>OZ059811.1:10168091-10338082 GCA_964057025.1 Standfussiana lucernea
ATAACTGCGAAAGGAGATACTAAAAAAAGAGATGTAGACAAAGTGTGTTTTAAAAGAAGAAGAGAAAATGGAATACATAAAACATAAAGCAGATAACTATTTTAAAAATAATATACAATATAAGAATAGGATAGTTACGGGAGGTTCTTCCGACCAGTGAATTAATTTTGTTTTTGATGTTTTGTGGACCTGAGTGAATCAACAAGGAATGCATTGTTTTTTATTAGTTTTATACGCCCTATAGACTCACGCGCGAATTGTCTCGGCGAGAAGGCTCGCCGGGACATAGAATAAATAGAATAGAATATACTTTATTGTACGCCAAAATTGATACAGAACGGTTTTACAAAAATACACATAATGGCCATAGGCCGAGAACCGAGAAGGTCTCTACACTCATGCGACCTTCTGCCGAGACCCGAGAAACCCTTTGCAGCGGGCAAAAAGACCGACACCGATCGGAGAACAGGCGAGCACGAGAACGAGATAAATGATAAATGATGTTTATTTTGCAAATATGTAGGTTTTTACAAACACTTTTACACGTCTTCTTTTTTAAAACTAGATGAGGCCGGTGTTTCGTATCTGACTACTCTGAGAAGAAACAGCCGAAACAAACTCAGAGGTCATAGTCTCTTTTAAGGTCCAGACATAATCTTGGCCAACTCACATGAGGACTATGCAGATGAGTGTCTGAGATGGTCTTTTGAAGAAAGAACCACACAGATTTGAGTGGACCTGTCCAGCCAGTGCAAGCATTTGTCAGTTATCGTGTAGCTCGACTCATAACTCAAGGAGCTCAATGAAATGATGGAAGATGGCGAGAAACCAATCTCATTCATTCTCGGCGTGAGTCTGTAGGGCCCTATAGATGTTAGTACTTCATAGATTACTCATAAAGTGCGTAAGCAAAGTTAATTAAATTTATATCAAACCACCGCGCGAGCTTCCTCTGCCAATTGAAAAAAGAATCATTTAAATCGGATCAGTAATCACAGAGAAATCGGTGAACATAAGTACATGACAAAAAAAAAACAAAGATGCTGGTGGAATACATAACCTCTTCATTTTTAAGAAGTCGGTTAAGAAGCGTTTAAATGATGAAGGGTGAGGAAGGAAGGAAAAATTTGTTTTTTTTCTTACACACCATGAAAAATCCACTACGTAGGTACCTCGTAAGAAACTGGTCGTTTAACTTCTTTTTTAACCGACTTAAAAAAAAGGAGGAGGTTCTCAATTCGGTTGTATGTTTTTTTTTTGTGTTTGTTACCTCATATCTCCGTCATTTATGAACCGATTTGAAAAATTCTTCTTTTATCTGAATGAATCTACTTCCCGATTGGTCCTATAGAAATTTCATCAAAATCGGTTCAGCAGTTTGGTTTTTAAATCAAAATAGCTGGAAAAAATATGTCATCCAAGTAAAAGAAATTGCGAAATTGATACTTGACAAGGATTTGTGTGTGATACGATAACTAAAAAGGGTAAAATAAAAACTTTTTTTGACTATTGTTTGTTTCATTGACTTTTTTGCCACCGACTTCCGAAAGTAAAGTTATTTTCCACTTTTTTAGTGTTTTTTTTGGAAGTCGGTTTTTTTTTTGCAAAAAAGTTTTTTTAATATCAATACTGGTTTTCATTAATTGCAGTTTATAATTTTATTACACAGTTGAAGACTTATTAAAACCATAATTTTTCCTTATATTTTGCATTCATCATAATCATAACATAACGCCTGTAATTCCCGAAGGGTTCAGCAGAGTTAAGGTTAAGGGGGTTAGGCAGAGGTGTACCTACCTAGTAGTTCGTTCTGCCAGTTATTTATTTATTTTTTATTTATTTTATTTTCTCCATCTTACGACTATCATTACATGGTAGGTATCCTAATGCGATAGTGTACACAACAACAAAATATTTTTTTTTTAACTAATCACAAACAATGCATTTTTTGTGAACCCACTCAGTGAACAATTGAATAAATCAACGTCACTAGCTACGAGGTTCAGATTGGAAGCGCACGCGTCAGTGGCCAGTGGTTATGTATAAGTCCCACGTAATAGGGGGCGAGCCTAGCCGAGATAATGCGATACCCCTTGCGTCTTAACTCTGTCTGTCTGGTTGTCTTTTACTAATGACTGTCAAAGATCTACAAATGCCGATAACCGAGGCACGGTCAGTATGTATTGGTGGTCATCTGTCTGGCTGTTTTATAAACGACTTCAAAAAGGAGGAGGTTCTCAATTCGTCGGAACCTTTTTTTTATGTATGTTCCCCGATTACTCGAAGATGGCTGGACCGATTTGGATTTTTTTTTGTTTGAAAGGGTATACTTCCCGATTGGTCCCATAGAAATTTTATCAAAATCGGTTTCGCAGTTCGGTTTTTAAATCAAAATATCTGGTAAAAATATGTTATCCAAATAAAAGGAGTTGCGAAATTGATACTTGACAAGGCTTTGTGTGTGTTGCGATAACTAAAAAGAGCAAAATAAAAACTTCGAGTCGGTTATTTTTTTGCAAAAAAGTTTTTTATTTAACCAAGAAACCATTAAACACAATATGTACTTCATAATGTATTTATCTCTATGACCTTCATTGTAGCCTTTATGTTTTCCTCAGCATTTATATTATTATAGAAATAAACAAAGTGTTTACCCACTAGTTTTATCCTTACCAAATGATTAAGGACACAAACAAGGACAAACATATTGTCATCTTTGAAAATAGTTTTTCATTACACTTCTTCGAAACCTGGCTCTTATCGCACTACGATTAGGTTCAACATGCTATGGATTTCACTCTCGTGGTTTTCTTCTTATATTCCCGCACTATAGTGCGGAAATAAACATTCCACACATGGTGAGGCGGCTCGCCCCTACAGTCATTTCTATTTCTCATTTTTTTTTTCAATTCCGTTGAATCAATTTGGACTTTAAACAAATTTGGACTAAAAACTACAAGTGTATTGAAAAACGTCGTTTGATACACGTGGGCATTTGTTACTGCAGTTCTCGGCTCCATAACACCCTCGCCTGCGGCTCGTGTGTGTATTTCGCCTCGGCCGCAATAACAAACTTTCCCCACTTATATCAAAATGTACTATATAACAACAGATCGCGTTTGAAACCACCCTGCGCTCCATAACTCCAGTAGCTGATGTTGGAGTGGGCTGGCCACGTCGCACGGATGCACCCGGAGAGATGGGCAAAGATCGTCACAAACTGGACGCCTGGGGGTGGACATCGCCGTCGAGGTAGACCGCGGCGAAGGTGGTGTCGCGGTCAAGGTTTTGTGTAAATTGTTTGAAATATGACGATAATTGTTGGAAGTGTCGGAAAAAGTCAAGCCGCCTAATATGCTCTACTACCCGTGCGAAGCCGAGGCGGGTCGCTAGTGAAAAATAAAATGCTATTCATCATCATCTTCCTGCCCTTGTCCCATGTTACTTGGGGTTGCCACACCTTATTACATTGGACTTTAAAACATATTGTTAAGTACGCCTCTGCCAAAACGTCCGCGGATTTAAACCGTGATGTTGTATTAAGTTTCTGTTTTTGAAGCACTGTGTTGTTGTCACTGTGGCGAATGCTGCGTATACCTGTAATAGGCATACATACCAGTACTTTTATATAATTATATTTATTGTCTCCTATAAATGTTTAGTATGTAATGCTGTTGGTTAAATAAATAAATAAACAGAAGAGGAAATAACGAACGTAAACAAGTGTGGGGACTTCCCAATAGCAGCAATCAAAATATTTTATAAATATATAAACATTAAAATGTAAATTTTTGAAGTCATCACAACACTTAATGATTGTTTTAATTTAGCTTTTATATATGCAGTTATACCTAGTGAGTCAGAGAGGCTACGTAGATAAGACGCGTAAAGACTTGGAAAAAACTTGTTTGTGTCTCAGATGTAAGGGCGAGTTTACACTCGCGATTTTATTTTAAAAGATTTTATTTTTATGAATTAACTACCTGTCGCTTGCAAACTTCGTCCGCGTGAAATTATTATAAATATATTACTACCCTTTTTGAATCGGGTTTTGTCAACAATTTCAAGGGTTTTAATTTTTTGCACGGAATCTCTTATTCTAGGTAGTCTAAGTTACATCTTATTACATCAGCTATCTGCCAGTAAAAGTACCGTCAAAATCGGTCCTGCCGTTTCGCAGAAAAGCCGGAACAAACAGACAGACAGAATGTACAATATATGTAGGTACTTTTATAATGCATTCGGTCAAAAAACTGACATTTGAAATTACAAACAGACACTTCAATTACTGGTTTCTGTCGAGGTCGCTCAGCACGTATAACTGTTGGTCCCGGCTGTCGTTTGTTGCTAGTCTTACCAAAATGGTGTCGATGTAATCGGTTGTTTACATAACATAACATTACGCCCGAAGGGTTGGGCAGATACGTACCTAATGTTACCATCATTTTATTTTATTTTTATTTGTTATTATCATATCTTTCACAATATTTATTTATAATTATTGAAACCTGTTGACATCCGCACACTCACCATATAGGTTCAGTTGAAAACCAGCGTCGGGCACTAGTTGTCCGGCATTTTGCTGAACTGGGCCTATTTGGCGCAGCCGTGAGTCACACAATATTTCTTGGTTAGTTTTAAATTTTATTTTATATTAATTTGCTTTTTTATATTTTGTATTGTGTACTTGTGGCGTGTGCCAATAAACGTATTTTCTTTCTTTCTTTAATGGTACACCAACATTTCGCCACCTATTGTCAACCACCGCTACCGCTGCTGTGAAATTCCAGACGGAAAAACCCAATGACACTTGCCCGAATCGAACCCGTCCTGGGTTGGGGTTTTCTGTCTCATGCTCAGCAGTCGTGCTTGCGACTACCAGCCCAACGACACAACAATTCGAGGCAGTAATTCAACGAAAATTGCTAAAATACTAAATAAAAGAAAAAAAACACACATACTGCCCATCTAAACACATCTCTACATCCATCTCATATACAATGTTTGTATTTTGCCTCTAGTCGCGTTCTGTCCTTGACGTCAGACGGACGTAATTCAATTAATTTTATTTTAAATAAAAAATATTTGTGTACTATCTTTGTTTAAAACAAATCAATTCAAGTGTCAATGTGTTTTGAAACTTGAAAAAAAAAACATGTTTTCAAGAGTTTTAATCTTGTTCGTGTACGTTTTGGTCAGTGAAGCACAGTTTGAAGGTATGTCATGTTTGTTTTGTGTGAGGGCATTGACCGTGACCTGGATGTTTTGATTTGCATTAGTTACTAGGGGGCACTGCTCGCTAAGAGTAAAAGACATTTATTTATTTAAACTTCATGTACAATAGTGGTACATAGGTGGACTTAATGCCACGAGGCAATTTTTACAAAATCACTACATAGTATAAAACAAAGTCGCTTCCCGCTGTATGTCTGTCCCTATGTATGCTTAGATCTTTAAAACTACGTAACGGATTTTGATGCGGTTTTAGATAGATAGAGTGATTCAGGAGGAAGGTTTATATGTATAATACATGCATATTATTAGTAGAGAAAACATTGGTACCAACATTGCACTCGTGCGAAGCCGGGGCGGGTCGCTAGTAATATCTAAAAATATCCACTTGTATTCGATACCAAAACCTGCACATATACAAATAAAATAGACTAATAAATACAAACATCAATACAAAGTCATCGTGCTATTGCAATAAACATCTTTCTGCCCTTGTCCCAAGTTAATTGGGGTCGTCGCAATACGTTTTTTGTTCATTCTCCCCTGTCAACTGTCACGCTATCATTTAAGTACGTACTCTTTTTGATTTATTTTTAAAAATCTTTGCACATGAAAAAAAAAAACAAAACAAGAACTTCTAGACAAAACAACGCACGTTCTATGATGAGGATTTTTTTTAACGAAGTTTAGCATTATCGAAAGATTTTATTAGATACTTAATATGTCCCTTAAACGGTCTAGTGCAGGGGTGGCGAACCTTTATGGCTCAACGTGCCATTTTTTCTAAAGAAATGTTTAATGAGGCCAAATAATAAAAAAAAAAATGACTTAGTGATTATTGGGAAATTAATGACTCAAAACTCTTTATTTACTACCAAAAAATACAATTTGCATTGTATAGTAATACATGTTTCAATTATACGTGTAACTCTAATTAGTGTAACATTATTGCGACTTCTGTCTTGCAGATTAGGTCACAAATAACTTAGATTAGAGTTGTAAGAGGTTACTTCAGTAGAATGCATGCTGGAGTCATCTGCCAAACGGTTTCTAAGCGAGTCTTATAATGTTAATCATATCTGGAAACAATGACTCTCAGGCCATAGGTAGATTAAAATATAGTTAAAATCGGCGGCGTGCCCAAAATATTGTGTCGCGTGCCATTGGTACGCCAGCCCAGTATAGGGGATGAAAGATTTTATCAAGTTCATTTTTCAAAGTAAGAAAGTGAAAAAAAACTGTTTTTAAACAAAAGTTTATCTTCGTCAGCTTGCCTTTTCCCGACTATGTTGGGGTCGGCTTCCAGTCTAACCAGATGCACCTGAATACCAGTAGTTTGTATTACACGAGGCAAGAAAGATGATCTTGGTTGCGCTGTAGACTACACTTTTGTAGTTACGTATAATATAAATTCAATATCACTTTTTCCACCGATAACCTCTTTAAGGTCATATGGTCAATCGTTTAATAAACCTGGTATTTCTGAAGTCAAAGATATCATGTTATTATTACTATTGAATCGTAAGTAAGTAGGAAAACTTACGGACAAACTTACGTACCGCAGCAGAAACTCAATACTGCGCTCCAAGACCCAAATAGCTGATGCTGACCTTACCGATGCTAGGTTGATATGGAACTGGGCTGGTCACATCTGCCGCGTGTCGGAGGAACAATGGGCAAAAATAACCACTCAATGGACACCAAACAGCAGGAAACGACAACGCGGCAGGCCCAGAAGGAGATGGCGGGATGAGTTGGACTCCTTCTCAAAGGATTGGCCTACAATCACACTAGATCGCCAAAAGTGCAAGGAGGGAAGAGAGGCCTTTGCGCTGCAGTGGGACAACACAGGCTTGTAATCAGTGATCGGAATAGGTAGAGCTAATGTACCTAAAGTTCAAGGAACAGAAGCGAAAAGTGGGGACTTCCTTAAGACTAAAAAAGTTGTCAGGCTATCTTTCTGTCTGTATGTTTGTACGCGCATCACGCAAAAACTACTGCATGGATTTGAATGCAATTTTCACCGCTGTACTGCTAGATGCCTAACTTAAAATATAGGCTACATTTTACCACAGAAATGTTTTTTTTTTCTATTATTCGTATCACACTTACGAAGTCGCGTGCAAAAGCTAGTAAAATAATAATGACGCGAATCGGGCCGGGTCGGGCAAATTATTACTGAGTTTTTCCATCAGGAGTTTCTCAGTAGCAGCCACGGAGCCTGGATTTGTAAAGATAAAGATAAAGATATATTTATTTCTAAGTATATGGTACATTGAGATCTTACATTATACATTGTTTCACATATACTACCATAGCTGGTGTAGAAATATTAAATTAACTGAGTACATGCAAATAATAGTCACTACAAGAATTTTAATAACAAAAAATTACATCATTATGTCCAAAAAATAATGTTATGTCAAAAATATAAGCTATAATGTCAAAATATAAATTATAATTGCAAAATACTAATAGAATAATGTCAGAAAGTATGATTTAAAAATTCATTAACCGAATAAAAACACATGTCTAAGAGCCAAGCAAACATTTTAAATTTGAATTTGATAATAGGTAATGTTCTCAGGACAGGTGGTAATTTATTATAAATTTTAATTGCCATACAACTGGCATTTCTGCTATAAAGTTGCAATCTCTGAGGAGGTACTAATAATTTCCCGGCATTTTTTTTATTTAATCTTTCTGAGACTTGTTCATTTAATTTGAATAAATGAGGATATTTTTTAACAAATAAACAAACTTCAAAAATATACAAACACGGGAGTGGGAGAATTTTTAATTCTTTAAATAACGGCCTGCAATGATCTAAATATTCTGCTCCGGTCATGGCTCTGATACATTTCTTTTGTACTTTGAATGCCCTGTCTATATCCACTGAATTACCCCATATCACTAGACCGTAACGCAATACCGATGAAACATGTACCCGGTGAACATGTACCGATGTACCCGGTTGATGGCAATAGGCTCGCCCCTTTTTACATGGAACTTAGACATAACTGGCGAAATGTGGATGTACTAGTAGGTACACCTCTGCCTAATTCTTTGGAGATTGCAGGTGTGATGTTATGTGTGACGCGAATCGGAATAGTTACCGTCATGTCAATGACTTTTATAACTTTTAGTAACAGTAGTTTGGTACCCGCGTCTGAGCTAGTATCATATTAAATCAAAAATGCAAATGGCGTCGCATTTTATAACATTACACGTCAAATGTTCATCTTAAAATAGAACAAGTTTTGCGACCGGTTTTCAAATCTGCTGTCAAATAATGTGTTGTTGTTGTAATTGGCTGGGGAAAATTACAACAAGCAACCAATCAAATAAATTAGCTATAATCGAAACTCCAGAGACCTAATGGCTGTCGGTGTTTAAACAAGATAAAATTACTAGGATTTAATACATGACATACTATTCATATTTGCACGGAAAATATTTTATAAAAACATTTAAAAATATAAAAAAAATAGTAGCCCACCGGGAACAGGGTCCAAGCTACCGGTGGTCAGGGCTCTTGACAGAAGAACCTCCTAACATTACGAGCCGTGTCCAGGAGAACCTCTTTCTGAATCAAGCGCTTGAACCAGCTGCCAAACGAGAGCCTCCTCAGATGTTGGTCGAAGCTATTGGCTATTAAACCATTGGCCGACACGACTATCGGCACAATGACTGCTGTACTCACGTCCTACATGTCGACAACCTCGCGAACCAGATCTAGATACTTAAATTGCTTATCGTTCTCTGCTTTCACGAGATTCTCGTCATGTGGAACCGTTATATCAACAATCATTGCGCGACGCTCCAATCGATCAATCACCACAATGTCAGGCTTATTGGCAGCAATATTCCTGTCAGTGACGATAGGTCGATCCCAATACAACGTCATATTACCCGATATATGTCAACCGTGCCATAAAGGCTTTAATTATTTTTAGAGGTCAAAGTTTGAGACTTAAATATAACTAGTGAAGTATGGGTGTATTTAACACCTCTGCTTACCCATTCTAAAAAAACCTATAGGTGTAATGATATGTATTCTCTTCATTTACAGGTGAAAGATGCATAAAAAGCGGCTCATACGGCGTTTGTAGAAACTTAAATAGATGTCAGACGGCCATTGATGATCTGAAACGTAGGATAAACCCACAGGTAATTATAAATACACACATACATATACCAACATGTCATCATCATTCTCCAAATAAATTTTCTTCCAATTCATCTTCTTCTTCCATACTTCTCTTGTCCAGTGAAGATACAGAGAAGTCATTAAGTACTTGTGCTAAAGTAAATATTGTTCGTATTATTGTTTTTTTTTTTTGTAATTAGTTAAGCTAAGATTTAAGTAACTATAATTTTATACACCTTTTTACATAAATACCAATAAGATTAATATGATAATTATGTGATTATTTAAACACAGGACTACCTAGTTCAGGCACAAATCATGAGTGCACTTGACATACATTTAAGAAAAAGATTTTTGAATATTTTTTTTTTAAATCTATTTCTCGTCATCTCAGCAGTCATCTCCTTTCTAGCCATGTCAGCCTTCACACAGTCCATCCATCGTCTCTTTGGTCTTCTTCTACTCTTATAGCCATCCACATTGATACTCAAAACTTTCCTCATGACATCTTCCTCATTCCTCCGCATCACATGCATGGGCATGGCCTCGACAACCGATTACAATACACATGTGTATACATACTTAACTACACGTCTTGAGGAAAATTTAGAGTGTAGAAATTAAGGTAGATGCGTAGCTTGTTACATTACATTGTATAAATGGAGACAGTGTTTTTTAGGTAAACTAACTGTACTTAATGGGGGCTATCGCGCATGAATTCGCCGCTAGAGGCGTTCGTGTAGAGTAAGGTCTTCAGAAATGTCAGATGTCATACAGTGTTCCCGCGTTGCGCGCTTTTTTATAACGTATTTTTATTAATATTCACGAGTGTGGTCAAGATTGAGTCATTCTTGATTAATTATGACTTGAAGATTGTAGGTAGCAAGTTGGGAGTCCTAATTTGTTAGTACTTGAAGGAAGAATGATTTTTAAATGTTTCATGCTTGCTAATTTTAGGGACAATATTGTAAATATGTAACTTAAGTTAACACTATGTTGTTAAACGTAATCAAATAAACTTTTTATGAAATTATTGGTACTTTAAAGTATAAAATAGAATTAATGACAGGACCTTACTCGATGGTGGCGCCATCTGGTGACCTCTTCAACGATAGCCCTCATTATATATTTATCATAATGACTAGTGACTACTAATTTCCTTTTAATTGTATTTTAATTACATATAATGTTATACTTTATCATTGGCACGTGTCCAGGTGTCATCAACATCATCATTCTCTTGCCCTTGTCCCAATTTATTTGTGGTCGGCGCAGCATGTCTTCTTATTCCATGCTTGTCTATTACTCGTCATCTCAGCAGTCGCCTCCTTTCTAGCCATGTCATCCTTCACACAGTCCATCCATCGTTTCTTCGGTCTTCCTCTACTCTTATACCCATCCACATTCATACTCAACACTTTTCTTACGACAGTGTCCTATCTGTTTACAAGAAATTGTGATGTGAAATGAAATGATGTGTATTTTTGCAAATAGGTTTTAACAAACACTTTTACACGTCTTCTTTTTTAAAACTAGATGAGGCCGGTGTTTCGTACCTGACTACTCTGGGAAGAAACAGCCGAAACAAACTCAGAGGTCATAGTCTCTTTTAAGATCCAGACATAATCTTGGTCAACTCACATGAGGACTATGCAGATGAGTGTCTGAGATGGTCTTTCGAAGTAAGAACCACACAGATTTGAGTGGACCTGTCCAGCCAGTGCACGATACGATGTGGTAGCACTATCATTCTCCTGTCTTAACCAATCTATTTTGGGTCGGAGGTCGGAGCAGCATATCTTTTTCCATACTGCTTTAATTGTCTCACAGATTTTTGCCCGAAACCAAACTGGCTGTTAGTAGGTACCCCTGAGAACGTATACGATTTTTTAAAGTTTCACAACCATCTGCATCATCTATTTTGTCCAGGTGTCTACGTCGCATTTTAGTACGTAAACGAAGGTTCGCCATCCAGCATTAGTGGCCAACATTCACTGCAAGCACTATGATATATAATGGTGATGGATGGAGAGGGAGAGGAAGGCCAAAGAAAAGATGGATGGATTGTGTGAGGAATGATATGAAAGAGGAAGGAGTAAATGATGCCGTGACGTCTGACAGGGGAGAATGGAAGAAAAAAAAATACTTTTTTGTATCCAGCTTTTTAGTTTAGTACCTAATATGAAAGACTAACTGACCCGCGCAACTTCGTCTGCGTTACATTTGTGTATTATGCTCCGCTCCTATTGGTCGCAGTGTGATGTTATATAACCTATAGCTTTCCTCGATAAATGGGCTATCCAAATGAGATAAGCGCGGTCAACCAAACAAATTCTTCAGCTTTATAATATTAGTACAGATTTCGCAGATGATATAACTTTTCTTATTATACGTTTTTTTCACTTTTTATACGATTTGTCATTTCGAATAGTTTTAAACATTTAATTTGAATTTATTTATTTAACCACATTTAAAAACATTTTGATACCCCACTCGACGGGTTTAAAAAATTCGAACACAACAACATAGCACCCAAAAGCCGCCAATTGTTTTTTATTTTAATGTACCTCCCCAGTGACACTCGCCACACCAAGACAAATCTAACGATAATTTATCCAAATCGTTTCATTGGTTCCTGAGTTACGAGGTCACAATGAAACGGACATACCTACATGCGTGCAAAAAATACCATCCTTTTGCGCCGCTTCGTTGCCATTAGCACCATTAACAGTACCATGATGGAACTACTAATGATTTTTTTTAATCACTAGTACCATTTTAAAAGAATCTGAAATAATGGAACTAATGTTGAATGTTGTTATCACTAGTTCCACTTTATTATTTTAGGTACCCGACCCCAAGTAGAATGGGATAAGGGCAGGAAGATGATTCACTGCCAGCGCTGGCTTTCAGGTTTCTCTACTGATACTGTTAGCCTGCGTCATCCCACTGCTGGGCAAAGCCCTCACCCCATGACTTCCAATAAGCATTAAGCTTCTAATAAGCAAAATTATAAGCTGTAGGCCAGAATAACCACTTTCTGGAGCCTTGACACAGCCAGAAGGCGTTGCGGCAGACCTCGTAGAAGATGGCGGGTCGAGCTGGACAAGACCAGAGACCAGTGGTCCACATTGGCCCTGAATCGAAACAACTGGAAGTGTCTACTACTAGCTACCAATTTTTTCTTTTATTTTTTTTGTCCAGATATGCTCGTTCGACAATACGGATCCCATAGTTTGCTGCTTGGACGGCAACAATGGTGCAAATCCCGTGGCTACCACCACCAGAAGGTCAGTTCACTCCTATCTTCATCTTCCTAGCCTTTACCAATTATGTTTGAGTCTGATTCCAATCTTACCGGATACATATGACCTCTTCAGCGAGCAAGTAGCAGTGATAGCCGAGTGGCGTGACCGTCGGACTGCCAAGTCTTAAGTCTTGATTTCGAACCTAAGACATGCGCCTCTGATTTTTCGGAAGTACATGTTGCTTGCATGCCTGAGAGATATTTCAAGATGGCCATGTAAAGTCAAGTCAGAGGCCCATGGGCGGCATAAAAAATTTGACACCAGGTTAAGCACTAACCACATGAAAATGGAAATCGGCTGGCAGTGTCCCTTTGAGCGACACTACCGTTACAGTTTCGTGAATTCGCGTTATTTCTTCTGTCTATTTTTAGACTATGCTAGGCCACGCCCACGCTCGACACGGTCACCTACTCGGTACTTTTCCGTTTGAGCTCATATACCTAATACGATGGTACAACTGCCGTCCCATCTTTTATACGTTTCGAGGTATAAAGCTCGCAAAGTACAGTCAAATTGTCTTAATCGCATTTCTGACATGCACCCCCAAACGTTCAAAGGAATCCACGTCAAAAACAAAGTGCGTGTCAGTAAGAGGTGGTCATATTTAAGGGTGTGGGATGCGGACTCAGACATTTCGTTGGTCCAGTGGTCAAAAAACCGACTGCTGACCACGAGGTCCTGGGTTCGTTTCCCGGGTCGGGCAAAGTGTTATTGGGTTTTACTATCAAGAATTTCTCAGTAGCAGCCACGGAGTCTGCATTTGTGCCCGGTCGAGGCTCTTGGCCATCAGGCCATTGGCGGTAACGACTATCGGCACGTGCCAAGTCGAGACATTTAATTTTTATTTTTACATAATAATTTCTTTACTGATTTTTTCTTCTTATCGTTTACATTTTTAAATTTTTCTTACAAAAAACATTAAAAAATATAAAAAATAGTAGCCCACCGGCACCAGGAATAGGGTCCGAGCTACCGGTGGTCAGGGCTCTTGAGAGAGGAACCTCTTATCAATACGCGCCATGTCCAGAAGTACTGCTTTCTGAATCAAGCCCTTGATCCAGCCGCCAAGCGAGAGCCCCTTCAGGTGTTGGTCGAGGCTCTCGGCTATCACCATTGGCCGACACGACTATCAGCAATAATTATTATTATATTTCAGACCACGACCGCCCAGCACCACGGAATACATACCACCGATGTACGACTATGAGAATGTGGCACCAACTGATGGCAAATGCGAGCCTATACCCGAATCATTGACCCTCAAGAAGACCGGACAGAAGGCTTTGGACAGTAAGTATAAAAGACAAGTTTAAAAGCAAGATGTCAACATCATCTGCCTAGCCTTTTCCCAACTATGTCGGGGTCGGCGTCCAGTCTGACCGGATGCATCGAAATACCAGTATTTTACACGGGGCGACTGCATATCTGACCTCCACAACTCAGTTCGTACTTGTTGCGTAAGACGATACCCCTTGATAAGACTCATTGTCAGACTTTCGAGTTACTGACTACCTGTAACGACTGTCAAAGAGTTTAAAAACAAGATGTAGTGACGGAGATTTAAAAAAGTATGCTTCAATGGGTGCGTGGGTCTTGTTGAGAGGATGAGTGAAAGACGAAGAGATAATAACAAGATAGATGTGAGTGGACTCGCCGTTGGGAGACGCCATGGAAGGTAATACACTGACTTTATCGGTAATATTCTTCTGAAAAGTGGTGCGTAGCAGCTATACGCCACTGGCATGCGTGTATGACCAAATGCATGAACGTGAGCGACGCAGTAGAAGTATGTAAGGTTCGTAGCTGGAGACATTCTGTAGTTTCTGTAGTTACTGGCAAGAAGTCGTGGGTTTATGCATGGATGTAACTTTAATACTACGACGTGGAACTTGTCAGTGTAGTTCATATGCGGCCGTAAAGATGGCCGCCACAAAGCCACGGCTCTACAGAAGCCCAAGGCTAAGCTTTGTACTCGTGGTACTTAGCTCCGCTTCGTAGAACATTTAGGCGGGATCGTCCTCTGCGAGCCATGGCCACGCTACACATGGATGCACTGCGCGGCTGCAAAACAAATGAACCACGCAGCTAACGAGGCGAACCTTCTTTGAACATCCTATCCTACGTAGCAGTGAGCAGAAATTGTCTAGATGGCATCATCATCATCAAGAAGTAGATTGACAACTTTTAAATTAACCTAATCATAAACAGCCACTAATATTCAAACCGCTGGGAAACTTTTGGAACTAAAATGACAGATATCTAACATAGGCAGGTAAATATTGTGGTCTTCAAGAGCCGCAACCAGAAAAACCCCAACAATATATCAAAAGCTACTAAGTGAATATTTATGTCTCCTCTTTGCCATCTTTCATTCTCAGGAAATTGACTAAATTAGTATTGTTCCTAAAAGTTGGAAAGGCGTTATTAGTCATAGCAAGTAATTTTAAAGCAAGGTCAAACCTAAGCGACTTGGATAAAACCCGAAATAATACGTGAGTAAGAACTATAAATCAATGCATGTTGTTTGACTGCTTTGTTGGTCCGAATACATGCGCGTGTGCTGTATATGACGTCCTCGTTAGCTAGGTTTTTTCCACTAGGCATTTCTCCGTAGCAACTTGAAGTCTGAATGTCTGCCAATTGTCACTAAAATTCCAACCATCTCGTGTGGTTAGTGCCGTACCTAGTGTCAAAGTTTTTATGCCGCAAATGGGCTTCTGACTTAGTTTTATATGGCCGTCAAGAAATATCTCTCAGACATGCAAGCAAGGATAAAATCATACGATACGCACATGTACTTATCCGAAAAATCAGAGGTGCGTGTCTTGGGTTCGAACTCGAGACTTATAACTTGGAATGGGCAACTACAGTTCACAGTTATTATGTCTTGTGACTGGGACTGTAGCTTCATCTTTATTGCTGTCTTTGTTTCGAGAATTCAAAAGTGCCTGTAATTGGCCATTGGCCTACTTGAAGTTATGTTTTGATTTTGTTTTTTTTTTGTCGAGAAATGTCTCTCAGGTATTCTGGTTTTCACAATTTTTTCCTTCACCGGAGCAAGTGATAATAAAATTATACAATAGGTACACACATGATTCTGAAAAATCAGAGGTGGGTGCGTGTCTTGGGTTCGAACTCGAGGCGTATGACTTGGCAGTCCAACGTTTACACTGCATTTGTATTTCAGCCTTTAATCACCGACTGCCGGGTATAGGTCTCATTTGTTCCACCTTACTTCTATGTGTCTCTTATCTAAACTGAGATCAGTTCTAGGTAAACTTAGCATACTTAAACATAAACCACCCTACAAAACGCTCAGAATGCTATATATGGCCCTAGCGGACTCGGTTATCAACTACGGGCTCAGCAGCTATGGGAGAACTCATCATACCTACCTGTCAGACATTTATAAGACACAATTAAGAATATTAAAAGTTATAACACCAAAACATTTGATCAAGAAATTCAAAAACAGTGATGATGACCTTTTTAAATACTGTAATGTTATGAGTGTGTTCAATACAGTTGAATTTTGTACTCTTGCGGAAACAAAGAGACCTGAGCTATTAATTGAAAAAACTAGACCTAAATTTTTGAGAAAGATACCACTTAAAAATAAATCCATATTACCAAAATTCAACAATGTGTACGGAATGAGGGTTGCTGATTATTTGGTACCTTACTGTCTAAATAAACTCTCAGAAGAATTTCAAATGTTGTATATGACCGGTTCGAAAAGTTACACGTACAAATCAAAGCGTTTCCTGACACAACATCATCTGTAAATTGCTTTAATTGTATATAACGGCTCGCCTGCACACAGATAAACCCTGAGAGGTTTCCATTGTGTGGCTATACTTATTGTAAGAATAATGTAAGTATTTTAGAAATAAATAAAAAAATGAAAAAAATAAAAACATGAGAGGCTAACAAAACAAAAAATTACAACATGTTATGGTTTAAAACTAGACGGAACCGGTGTTTCGTACCTGACTACTCTGAGAAGAAACAGGCGAAACAAACTCAGAGGTCATAGTCTCTTTTAGTCCAGACATTGGTTAAGTCAAATGAGGACCATGAAGATGTTCTTTTGCAGAAAGAACCATACGGATTTGAGGGGTTGTGTCAAGTCAGTGCCCAAAATAAATGCTATAATAATAGGCCAGCGACCTTCTAAATCCGATTTGTACACACCCGGTTCGATTTATTAGTTCAGACTAAGTGTGACCGGGTTTTTTCACCAAAAAGCTCTCAGTAGCAGCCAGAAGTATGAATTTTGCCCAATAGGCTTGCCTCCATTACGCATACTGGCAATCGGTAGACCATCCTTCCGCTGACCGTCGGCTAACAAAGCTTAATTAACCGACTTCAAAAAACGGAGGAGGTTCTCAATTCGGTTGTATTTTTTTTTCTGTTTGTTACCCCATACGTCGTCATTTATGAATTGATTTGAAAAATTCTTCTTTTATCTTCCCGCTTAGTCCCATAGAAATTTTATCTAAATCGGTTCAGTAGTTTGGTTTTTAAATCAAAATAGCTGGAAAAAATATGTCATCCAAGTAAAAGAAATTGCGAAATTGATACTTGTGACGGTGATTTGTGTGTGATACGATAACTAAAAAGAGTAACATTTTTTTTTCCAAAAAAAATAACCGACTTCCAAAAACAAACACTAAAAACGTGGAAAATAACTGTACTTTCGGAAGTCAACACAAAAAATAACCGACTTCCAAAAAAAAACACTAAAAACGGGGAAAATAACTTTACTTCGGAAGTCGGTGGCAAAAAACTCAATGAAACAAAAAATTGACACCGACTTCCGAAAGTAAAGTTATTTTCCACGTTTATAGTGTTTTTTTTTTAAGTTGGTTATTTTTTTGTGTTCTAAACACTGTCCTAAGCTTTCACAATTTATAAATAAACTTACACTGTCGCTTACGGGATATCTTCCGTCATTATCAATCATTGTGAGCGCAGCAAAAGACTAAGAAAGAGGGTAAACAGATTTGTTTGCACCTAATTATTCATTTACCATCCACCTGCATTCTCCAGTTATCCCGCGATCATGGCGCTTGCAACAGCGTCGAAATATCGGGAGCTCACAATAACTCATAATAAGTGACAGTTGTATGCGCTGCTGAATGTGGCGCACAAAACTTGGGTTATATAGGTAGTACTGAATCACTAATAGCCAAAGAATATTCGGTTTATTATATACTTCACTACCAGGTAACTAAGGCTATACAAGGTGTTGCTTTGCATCCTCGTCAAATTCAAGGAGGTAACTATGCTAATGATTTTCGATCCGAATCAGTAATAAAATGGTTAGGTACTTAATTTTTTTTTTTTTTTTTTCTTAATATCGGAAATCGGTAAGTGTATCATCACCACCCGTATTAAAACGCGGCCCGACAAATACTAGCCCTATAACCGCGCTTTCACACACACAAACAAACGCAGACGTTTATTAGATAAACGGGCATTCTCCTCTTTTGAAAAGAGCTTCATTCTGAAAGTGTCAAATTAAAATTAAAACTACTGAAAAAAGCAGCGTTTATTATTAAATTATTGATCAGGCACCGTAATTTATATTGACTATTTACGTCTTCTATGACAACCTCCTGAATTTTGACGAGGTTGCAAAACTACACCTTGTATAATTATGTGTATGTGGTGAGTACAGCTGAATATGAATGCTGAACGTGTACTGGCGCGTTACATTGTGATTTGAGTAAAGCCATGGAAAAGTGCTGATGTTGTGAATGCGTGCGTGCGATACATGGCTCGTACAACAGTGTAAGTTCATTACGTTCTTTTCTATCCTTCCAGAATGCATCGAATACCAGGAGAAGTATGTCTACCCCTGCCAAAAGGGGGTCGCACTGACAGGCGAGCTCAGCAGGAGTAACAAGTGCCACCACAACGCTGACGAGCTCATCATCGGAGGGACTGATGCCGCGCAATTTGAGTTTCCTCATATGGTGGGAAATAGACAGACTTTCTTTACATATATCTTCATAATGGGTGTAAAAAACCCTTAACGTTCTCCCCGTTCGCGTCATTGTTTGGTTTTGAAATCAAAATAGCTGGAAACAATGTCATCCAAGTAAAAGAAATTGCGAAATTGATACTTGACAAGGATTTGTGTGTGATACGATAACTAAAAAAAAAACATACAACCGAATTGAGAACCTCCTCCTTTTTTTGAAGTCGGTTAAAAAGGGTAAAATAAAAACTTTTTTGCAAAAAACAACCGACTTCCAAAAAAAAACACAAAAAAAGTGGAAAATAACTTTACTTTCGGAAGTCGGTGGCAAAAAAGTCAATGAAACAAACAATAGTCACCGACTTCCGAAAGTAAAGTTATTTTCCACTTTTTTTTGTGTTTTTTTGGAAGTCGGTTTTTTTTTGCAAAAAAGTTTTTTGTTCTGGACCATACCTGGGAACCTTCTAGTTACTCGTACATTTTGGTGGCCCACTTTTACAGAAGTTTTTTTTTTAAATACAAGTGATTAATGTTATAGCTTCAATGCACTGACTGCCTCTTTGGTCTGGTGTCGACTGCTGAGCATGAAGTCCTGGGTTCGATGCCCAGCTCGGTCAAAGTGTTATTTTGTTTTGCCATCAGAAATATCTCAGTAGCAGCCACGGAGTCTGGATTAAATGTGCTCGGTTGATGGCAATAGGCTCGCCCCCTATTTAAAT
Source organism: Standfussiana lucernea (assembly GCA_964057025.1). Lineage (NCBI taxonomy): Eukaryota > Metazoa > Arthropoda > Insecta > Lepidoptera > Noctuidae > Standfussiana > Standfussiana lucernea. The sequence continues at coordinate 10,187,487 of OZ059811.1, forward strand.
AGGACTTAAACATATCTGGCGCAAAATGTGAGAGTAAAATCAAAATCAAAATCAAAGCATTTATTTCAAGTAGGCCAATTACAGGCACTTTTGAATTGTCGAAACAAAGACAGCAATAAAAAATGAAGCTACAGTCCCAGTCACAAGACATAATAACTGTGAAAGTACTGTAGTTGCCCATTCCAAAGCGTAGATCTCTATGGAGAAGAATGGGCAAAGTACTATTAGGTACAGCTCTGCCTAATCCTTCGGGGATTGCAGGCGTGATGTTATGTTATTAATTTTGTGTCATTTCCAGGTAATGGTGGGGTATGGAGCCAACATCGAGGATGTTCAGTTCCTCTGTGGCGGAGCCCTGATCAGCGACCGATACGTGCTCACGGCAGGACACTGCATCTCTAGCAGAGACCTGTGAGTACAACACCTTTTTTTTTTTTTGGGTGGGAAATCATCGAATGACCTCCCCCGCTCTGGGTGGAGCGGGAGGGCGTGTCAGACTCTTACTGACTAAAACCCACCCGTGTTCCTTCACTTGCCTGTGCCAAGTTGCTAAGGGTCACGGTAACTCTTTCGAACAAATCCGCAACCCTGGCAGGCATCGGTCCTAATGGACCCCGTCAGTTTGTGCTGACATCTCTTTGAGGCGCGCGTGGAACACAACGCGCCATCGACCCGGACGGCGAGCTACCCATTGCCCGCCGTCCGCAAGCCCGCGCCTACGGTGCCCGGGAATCTGCTTGGGATTCCCGACGCCCGGGGCGTCTCCTGCGGCGGCGTGAGTATAACACCTGGTGTTTTTGTCTAGTATTGTTACATCCTACGTATGGGTATAAGTTCATACTATTACAATTCTCATTTCGAGTGTCATAAACGTTTTTTCTTTAGATATCATCATCTACCTAAACTTTTCCCAACTATGTTGGGGTCAGCGTCCAGTCTAACCGCATGCAGCTGAGTACCAGTATTTTACATGGAGCGACTGCCTATCTGACCTCTAAAACCCAGTTCCTACTGGGTAATACGATACCCCTTGCTAAGACTGGTTGTCAGACTTTCGGGCCACTGACTACCTGTAACGGCTGTCAAATATCTACAAATGACAGCCGGGACCAACGGCTTAACGTGCTTTCCGAGGCACGGAGGAAACGTTTTTTCTTTAGATAACTACAGAGTGAATGCCTAAAACGTGCATAAAAACTCACAATCTCTAAAATCACCTTCTAAAGATTCAGCAATATTCACTGCGTTACTTTTTCAATCATAATTATGAAGCAATTGATTACGATTTTTTAAAAAAACGAAAAAACAAGAAAATTATTTGCGTAAAGCGTGCAATGATGGCAGCTCGATTGATCTTCGCTTATTGTTTGTTGACGCCGCCTCAAAACTTAATTACTTACTTTAACTTTGGAACTTAGCTAGACTAAAAGGTTTTTAATTTTTCGCTTTTCAGTAACGGTTCTCGTCGGTTCAATTTTTTGTTCAAAAGTTTTTATTTTTTTAGATAAACAATAAAATTGCTTTTCGGATTCTTGTAATAAATTTTACTGGTATCGACTACTTGAGATTAATACTTGCAGCCAGTGCTGGAGGATAATTTTAGCAGCTTGTTCTAGGAACTTGAAACACCTACATAGTTACTGACTAAATGTGCCACCCGATACAAACCAATTTTTTTTCTGTACGACTTTCTTCTCTTATAAGACAATTTTCTCCATTTCCAGCGGTCCAATAACTTACGTCCTAGTCGGAGCACTAAGGCGAAGTGATTCAGCGGACAGGTCCAAGATCTACAAGGTGAAGAACATCATCAAACATCCAGAGTACAAGCCTCCTGCCAAATACAACGACATCGCTCTAATTGAAACTGAGAAAACGTAAGTCCAAACAAACATACATTTAATAGAAGTCTTTGTGTAGATTTGTGTAGTTTATCGCGAATGGATAGAATAAGTATACAAAACTGACCCTAGTCGGTGGCAAAAAAGTCAATGAAACAAACAATAGTCACCGACTTCCGAAAGTAAAGTTATTTTCCACTTTTTTTGTGTTTTTTTTGGAAATCGGTTTTTTTTGCAAAAAAGTTTTTATTTTACCCTTTTTAGTTATCGTATCACACACAAATCCTTGTCAAGTATCAATTTCGCAATTTCTTTTACTTGGATGACATTTTTTCCAGCTATTTTGATTTCAAAACCAAACTGCTGAACCGATTTTGATGAAATTTCTATGGGACCAATTGGGGAAGTAGATCCATTCAGATAAAAGAAGAATTTTTCAAATCGATTCATAAATGACGGAGATATGAGGTAACAAACACAAAAAAAACACAACCGAATTGAGAACCTCCTCCTTTTTTTGAAGTCGGTTAAAAAAGGAGTCTGAATGTGGCATCGGTCGCTGAAAAGTTGCTCTTCTGTTCATCTCTGTCTATCTATCACACAGTCTTGTGGGGTCCGTGAAGCATGCTTTTTTAACCGACTTCTAAAAAAGGAGGAGGTTCTCAATTCGGTTGTATGTTTTTTTTTTTTTTTTTTTTTTTTTTGTGTTTGTTACCTCATATCTCCGTCATTTATGAACCGATTTGAAAAATTCTTCTTTTATCTGAATGGATCTACTTCCCGGTTGGTCCCATAGAAATTTCATCAAAATCGGTTCAGCAGTTTGGTTTTGAAATCCAAATAGCTGGAAATTTTTGTGTTTGTTACCTCATATCTTCGTCATTTATGAACTGATTTGAAAAATTCTTCTTTTATCTGAATGGATGTACTTTCCGATTGGTCCCATAGAAATTTCATCGAAATCGGTTCAGTAGTTTGGTTTTGAAATCAAAATAGCTGGAAACAATATGTCATCCAAGTAAAAGAAATTGCGAAATTGATACTTGACAAGGATTTGTGTGTGATGCGATAACTAAAAAGGGTAAAATAAAAACTTTTTTGCAAAAAAAAAACCGACTTCCAAAAAAAACACTAAAAAAGTGGGAAATAACTTTACTTTCGGAAGTCGGTGGCAAAAAAGTCAATGAAACAAACAATAGTCACCGACTTCCGAAAGTAAAGTTATTTCCCACTTTTTTAGTGTTTTTTTTGGAAGTCGGTTTTTTTTTTATTTTATTTTATTATGTTTAGGGGGCTTACAGCTAACAATACAAAAAAAAAAATTGAAGCAATCAACGTAAACCATTTACAAGCCTCCGCAGTTAGCAATAAACATTTTTCATCCATTCTCCCCTGTAAGCCGTAACGCTTTCATTTATTTCTTTTTTCACCCTTACCATCCCTCCCTCACACAACCCAGCCTTCTTTTCATTGATCTGTATCTCCCTCACCATCCATCATTATTTTATATTCATCACTGATTTGGTTCTGTATATTTCATCCCTCCTGCCCTCCCACAGTGAGGTCGTCGTTAAATGTATATATATATATTATTAGGTACTTATATTAACTATATACATTATAATAATTAAAATAACTGAAATAAACTAACTTCTGTCAGCCGGTAATGTGCCCAAGAGACTGGCGGCGTTGCCACGTTGTATGGCAACACTTAGCCTCTGGCCAAGGTAAAAGCCAGACCTTAGGTCACGGGAAGCGTCAACTAAGCCTTTGGAAATTTCCTTAAAAAGGCTGTGAGCACTCGGACCCCACGGCCCCAGAGTTTCAACCCCAAACGGCTCGAAAATATAGGTTCCACAAAAGTTACTATATTACTATGTTACTATAAGTTGCGTCCCACACTAAAGGCCTACCCATCTTCCAAGGAAACAAAGACATGCCGTCCGGTCTTTTGCCATCGTCGCGTGCCAAGCCGGCTCTAAGATAGCTGGAAAGTCGACGGTAACAAGAGCTCGTCGGATGATGTCGTTTATGTTCGCGTGCCGCGCAAAACGGCCCACACTTCGGCAGCATGACAGGCCGTGGTGTCTGAGGCTGTTGACAGCAGCACAATTTATTTGGTGTCGGCGCAGCATGTCTTCTTCTCCCATACTTCTCTATTACTCGTCATCTCAGCAGTCACCTCATTAAAGGGGAATATGCCATGCTATTTTGCATCCACATTACCAGGGTTCATTACATCCATTTTAATCATATTGTCTGTTTATCATGTTTCAGGATTGCGCTAGACGAGTTCGTAGTACCAGCGTGTCTACCTGCAGGAGACCCACAAGATGAGGTGAAGGTCCAAGCCACTGGGTGGGGTCTTACCCAGTATAGTGGATCTGTTTCCAATACTCTGCAGAAGGTGGGTAGTTCTAGCTTTCTAGTTCCTCTTTAACCAGTCTGTCAGTGGGTTGTCGTGTTACCCAGTAACTGGGATTGTGGAGGTCAGATAGGCAGTCGTTTGATGTAAAATACTAATGTTCAGCTGCATTTGGTTGGGCTGGCAGCCACCCTCTAGGGAGTTGGGAAGAGGCTGGGCAGATCATAGTTGCCAAAATATTTTTTCATTAAACATAATGACTGCTGTTGGCAAAAATGAAACCGCAGAAATTCATGAGAACATAATAATTAATATGTTGTTAATCTCACATTTAGTCGCTCGAATAAGTTTTTAAAGAGGGGTGATTTTGGTGAACATTTGTGAGTCAGTCGCAATTTATTTATGGTCTAGAGCCTCTGGGTCATATACCGACACATTTTTTTTAGACTGTTCTGTCCCACTGCTGGGAAAGGCCTCCCCCTAATTCCTTCCAGAAGTTCTTTTCCCTTGCCTCCTCGAACCAGCCCTCTCAGTATGCGTCTAGATCTTCTCGCCACCTATTTCTAGGTCCGTCCTCCGGCGCTCATCGTGTGGAGACTATCCCAGCGGTCATCATGCATGCGGCTGACGGGCCCCGCCAAATTCCATTTTAGCCTAACAGCCTTCTTGCCAACGTCTGCTATACCCGTTTTGGAACGCAGCGTGGTGTTTCAAACCAAGTCTTATCTTCAGACACATTAAATCATTTATTTCTCTTTACTTTTTCAGGTGGTCCTCCATAAGTTCTCCACATCGGAATGTATGCAGAAATACCAGCCAGTTCGTCTGATGAAGCAAGGGTTCGATGCACAGTCTCAGACTTGCTATGGAGACAAACAGGTTTCCAAGGATACTTGCCAGGTAATGTACACCATAGTAAGCTGTATAACATAGTTACCTTCAAACACCATAAATTCGCTGATCTTTTGATCTAAGCTGAATGTTGTGACTAGAAATGCCCTCGGTTCAAAATAGGTACAAGTACTTTATAGATCCTGTACTTGTACTCGTATTATTTTAAATTTTGTATAGTATTAGCAGTACACCACTGACTCATGTTCGTACAGTCCATCAAAAGGTTGTCTGGAAGAGATCGCTATCAGCGATAAGACCGCCGTTGTAACCATAAAATTAAAATTTTGTAAAACCGTTCTGTTGCAATTTTGGTGTACAATTAAGTATATTCTATTCTATCCTGCGGAGATAGCTCATCATTTTCCTGCCCTTGTCCCATGTTACTTGGGGTCGGCGCAACACATTTTTTTCTTCCATTCTCCTCTGTCAACATTCACGCTATCATTTACTCCTTTTTCTTTCATATCACTCCTCACACACTGCATCCATCGTTTCCTTGGTCTTCCTCTCCCTCTCCATCCATCAACATTTATATTCATCACTCTTTTAGTCACATGCGATCCGTCCCTCCTCACCACATGCTCATACCAAGACAGTCGATTACTTTTTAAGTCTTCTGTAACTGACGTAACTTTCAAACTTCCTCTAATATACTCGTTCCTTGGTTTATCCATTCTGGTCACACCACACATCTACCAACATTCCGCTGAGGTAACTGAGTAACACATTTACAATCGCAATGCCTTTTTGACAATTAAAAACCATTTTTTAAAAGCAATGAAGTATTTGATTAGGACATTCCTTCAAAAACCTTCACATTTCGTTTGAATGTGTGTTACGGTGCTGAGGTAGCCAGCTACTTTCTTTAACAGCGTCGTATCGATTTATAACTTATCATTTGACACATTCTTTCTCTATTTCCAGGGCGACAGCGGCGGCCCCATCCAGATTAAGAACAGAAGGATCTCATGCATGTACAACGTAGTAGGAGTGACTTCCTTCGGCAGAGCCTGTGGCTTCGTGGGAGAACCTGGCATCTACACCAGGGTCCTCAACTATGTGCCCTGGATTGAGAGCATCGTGTGGCCTAACTAGTCGTCACCATCACCAGTAGTTTATTGACAAAAGCCTCTCTAATCATACAATATTATTATGTATGCTACCCGTGCCATTAATAAAAAAAGTTTTGAAAATGGCGGCGTTACCCATTCTTTTGGCGCGTGGGTGGCCGAAATCGAAACTATACAGTCGCCATTTTGTTTGGCCGCCATTTTTAAATTGCTTCCATAATGGCGTGGAATCATTCAGTGTACCTAAATTAAAATAATTTTTTTTTTGTTTGCAAGCAACAGTGCGCGCTTAGAACATTTAGTTGAAGGTCAAAAGTGCGCACTGAGTCTAATATAGGAGTGAATTAAAATTAGCGTATTTTGATGCAAATGTATAGGTAACGAAAAATACTCACGCATATCAAGACATATTCATATAAAAAAGTAGCTTTTTGTGTCCAACTGTTCATCCGCTTAGTTTTAAGGACTATGTATGTTATTGATGCGGTTTTCACCGTTATTTTGACTTAAATACTTATTCAGTAGGGTATGTTAAATAAAGTATAATACATGTAAAAGACCCATAACGAAACCAATAGGCACTTGTTCTACCCGTCCGTCTGTGTGATATTTTTTTATTAATTCTGGACCTTATCTGGGAACCTTCTAGTTACGGAGATATTGGAAGACGAAGTTTCCTTTTTAGAAGTTTTTAATGTTATAACTTTATTTTAAATACCTCCACGACCCTCGTACTATTCAATGCATCCATCAGCACAATGTTTTGAGTGCGTTACATTGAGGAGTAAAACGTGATTTTTCACCCCAAAATAAATAGTCGTTTCCAACAATATTTTTTGCGTAGAGTTATTAAGTTTGATGTACAAAATTCTTGATCGAAGACATCGTGAAGGGTCCGTTTACACCTTGTATTTAATAATTAAATTAGATTAGAGAGCTCGATGTTTTTGTAGTTTCTAAATAACCGTACGAAGAAAAGTCGCCAGTCAAAATTGATTGAACAAAACGCTTTGCCATACTCATTATTTTTAATACATATTTATACGAAAAATGTTTTTTATTAACTGACTCTCTACATATAAGACACTTAGCCTTCCGTGCCAGCGTTTATGTAAAACAAATAGTTAATTACGTAACATCGGTTTTGCAGTCTAACCGAATGCAGCTTAATATCAGTATTTCACATGAAGTGACGGTCCATCTGACCTCCACAGCCCGGTTACCTGGGCAACACCATACCTCTTAACGAGGGACCCTGCGTTTGATTCCTTTTATTTAATTTTCCTATTAGTTAACTGAATTTTTTCATTAGGAATTTTTCAGTCGCAGCCTGCTTTTGGTAAGTCAAACTCAAACTCAAAGCATTTATTTCAATTAGACCATTACAGGCACTATTGAATGTCAAAACACAAAAAATAAACTAAGCTACAGTCCCAGTAACAGAGCATAATAAGTTGTGAAAGTACTGTAGTTGCCCATTCGAAAGCGTAGATCTCTATGGAGAAGAATGGGCAAGAAACTTCATGGACACTCTTTTAAATCATTAAGTTTTTACAAAATCTTGGTTACATCATTCATGTCGAGAGAAGGTGGCGGTATGATACCCCCGTGTCTCGGAAAGCACGTTAAGCCGTAGATCCTGCGCCTGATCTCTCTCCGGTCGTGTCGGATTGCCTCCCTCCGGACTTTAAGTAAAGCAACAGAGAGTGGACACTGGTGCACGTGCAAGTACACTTCAATATCTCGCGCCCGGGCTATTATTATAAACTAGCTGTGCCCGCGACTTCGTTCGCGTGGTTGTCGAGAACAAAACAACGTCGTTTAGATAAGAGTATATCACCTTTTTGATGATTTAGATAAAAGTCCTGACTTTGGTATAGTTGATTACGTTAATGCTTCTCTATATACTATGTTAGCGGTGGAATTACCGGAGCATATACAAAAAGGTTGTTTGGGTTGCTAACACGTGATAGAGAAACATAGAGTTGGCCGTGTGAAAAACAATCAAAAGTAAGGTCTACACCCGCAACGGATAACGTCTGGCCTTGGGCTTTATTAATAGTCATAGCGTAACAGAGGCTTACAGGAAATTGCACACGTTTGAAAGTAAACGGAAAATTATTGGGGATAATGGGTATCCTGGGAATGAAAACAACATCACCGGAGCCGCAACCTGTTAAGATTTCAGCTTCGATGACATTTCGTTGGAGATTTGTTACTCTCAACCGAGTTCCATTGCATAGTTTTGGTGGGCTTAAATTTCTGAGTAGAATGATTGGTACTCCGACTTTTAAATAAATTTTGTGTGCTGGAAGACCTGGTGTATTTAGAGAGTCTAAAAACTCTACTGGATAGTGGGTGGCATCTCCTTCTTCCAAAACCGTGTTAATAGATAAATATTCCCTACTTTCTCCAGAAACATGTACCAATATTTGAGAATTTATTGCTGCTGCTTGGTCGTTGCGAGGTGCCAAAATAGCTCGTTGGCATAGCCAAGCAGCGTCATGGTTCGAGATCTCTGATGGATCTCCGTATACAGAGGAAATGAGTTCCTGCTGTGAGGCAACAGAAGAACACAGGCTTTCGACTAAAGTTACTTTACCTCCTTCTTGAGTCGGGTATGTGCCGTTACCAATTTGAAGTAGTAAATTTGAGAAAACCTGCGCGTTTGCGTCACCTCCCAAATATGCTCGCATATTAAAGCTCAAATTAGTTAATATGACACTACGCCATAAAATAGAGCTCTTTAAACAGGCACCTATTTCATCGGCCCTCGTTCCTCTGGGTATTATAGGGAGTGTCTGCCTGAAGTCTCCACAGAATAGCACCGTTAAGCCTCCCATCGGTCGGTCATTTTGTCTTATATCTCGCAACGTTCTATCTACAGCTTCCACAGCTTTACGATTTGCCATCGTACACTCGTCCCAAACGATAAGGGCGCAATCGCGTAAAACCCTTGCTTTATCACTATTGCGAGACACGTTGCAAACAGGGTTTTCTGTGCGGTCCAAGTCGATTGGTATTTTAAATGTTGTATGTGCAGTTTTTCCTCCTGGTAATAAAGTGGCAGCTATTCCTGAGGAAGCGACGGCAAGGGCAATTTTGTTTTGGCTCCTTATTTGAGCCAAGATAACTTTAGTGAGGAAAGTTTTACCTGTTCCACCAGGTGCATCTAAAAACAGCATTTCTCCTAATGAATGTTCTACACTACAGCATACTCTATCAAAGATTTGACGTTGTTCTGACGTCAAATTTGAACAGCCATTTCGCAATATTTCCGCTAACTCTTCGGGGTTGTAATTTATTTCAGATGTATACTCCCTATTAATTCGTTCCCCACCAACTGTCGGTGTCGGCAAGCCGTATTGACTGAGGGGGTTCCCTCCTATACTTGTAACTATATCTTGTATAGCCAGCAAAGACCTATTATGGCAGCTTTCACGTACTTGGTCAGAAGTTTCACTATTTATATTTTGCTGTCTCAAAAAATCTTCGGCAAACGCGTCTTTATATTTTTGCCACAACTGCCCAGCGTCCGATAGGCCACAAAATGTCAACAAAATGGCAAATAAATGGCGCAAACGATGTGGACTATCACTGACGCATGCTTCGGCTAAAGCATCATCCCAATGCTGATCGCCATCTAATAAATGCCGTGCGCGGCAAGCAGCTTGAAATGTGGGATATTCTATATCGTCCACTTTGCGGAGCTCAGCAAAAGAAGTAGGTCCTCGCACTGTGTGAAGAAGAAGGCGTAAATAATAACACTCTGCATTATTTGGGTGCACCGTGTATACTCTTCCAATCACGTGTTCTTTAAAAATGCCGGACTCGCCTTCTACAGCAGTTCCACGTCTCCTGCGATTAAAAACACCTTGCTGCTTGTTATAAGTATAATAATGTGGCACTTCATTGTACAACAGAGACTTAGCGAAATTGTCTCTTTCGCAAAGACGAAAGAATGCGAGCAAGGTGGTTTGTCTTGGGTTGTTCATTCTTTCCGCCACATTTTCTGGCTGAAAGTAAACTCGCTGCCCACCTTCCAGGTGCACGTCAAGATGGATGACTGGCGGATACCTTTCATGAATAGGGAAACTCAAAATGCGCCAAACTGCCTCCGAAGAGCTTATGTATCGGCCAGATTGATACATTGTCACTTCATCAAATTGGTTGTTATTTCTTAGTGCTATCATGGCTTGATCACTACCTTTATTAACATATTTACATATATATTTTATAGATTCGACGCTATTACAAATTTCAACATTAATGTGTGCTTGAAAAGCTTTTGACAAAACTGGAGAATACGGTACCACCCAACTATTATTTAGAATTATTTCTTGTCCACGGAATCTGACAGTAGCTGTGAAACCACCTTGTGACGGTGATCTTCGCCGGTATTGCGGATACCCATTTTCCCCAGCCATAGTTAGTTCTTTCAGTGCTCTGGGGTATTTTTTTGAGCATTGACCATCTTTCATGCACGGTGATTCCCTGTTTAAGACGCCACATGGCCCGTGAACCATATGTGTTTTTACTATGTCATGCAAAATCGGATCTGCATTATAGTCCGGAAATTCTGCACTTATGACATTGTCTATAGTATCGGGACGAATTTTTTCTTCCAGCCACAGAAGAATGTGCGCATGGGGTAAACCACGCTTTTGCCACTCGACGCTATACATAAAACAAAGAGTTGAACCGAAAACTTTCTCCTTTGTAAGTAGATTAATCAAGACTTTGAGTTTTAAATGAAAAATCCTAGCAATAATGTCATGTCTGTCGTATGACGCCTGTCCTGTGAGAAGTGCCTGGCAAATCTCCGTCCACTTTGGATTTGTTGTAAATGTTATAAAAAGGTCCGGCCGGCCGTATTTACGGACGTAACAAAAAGCATCTTGCGTTCGTTCGTGCATATACCGCGGACCGCCTGTGAAACTGGATGGCAAAATAACCAATCGACCCAAGTCTTCGACGTTATTATCTGATTGCATGGCGTCCCGCAAGTGCACGTATTCTTCAGCGCGTAACCGTCGCTGGTTAGTGCGAATATACACTAAACGTTCAGTTTCTATTTTTGCGTACATGTCCACAATAAATTGGCTGAACAAACCACGAAATCGTTGCAAATATACGAAACTGTTTTGCCTTATTTGTAAAAGGTAGGAATAGTATTGTTGAGCAGATATTTTTTTTTGATAATTAGTGACTCTCGTAGTAGGGTTCACTTGGTACAGCCCAAAATTGTACCCATCTTCACCATGACAATAAATTAGTGGATATTGCAGGGCGTCGTAAGCTCGGTGGGTTTCCAAAATGCGTTGAAGGCGATCGTCGCGTGTACGCAACACGATATCACGTCTCTCACACTCCTGGTCGACTAAAACAACTGCAACTTCATCTGCGACGGGTGCATTGTGTCTTCCACGGTGTTCACCCACAGGACGTCTATCGGCACTTATAACAATTTTGAAATCATTGCTGCCTTGTGGAATTGACTCCAATGCAGCTTTGAATTCACGAACGTACTGGTTAACGTGATGCAGCAATTCTTGAAGTTGACCCAAAAGCTCAGCATTGAGCTGGGGAAAATTGTGATTTCTAACATTGAGCTGTTGCGTGTAATCGGATACAAAATAAATTTGGAGAAATTTGGGTTCATTTTCTGGCAGCAAAGATCCAATAAGGTGATAAACTTGACCTTGTACTTTGAAGGTTGGCATGAACGGTCCTTCCGTTATTTGTTTTGCCCCAAAGGAAGTCATTTGGAAAGCGCTGTTATATAAACGAATATTATCCAAAAAATGTTTCGACTGGGGATGATCGCCATTCAGGAGACTTTTAAGTAAGTGTGGTGGATCTTGGAAATTTGGAAGAACAATTTTTCCATTTGAGCAGCACATTCCGTCTGTTTCTTTCCTCCATTTCAAAGCATGACAAAAATTACAAATTTCTCTCATGTCACCCACGGAAGTAAAGCCAGAATAATCAATTCTAGACGAATATGTGAACCCTGATTTTTCCCTATTGTCCCAAGGTAATAAAATATTTGCATCGTCATTTTCCATGGACTCATCAGCTCCGCTATTTGTTTCTCTATTCATATGGTATCGAGCTCGTTCTATTTCTAGGCGAGATTGACGTTGTTCTGCTGTTTCTGCTCGTCTTAGTTCATCTATTCTTTCCCTTTCAGATGCAAGATAACTTACATTGTTTCTTTGTACACCTACATAGCTATGTCTAGCTATTTGTAATCGTTCTTCTCTTTGGGAGAGAGATTCAGACTCGCGCGAGAGAGCGTGTCGCTCTCGGTCAGATGACAGACGTGCTTGGCGTTCCTCGATACTCTCTTGAGAACGCAAAGTCGCGGTCCGAGTTCTTTGCGAACTTAAGCGCGACTCCCTTTCTGTGAAAGTCTCTGACTCGCGTGAGAGAGACTGGCGCTCCCGACCAGCAGACAGCCGAACTTCGCGTTCCTGGATACTCTCTTGAGAACGCAAAGTCGCGGTCCGAGTTCTTTGCGAACTTAAGCGCGACTCCCTTTCTGTGAATGTCTCTGACTCACGTGAGAGAGAGTGGCGCTCCCGATCAGCAGACAGCCGGACTTCGCGTTCCTGGATACTCTCTTGAGACCGCAAAGTCGCGGTCCGTGTTCTTTGTGAACTTAAACGTGACTCCCTTTCGGTGAACGTTTCCGATTCACGTGAAAGAGCGATGTGCTCTCGGTTAGCAGATAACCGTGCTTCACGATCTTCTTCCGATTCCTGAGACCTACAAAGTCTCATCCTTTTCGCATTTCGGCTACGCAGCGAAAGGTTATTTTTTTTTTCTTTGAGGCATTTTCAAGGAAAATTAAAGCAATAAACAAAACCAACAACACTTATGACTGAATAGCCTACAAACTTAAAAGAACGGTGCGTCGAACAGTCTAGTGTGACAACGTATCGTCTGTTCGTGGTCGTGACTCAACGAATTGGCAACACTAACTTACTGTATAACGATTGGCACTATTGGATTCAAACTACGAAGTAAATAAAATACAATCTTTACTTCGTACTTCAAACCAATGACCAAAGTTGACCAAACGAAACCAATAAGATAAGCCAATACTTTTTTTTCGACCAATTTAGAAAATCGATAAACCAAGCAACCAAAGAACTTTTACGACACACGCAAGAACTTTTAAGACACCTAACGAAACCCAATTTGCCTAGTAAACACGGTGGACGTCATTCTCGCGCGGAAAATCTTAACACCGCGATTCAGAAAATGACGTCATTTGCACAACGCCATCTATCGGATTTGGATTTCAACTATCAACATTAGTTCTATTTTTAGTCTTAAGATGTCGTTGCAAGTACTATAATATTTTACTTCTTGAACTCACTAAATTAATCATATCTTTTGATAGAGTGAACCGATTTCGATGAAACAAAAACTAAGTTAAACCTCAAGTTGCGTATATTTTTTGTATATAAACATTGTCAGCATTGAATTCGTAGATTTTACGTGATGTGCGCACAAACAAACAGACAAACAAACAAACAGACAAAAATTTCAAAAATGATGGAAATGGGTTCTGTTACTTATCTTTTCACACGCTGGCTATTTTTTGTTTCAATTTCTTCAATGTACAAAAATGACTTTTCTACAGATTTATTATATGTATAGATAAGAAACATAACTAGTTTTTTTATTTTTTTTGTATTTCAGGTATCTTTAATTTTCGTTAACTAGCTATATTACAAATTAGAAACGATTAAATAAACTAACAACAAACTGTAAAAGAGCATTAAAAAACTCCTCCTCAACGCTGTCAGCCGGTAATGTGCCCAAGAGACTGGCGGCGTTGCCACGTTTTGTGGCAACACTTAGCTTCTGGCCGAGGTAAAAGCCAGCCCTTGGGTCACGGGAAACGTCAAAGAGGCGTTTCGAAATTATTTGATTTTAATTAAACAACAAATTAACAAATGATCTAATTATACTTGTCGAATTCCCTTGTTGAGATTTCTTTTGGCGTATGGTGTTATTTGAATTATTTTCGGGGAATTGAATTGGGGCACTCGGTTCTTTCAATTGGAGATCTTCTGTTGGGGGATCTCTTTTAGGGGGCCTTCGGGGTGGAAATCCTACAATATATGCAAGGGGTCCACCGATGAGGTCAGGTTGAAAGTCCGTCTGAGGAGGCTCTAAAATATACTCCCATACAGGCCTAATGTTGCCTGTGTAGCGCTTAGGTAGTGTAGAATGATACTCCAGATGTGGTTACGAAAAGAGGTATAATCAAGACTAGGATAGCTTTTCTTAACAGAAATATGTACAGGTCTTATAGTGTAGTACATGGGCACAAGTAGTGGATTGCTTATGATATATTTACAAAGTGTAGTTCCTAAATAATACGTGTGGTGGCGCGCGGGTCGCAGTTGTAGGTCGCTGTCCTAGCGCGCTCTAAGCTGCGCCGAGTATAAATATCCCCTCTCTGTGCGCGGGGCTCCAGTACACGGTTGGCAGCGGCAGCGGACGGATGTATGACTTGACTTGCAGCTACAGTACTCCCCCCTTAGTGAAAACGTACAGGCCTCTTCACTGATCGGCCTGATCTGGTGCGGTACTCGTTGGTGTTGGCCGGGAGTAGGCTGGTGTGATCTTCGCTGGTAGCTGCAGGTGACTGGGGTGTCTCACTACTCGTGTGGTCGTGTTCTTCAGTGTCGATAGTGTATGCCGGTTTGAGTCTATCGATCGATATTGTGCTGGATCTTCCCGGTAGTTGGATTGTGAAGAACTTCTCGTTGCGCTGGATGACCTTGTACGGACCTTTGTATGGCTGTTGTAGCGGTTTGCGGACGGTGTCGTCGCGTATCAACACGTGGCTACATGTTTGTAGATCATTGTGCACAAACATACATCGCTTGTTGGAATGCGATTTGTATGTTGGTGTTAACTTCGTGATGACGTCATGTAGTTGGTCGACGAAGTTGTGATCCATTGACTTCGCTGCTGGTGATGGTGCTATGAAATCACCAGGCAGTCGCAATGCTTGGCCGTAGGTGAGCTGCGCGGCGCTGGTGTCGGTGTCCGTACGCACGGCGGCTCGTAATCCCATTAGCACTGTCGGTAGCTCGGCGATCCATTTGTTGCTATTTTGTAGGCGAGTCATAAGTGCAGTCTTCAGTGTTCGGTGCCTGCGTTCGACAATGCCGTTGCTCTGCGGGTGGTAGGCAGTGGTACGGGTTCGTTCGACTCCCAGTAGTTGTGCGAGGTCTCGAAATAGACAGCTTTCGAACTGTCGTCCTTGGTCAGTCGTTATTCTTGTAGGGCACCCGTAACGAGATATCCACGTTTCATATAGCTTTTTGGCGACGATATCGGCAGTGATTTCCCGTAAAGGTACTGCTTCGGGCCATCGTGTGCAGCGATCGATCATAGTCAACAGGTAGCGATGTCCAGACGATGAAGTGGATAGCGGACCAACGATGTCGATGTGTACGTGTTGGAATCGTTCGCTTGGTGGGAAAGCTGCAACTTCACTGTGGTTGTGACGTAGAACTTTCGAGCGTTGACACGATATGCACGTTTTCGCCCAATTGCCAATGTCAGTGTTCATTGCGGGCCAGAAATAGCGTTGTTGCATGAGCTTGCGTGTAGTTCGTAACCCGGGATGACTTGGATTGTGCACGGCGTTGAATGCGATGCGACGAAAGTCAGTTGGTAGGTACGGTCGAACATGTGACGTAGACGTTTCGCAGAATATTGGCTTGTTTGTAGCGGGCATGACGATTTTCTTAAGTTGAATATTTGTTTGTTGCAATAAATTGGGTATATCGCTGTCCCTTTCTTGTGCTTGAGATACGTCATCGTAGTTAATTGGCGATGGTAAGTCGACGGTTTCGATGCGTGAGAGTGCGTCGGCGACAACATTGTTTACTCCACTCACATGACGAATGTCCGTAGTGAACTCGCTGATGAATAACAACTGCCGGGTGCGTCTTTGTGTGTCGTTATCTGACGGCGGCTTGCGAATAGCGTAGGTCAGCGGCTTGTGGTCGGTGTAAACAATGAGTTCTCTTCCTTCGAACATTTTCCTGAAGTGTTTGATCGCCATATAGATGGATAGTAATTCTCTGTCGAATGTACTGTATCGTTGTTGCGTGTCGGAGAACTTCTTTGAAAAATAGCCCAGTGGTATCCATTTCTTGTTTACAAGTTGTTGTAGTACGGCTCCTGCGCAGGTATTCGATGCGTCACACATTAGGGAGATGGCGTCGTTCGGCGATGGGGATGGATGAGCGAGCAAAGCTGCGTTTTGTATGCCGGCTTTGCACAACTCGAATGCTTGTATAGCTTCTGTGTTCCACTCGATTTTGGTTTTGTCGCGTTTCTTGGAATTATGTAGGTACGCGTTGAGTGGTGCTTGTATGTGTGCGGCATTTGGAATGCTGTCGCGATAAAAGTTTACCATTCCGATGAATCGACGTAAGTCATGAATTGTTTCTGGTTGGGGGTAGGCAGTGATTGCAGTGACCTTTTCTTGTGGTGGCTTAATTCCGTTACTTGACACTTCGTAGCCCAGGAACTTGACACTTTCTTTGCTGAAGACACATTTCGATGGATTTATTGTTATTCCATAGTCGTCTAATCTGCGTAACACTTTTTGTAGGTCTTCGATGTGGCATGTTTCATTATCTGAAGCGACGATGACGTCATCAATGAATGGGAATGCGTAGTCTAACCCGGTGAGTACTTCATTAATGAACCGCTGGAATGTCTGTCCGGCGTTTCTGAGTCCTGGACACATTCGAGGGAATTCGAATAGACCGAATGGAGTGGTGATGGCGGTCTTCTCGATGTCCGGTTCATATACAGGCAGCTGTTGATACGCACGATTCAGGTCAAGCGTAGTGAATATCTTCTTGCCGTGAAGTAGGTAGGTGAAGTCTTTGAGTCGTGGTACTGGATAGCGGTCAGGTTTAGTGACGTCATTGAGTCTGCGGTAGTCGCCACATACGCGAATGTCACCGTTTCTCTTTGGTACGACGTGTAACGGGCTGGACCATGGACTTTTGCTGGGACGACATATCCCCTGCTGCATCATCGTCTCGAACTCCTTCTTCACGGGCAGGTATCGATGTGGTGGTAATGGTCTGGTCTTGCTGTACACTGGTGGACCGGTAGTTTCAATGTGGTGTTCCACCCGGTGTTTTGGAGTGTCCTTCATACATGACGGTCGAAGGATGTCGGGGTACTTGCTGAGTAGCTGGTGATACGGCTGACCAACATCGATACTTCTCACTGTAGGCTCGGCTGAGTAGGTGATTGGTGCTCTGGCGGTGAGTTTGGTAACTTTGTCGACGAGACATCGGCCGGCTACGTCGACAAGAAGTTGATGATGAGTTAAAAAATCGGCACCAATGATGGGCTTGCTGACTGCGGCGATGATGAACTTCCACGTGTAAGGTCTACGTAGGTTGAGATCCAGTTGTAGTGTCTTCTCACCATACGTTGGAATCACTGTGTTGTTCGCGGCATACAAACAGAAATCGGTTGGTGTTGTGTTCCCGCCTTTTCTCTTCGGTATCACGGATACGTTGGCGCCAGTATCAATCAGGAAAGATAAACGTGAGTTTTTATCTGTTATGAATAGGCGGTAGGATGAGTTGCTTGCGCCGGTTCCCGCCTCGGCCAACGCAGGTGTTAGTTTTCCGAGCGGGCGCTGCTGTCTTCATAGCTACACGGCCGCGTGCACCTTCTCGCTTCTTTGCCGAACTTGCGATGGTAAAAACAGATCACTGATTGGTCGTTTCGCGCGCGATCGTGATTGGTCCGGCTCGACGAACGCGATCGTGAGGGTCGCCTGTTATACGATCTGCGTCTATAGCTGTGTTGTTGCGATTGTTTTGCCTTCAACTCAGCAATTTCTCGTGTGAGAGCGTCGATCTTCTCTTCCAGTGACGTAGATGCATGCGAGGTGGTGGGAGTGGAGCTAACTGCTGCGACACTGCCGTATGGTTGCGACTGTTCGAGGATCTTGTCAGCCATCATCGCCAGCTCGTGGATGTCTGATTTCTTGATCTGGAGGTCTTCACAAAAATAACTATCACGTCGGGGTCACCACTGTAGCGCTTAGGTAGTGTAGAATGATACTCCAGATGTGGTTACGAAAAGAGGTATAATCAAGACTAGGATAGCTTTTCTTAACAGAAATATGTACAGGTCTTATAGTGTAGTACATGGGCACAAGTAGTGGATTGCTTATGATATATTTACAAAGTGTAGTTCCTAAATAATACGTGTGGTGGCGCGCGGGTCGCAGTTGTAGGTCGCTGTCCTAGCGCGCTCTAAGCTGCGCCGAGTATAAATATCCCCTCTCTGTGCGCGGGGCTCCAGACAACCCAGACCTGCAGCCGCGCGCCCTGCGCCCGCAACAGCGAGTACCACGACTCGCCCTGCGCGCGTACGCTCCGCCGCCACCACGGCCCGAGCCATGCGCACCGCATCGCCCGCTCCCCATCTCTTGCTGGCAGGCTCAGCCGCCGCAACAACCGATGGGAGTATGTTGTCGCCACCACCGCCCAGAAGCGCAGCCCGGGATTCCCCGGCCGCGATGTCTCCGTGCTCATCGAGGGAGGGCAGTGACCTCTCGATGACATCAGGAGGCTCCACGGTCGGTCAACAGGGCGCCCCGGCTGACACACCCGCACGCCCCGACTCTCCGGAGGACACAGAGGTTAGTGGACTAATGTGTACCGACGACGACGCGCTGGCCTTTGGCTACGAGTTGCGACTCGACGCCAGAGCCCAGCGCCGCCCACGAAGCTCGGACGACGAGGCCGCAGAAGAGGCAAAGCGCGTCTGCACCGACTCCCCGCTCCCGCAGCACGCTCCGCGCGGTCGAGCCGGAGTCGGTTCACCAACCTTCGCCGAGGCAACGCGCCGCCCCACCGGACAAGACACCAACCCGAAGACGACGCCAGCCGCCGCAGCCCCTGCACAAGGCACGAGCGCAGCCGCAGCTGCCAAGGCGACGACGAAGGAGAAGAGGCCACGCTACCCTCCGCTGGTAGTGGAAAGGTTGCCAAACTGGGCCACTCACTTCAGGGCCGTGAGTGCCAAGCTGGGCCACCCACCCAATGCCCGCCCTTACCAAGGGGGAATTCGTTTCCTTCCCGAAAGTGAGGACGAGTATCGGGTGGTCCAGCGGTACCTCACCGACCTAGAGAGGTCGAGTGGCCTGAGTTGGTTCTCCTACTCGCTGCCGGCGGAGCGTAGCCTAAAGGTGGCCATTAGGGGGCTGCCGGCGGACACAGACCCGGCCGACATCGAAGAGGAGCTCAGGCTGATGGGATACCAGCCGGAGTACGTGCGCAACATCCAAGCACGACAAGGACGACCCGGCTGCATATTCCATGCAGTCCTGAGGAGGCAGGAGGACATCCGCCAGATATACGACACCACCGTGTTCCTGTGCATGCGTGGTGTCCGTATCGAGGCATGGCGAGGCAAACGTGGGCCCGCACAGTGCCACCGGTGCCAGAAGTTCCGTCACAGCTCGCACCAGTGCCACCGCCCGCTCGCCTGCGTGAGATGCGGCGGAGAGCACGCCGCTCGCGACTGCCCACGCCCAAGGACTGAGCCGGCCACCTGCGCTAACTGCGCGGGCGACCATCCAGCGTGCAGCAGCGGCTGCCCAGTGTTCCGGAAGGAGGTCCGGAACAAGCGAGCGGGCACTGTCGCCATCACCCAACAAGGACGCCGACCCGCCAACGAGAGGCCACCTCCACTACCATCCACGGACGACCACGAGGCCCCCAGCGCCACTTTGATGGCGACAGCAAACGGGCCCACCAACACAGAAGCTCCTGCCTCGAGGCGGAGGAAGAGGGCGCGCGGGGGAAGGCGAAAGGGAGGCAAACAGCCCCAGCCACCCGCGTCCCAACCTAGGCAAGTTCTTGCCCCCACGGCGCAGGCACAGCAACCAGCTGCACCCACCACCATCAACCCGAAGCCTACCGACGCCGCTGCTGGCGCCGGCAACAAAAAGGGGAAGCGGGCGGGAAAACGCGCCCCACCCACAGACGCGACTATTACCGCCGTCGCACAAGTAGCGGCGGCGGCCGACACACCACAACCAGTCGACGCCGGCGATCAGCAACGGCGCCGCGCACCACGCACTGGCGCTCCTAAGGAAGAGCGCCAGAAGGAATTTACGGCCTGCGCCATAAAACTCCTGATGGACCTAATCAAGGCCATCAGGCAGGGGCAAGACGCGGAGCTGGTGATCCTTGACGGACTGGCCGAGCTTCTCACCTTATACCATGGCTAGTCCGTTGAGGGTCATGCACTGGAACGCCCGCGGCCTCAGAAATAAGGTTGCCCCACTCCGCCTCCTCCTCAGGGAACAACGGATCGACGTGGCGCTCATCAGTGAGACATTCCTGGGGCCTGCGGACAATCCCAGGTTCCCGGGATATCACCTCTACAGGAAGGACGAGAAGTCGCCGCTCGGCATCACCTACCGCGGTCTGGCGGTACTGGTGAGCCGAAGAGTCGTACACCAGCCACTCCCTCCGACGTCACCGGCTTCCTTCAACGCGCTGGGTATCCAGCTGCACGTCGCCGGCGAGGACATGAACTTCTACGCGTGCTACTGCGCGCCCAAGGCCCCGCTCAACCTCTCTGAGCTGCGGGCGCTGCTGCACGGATCGCCGAACGCGACACTCCTCGCAGGCGACCTGAACGCCAAACACCCGGCATGGAATAGCCGGACCACGAATCCCGGAGGGAGGCGACTCTTCGCGGACGCAGAGGCCTGTGGATACACGGTGTCTGGCCCTGACACGCCGACCCACTACCCAGACGACCACGCGCACGCACCGGACGTGCTGGACATCGTGGTCCACAGAGGCCTGAGTCACCAGCTCACCCAACAGGTGATAGACGACGAGATGCAGTCGGATCACCAACCCGTACTCGTCGTCCTATCACAGATGCCGACGCGACTCTCTCCCCCAGCGCCACGTCGAAGGACGGACTGGCAGGCGTTCGCGGAAGCGATGGAGACCACCACTCCTACTTGGCCCATTGAAACCGCCGCAGACGTCGACGGGCTAGCAGAGGAGGTCACCGCTTGCATTCAGCGCGCCCTCGAAGGGGCGACAACTACACTACCGCAGCCGCAGGGGCTTGTTTACAAGCCTCTGCCCACCCACATCAAGCAACTGGTCGCCCAGAGGAAGCGCCTCCGCAAGCGGTGGCAGGACACGGGCTGCCCACGAGTCAAGTCCGACCTCAACCGTCTCGCGGAGAAGGTTAGGGCCAAGCTACAGGAGCACAACGCCGCGAGCTGGGAGGAACGTATCGACGCCGCAGAGGGAGACTGGACGTCGATACACAAGCTGTGCAGACAGCTTGCGAACACCCCGGCTCCGGTGCGCCCACTACGCCACAGCGACGGGGCGCCGAGATACATCGCAGCAGACCGTGCGGAGATCTTTGCCGAGCACCTGGAGCGTCAATTCGAGCCTAACCCAACTGACGACACCGAGCACATCGCAGCAGTCGAGAGGCACCTTGGGGAGTACTTCGCGACGCCGATAGCTCCCGAAGAGGACCCGATCTTCTTCTCGCCTTGCGCGGTTAGACGCGCCATTCTAAAAACCAAGCCGAGAAAAGCCCCCGGAGCGGACGGTGTGACCAACACAGCGCTGCGCCACCTGCCATACCGTACGGTAGCGGCGCTGGCGCGCCTGTTCACGGGCATACTGCGCACAGGGGCCTTCCCGGCCTCGTGGAAGGAAGGGCGCGTCATTATGCTGCCCAAGGCGAACAAAGACGTCACGAAGCCGGAGAGCTATCGGCCTATCACTCTCCTGCCAACCATCTCCAAGGTGTTTGAGCAACTCCTGCTGCGACACCTCTCCCAGCACTTCACTCCACGACCGGAACAGTTCGGGTTTCGCTCGGAGCACTCAACGACGCTCCAGCTGTCGAGGGTACTGCACCTGCTAGCGGCTACGCTGAATAAGAAGGAGCGTGCAGTTGCAGTATTCCTCGACATGGAAAAGGCGTTCGACCGCGTCTGGCATGCCGGTCTGCTGTACAAGCTGTCGCAGACAGATGCGCCTCGTCGCTTGATACAGGTGGTCTCCTCCTTCCTCTCTAACAGATTTTTCAGGGTGGCGGTCGACGGCGCGCTATCTAGCGCCCGCCCGATTGCCGCGGGCGTGCCGCAGGGCAGCTGCGTCTCACCGCTCTGCTACTCCTGCTACACCGACGACATCCCCACCACACCCGACACCACGCTCGCGCTGTACGCCGACGACGCCGCGTACATCGCTACTTCGCTCAATGCGAACCACGCGGCCGTCAAGATGCAGCGCGCGCTTGACCTGCTGCCTGACTGGCTGTCGAAATGGAGGTTGTCGGTGAACGTGGGAAAGACGCAGGCGCTGGTCGCCGGCGGCACCACGCTCCCGCCACCCCTGAAGCTGCAGGGAGTCGACATCGCGTGGTCGCCCCAGGTGAAGTACCTCGGGGTCACCATCGACCGTCGGCTCTCCATGGTAAGTCACGTCCGCTCGGTTGTCGCCAGATGCAGGGCCGCCCGCAACCTGCTCCACCCAGTGCTCTCTTCCCGCCTCCCGCTGCGTGCCAAGCTGGGCGTGTACAAGACGTACATTCGCCCACTGCTCACGTACGCTGCCCCAGCCTGGCTCGCCCTCACGAGCGAGAACACTAGGAAGCTCCTCCGCGCGCAACAGAACTTGTCGCTGCGGAGGGTCGTCGCCGCCCCTCGCTACGTGAGGAACACCACCATCCAGCGGGACCTCAAGATAGAGAGCCTGGAGGACTTTTGCCGCCGCCTCGCGTCCACTATGTTCGCGCGTGCCGACGCTTCTGCTTGGCCCCACGTCAAGCACCTAGCGCCATGGCATGCGCGGCCACCTGACGCGAGGCGCCTACCACGCGACCTCATCCCAGCGGACGTGGCTAGCCCCCCCCCCGGATTTGACGCACCCGAGTAAGTCGCACCCACCTACACGCGGCTTACTCAAACAATGAGACTCCGCACTCGCTACATACACCCGGTGCATGTCGTGTTCTAGGTTAATATAGGCACGACACGCACCGCATCACACAGTCACGACTCCACAAGCGACAAACTCACGCGATGAACAAGCGGCGCGGGCCTGCTATTCTATCGCTAACATGAGCGGTGTTACACAAGTACATTGCCGCTCATACTCACATACACGGCCCTTTGCCTGGCGCGTAATCGGCTAGCTCTGAAAGCGTGACAGGCGGGGGCCAACAGCCGCGGTAGGGAGCGCCGAGTCACCTCCGTCGCTGGTCGTCACCCGCTAGGCCTCCTCCGGGTAACCGGAGGTCTCACCTGGCGGTGACAGACCGCCGAGGTGGCGTGAAGATAGCGGCGCTATACATAGCGCCGTAGCGCCTCCTACCGGACACTTTTGCAACTACACATAGACAGGTTGCGCTTAACGCGCCTGTCAACTGCCGGGCCTATACGGCCACCACAAGGAGGGCGCCCGTTGTCACGGGCGCCGCAGAAGATACCGCGGGCCCAGGGACGAAGTCCACACCCCGCCAGCCGCGCCCCCATGCGGGGGCGTAGCGACAACCTCAGACGGGGCTCCAGTACACGGTTGGCAGCGGCAGCGGACGGATGTATGACTTGACTTGCAGCTACACCTGCAAAAAAAAAACAGTATTGTAAAATAACGATAAATTGCCTAATCTACATACATACATAAACTCACGCCTTTTTTCCCATGGGGGTAAGCATAAACCACAGAACGCCACATGCCACGATCCTTGCATACTCCTTTTGCCTCGTCCACGTTCATACATGTGGTCATACACGCACGCCGGATGCGAGCACTGCGCACCTGACCTTTCTGAAGAACCTCACCAATAAGGTCAGTGTATGTCCTTCGAGGGTGTCCCCTCCCAGCGTTGCCACTCACATCTGAGCATTCGACTGCCTAATCTCTGAGCTTTAAATGCGGCACTACGTTCGGTTGTCAACAATAAGGCAGTTCCAAAAGCATAGCAAAATCGACCCACAACGTTCCCACGGCTGGGCCCCTTCGTCCACTTTGGTAACTACACTTACGCAACCAGTTACAAGAGAAGATATTTCTTTCGCTGTTTGGTAACTAGTTGTGAGAGAAGAATTATTTTTCCATATTCGTAGATCAAATTATTTCCATTTTTGTAACCAACAAATTATTCTCTTGTAACTGACAAGAGAATAATTTTCATTCGCCGTTTGGTAACTAGTTGTGAGAGAATTATTTTTCTAGTTTTTTTTTTTTTCTTGGACGAAGTTTTTTTATCTCGAGGATCTACTTCACTTCACGCATCACTTCCCTACTGCTTTTTATGTACACTTGCAAAAACTTTTAAACATTTTATATTTAAACATTTATTAAAAAAGAAAACATTAGCATTTTATTGATACCTTTGGGTACCCACTCTTACTCTACTCTACTCTTAATTTAAAACATAAAACGAGCAATTAGCTCCAAACAATGTCCGACTGTAATTTCTTTATTAAATTTTTTAATTGCTCTATAGTTGCATTTATTTCAGTGTCAATTTCATGATAATTATTGTTCTTCCGTCGTTTAGCTGCCGAATTAATTGATTTAATTTTTGTTTCCTTCACTAGAATGTCCAACACTTTTGCGAGGGATGAGTTTTTATTTCCCACAAAACAATTAATTCTAGAATGGCCATCCTTCCAAATGGTTATTACTTCTTAACTCTTCCGCTTCACAACACCAGATCTTAATAAAATTTAAATCTTGCAGCCAATAATGATTGAAGTATGAGTTAAATTTTGCTATTAGATGAGTTTTGGGCGATCTCTTCATGGCATGACTGTATCCAGAACTAATATATTTTGAAGGCAATCAGGCCAAACCTGCACATCGAGCAACATGCCGCCTCTGAATTATTGACTTGATTCCTAGCTGGCCATTCTCGCATTATCTACCAAGCAATTCGCACTACCTGGTTGGTTGTTATGAATCGAGACATAGCCATAAATAAGAGTTGCATCAATGGAAACTGATCACGAACTGTGTCTATCGCGAAAAGCGAAAGAGGTCGGCGCGTGGACAGCTGGGTGCCTGGTAGCTGTCACCTCGTGGACTGCGAGCAGTGGCCTTAGTTTAGAGCGGTATTGAGTGGGAACGGTGTTGAAGCAGAGTCGTGCAAGTGGGCTAAGACCTTTCGTCCTATTTCCTCAGAGTTCATAACTAACAAAAAGTTGCAAAAATGGAAAAATATTTCTTCTCTCACAACTAGTTACCAAACAGCGAAAGAAAAATCTGCTCTTGTAACTGGTTACGTAAGTGTAGTTACCAAAGTGGACGAAGGGGGCAGGGCCACAGCAGCTCATTCCCACACACATAGAAGACTATGTGTGTGGGAATGAGCTGCTGTAATCTACCACACAAATAGCCGGTTAGGAAATGTTCATGTTCACGATGATTTTTTTCACCGTTATGAGAGCAGGGGTAATGAAACAAATTGCTCATCAGCTGTCTGCCTCTCCCCAAATATGCTGTGGTCGGTTTCCAGTGTAACCGGATGAAGCTGAATACCAGTATTTTACATAGAGCGACTGCCTATCTGACCTCCACAACCCAGTTAGTTATAAAAAGATTTAAATTATGTTGAATGGAAGTTCGTGCTTTTACCAATGGTAAACAAATTCCTTCGGGCACACAGCTTGTGTTATACGAAAACATTTGACGAACACCAGATAAAATCTCCATGAAGGTACTTACCGAAGCTTAAATCCTTTTTGCCAAAACCTTGTCCTTCACCACAGTCGTCTCTATCATGTTCTTGGGGCTGTTCCTGCATGTCACTGTGCAGATCCACCTGTCTTTGAGGTCTACCGGGACCAAGTAGGTCGTATATCAGATCCAAAGACCGAGGATCACGGATCTTCCAACTGTCTTCACCAGTGCCATCGTCTTGAGGAGAAGAAGAATAACTGGCTTGACGTTGACGTGGAGAAAGCATGTTTGTAGGGCACAAGAATGGGCTCACTGGCACTGCTTCCAATTCAATCACGATTGAGTATACCTGTGTAGATGATGGACGAAAGATTATTGGATTTTTGTAAGGTGAACCCACAATGAACGATGATGATGATGATGTGTGTATGTGTGTGTGTGTGTGTCTGATGTGTTTTGTGTGTACATAAATAAATAAATAAATAATAAATAAATAATGAACGTTACACAAATCATCATATGCCTGCTTTTTGTGTACTATATTGGGTCAGTTTCCAGTGTATCTAGATACAGGTTGAACTCTAGTAAGTATTTTAACTGGGTAATACGATACCCCACGCTGACTGGAAGACTAGTTGTCAGACATCCGAGCTTCTAACTAATGTAACGCCTGTCAAAGATCTACAAATGACAGCCGCAACTTGATGAGGCTCGGAAGAAACTGGGTATGATATGAATGTTCACACATCCACGGACTAACCTCTGCAAAGATTGACCAGTAAGTCTGTTATTATTTAGCCACAGGCTCCTCTAAGTACACACAATACACGCACACAACACAATGTCATGGCGGCATATCTCAACGTAGATTAGCCAGGTACGAAGAAGATTAGTGCACAAACACAGTTGTACTCTATCTTGCTTCACTCTCACAGTCTGATGGTACGGCAATGCGACCGACTGGAGAGAGATGAGGCACAGGACGTGTTTTCAGAAAGACGTGGGTATCATGGGTTCCCTATGTGAACCCGGGTATCATATCGCTAGCTTCAAAACTCCGGGCTGTTGCTGAGAAATTCCTAATGAAAAACCTAATAACACTTTACCCGCCCCGGGAATCGAATCAGGACCCCACGCTTCGCAGCCACACTATCACACACGCAGATATTTCAAAAGTACTGGCTTTTTAAATAACACTAACCGTTATAAAAATAAAGAAACATTGTCCCACTGCATCCATGTCTGATTCAATTTAAATTAATTTTAGCACTGTTGAGAATATTATCAATTTTATTCAAATGCAATACTTTTCGGTTACGTGTACGACTCTTATCTGAGTGTTACACTGACTGTTTTGTTACATCAACATAAGAATTCCCACACAAAAGTGAAATTAATACTATTATGCTTAGGCAATGACTGCGCTTTGTTATTTGGAGCTTTCATTCTTTTTAGGTCATTCGAAGACGATTCGGTCCGTCTGTCTGTCCATTCGAAGGAACAGCCCTGTGCTGTCACAGAGTTGAGACTTTTGAACTTAAATAGAAAGAAAGTGAAACATTTACTGGACCCACACAACACAAACAAAAAAACAAAAAAAAAGAGATTTTCACAGAGAATTGTTATGATCCATAGATGATTGAAATAAATAAATGAATAAATAAAAATAAAACAGAGTGTGTATTATAATGGTGACTACAAGAAACGAAAAAAATATATATGCGGTCTCCATACGAACGTGTATTTTATGGCGTTTTTAACCGACTTCAAAAAAAGGAGGAGGTTCTCAATTCGGTTGTATGTTTTTTTTTTGTACGGAACCCTTCGTGTGCGAGTCCGACTAGCACTCGGCCGGGTTTTTTTCTTACACCTCCGTTCTTCTTTTGATTAATTACGTTCCGCGATCCAAGACTGTTGAATAGTGTCTGTGGGATCGTCAGCTTCATTGCTTCGAGGCTTTTCAAGTCAACTCTGCTAATTCTGGCTTTCAGGAGTGTCAGTGGTGTGATTATGTTGTAGACATTGACATTCAACTACCCGCACTGAGCCTGCGTGGTGGATTGTGCCCACGGCTTCGCAAAATGAGGGAGCTGATAATGCTATTGTAACATTACATAATCATCACGCCTACTTATAATTCCCGAAGGGTTTGCCAGAAGTGTATGTTATGTTTAAGTCCCATTTAATAGGGGGCGAACCTATTGCCATGAACCGGGCACAAATCCAGACTCCGTGGCTGCTACTGAAAAATTCCTGATGGAAAAACCCAATAACACTTTGCCAGACCCGGGAATCGAACCCAGAACCTCATACTCTTTCGACCACTAGACGAGGCAGTATTATGCTATTGTTCTAAGAGATAAACGAGATAATTATATTGTTTTGCGAGTATGTACAGTGACAAAATCTTGTTGAATGATAAGAGCTGTCAGATGCAAATTGGAAGCGTGGCTGCTGCTGAGCAGCTAACTATCATTATATAATTTTGCTCCTACGAGTAAAAATCCAAAGATTTTTATCCGTGCAGACAACGTCATGAATTGAAAAGTTTGGGGCAGGTGTGACCTACGTTTCACCTCTTGTAACTTTCGTTACATTTAAAATGGGCTTATTTTTTTAGTTTCAGTTGTTGGGTCTAGAATAACCAAAGAGGATCATTCGCTCGTAGAAAATCTGAACACCGCGATTCAGAAAAGTGCGTGAAACGAACAACGCCATCTATCAAGAACAATGGTGAACAATTTTATATTTTTTACCGACAGTGACCCTTGTCAACAACATTCGAGTGCAATTAGATCCATGGAACTCGCAATAGGGTTCACTGTCGTCGAAACTTTGTACACTGCCATCTATCAGTTGGAAGTAGAACTAGTTTACGGACTCGAATGAGTTGTTCTTTTAAATGATAGAGCGGAACTAGATGGCGCTGGTTGCAAATAATATGAAAGAATGAATGCACGTTTCCCAAATAAAATACTTTTTTATGACAATGGTTGATGAGATATTTAGTTAAATCGTAAAATTGTCTCACCCCCCCTAATTTTTTAAGTAAGGGGAGGAAAATTGTGAAAAAAATCGGTTTGTAGAACTAGAAAAGAACTTTTAAATAAAATTGGTTTGAATAAGATTTGATATAGTTTTTGAGATATAGGACTTTTTTCATAAAACTCCATCAGTAGTAGTAGTACTATGAAAAACAAATTTAGTTTTGCTGTTGAGTGTAAATTGACAGATGAATGAGCGTTAAAATATTGTTATTAAGCATATTGTTTGGTGCTACGGAACCCTTTGTGCGCGAGGCCGATTCACGCTTGGCCGGTTTTTTTTTTTATTTCGCAAAATAATTATTTATCATGGAATGTTATTCTTAACATTTGATTATATTTTTATTTCTATGATAAATATTAACTAAAATGTTTCTTCAAATTCATCTTTAAGTTGGTATTTTTTAGTCAGTGATTTGATTAAATTGTCATCCTTGTTCGCCGACCCACTCACTCAGCCTGTCTTAGGGCCGGACTCCACCAAAGCAGAGACGAGACGAGAGAAGAATACATCTCGTATTGTCGACCAACAAGTAGAGGAGACGTGTTGTGATTGTTTAAGCCTGGTTGTCAGACTTTCAAGCCACGACTACCTGTAACGACTGTCAAAGATCTACAAATGACAGCCGGGACCAACGGCTTAACGTGCTTTCCGAGGCACGGGGGAAACTCGGTAAGTAATGGGTGGTCACCCATCCACAGACCAACCTAGGCAAGCGCGGCTTAACCTGAAGATTGATCCGAGCGGCAGTTATTAGTTAGCCAGGAGCTCCTCGTTAACATTCATACATTTGATTACCTATACAATACCCACACGAATTACAAAACATAACATAGCGCCTGTTTTCCCCGAAGGGTAAGGCAGACGTGTACTCATTTGTACTACCACATTTCGACAGTTATGTTTAAGTCCCATGTTATAGTAGCGAGCCTATCGCCGTCAACCAGGCACAAATCCAGACTCCGTGGCTGCTACTGAGAAACTCCGGGTGGAAAAACCCAAGAGCACTTTGCCCGACCCGGGGATCAAACCCTGACAACCTGCTCAGCAGTCGCCCTTACGGCCACAAGACCAACAAGGCAGTCTCTAATACTGAAATGCAAGTTAAATCAAAGCTTTTTTAGAGATCTCACTCACCGGTGGGAAAAGGCTGTCAATGATATTGATAATAAACACAACTTTTTAAGCGACTTCAAAAAAAGGAGGAGGTGCTCAATTGGGTTGTATATATTATATTGTGTTTGTTACAACATATCTTCGTCATTTATGAATCGATTTGAAAAATTCTTCTTTTATCTGAAAGGATATACTTCCCGATTAGTCCCATAGAAATTTCATCAAAATCGGTTCAGTAGTTTGGTTTTTAAATCAAAATAGCTAGAAAAAATATGTCATCCAAGTAAAATAAATTGCGAAATTGATACTTGACAAGGTTTTGTGTGTAATACGAAAACTGAAAAGGGTAAAATAAAAACTTTTTTGCAAAAAAATTACCGACTTCCAAAAAAACACTAAAAAAAGTGGAAAATAACTTTTCTTTCGGAAGTCGGTGGCAAATAACTTTATTTTCGGAAGTCGGTGACCATTGTTTGTTTCATTGACTTTTTCGCCACCTACTTCCGAAAATAAAGTTATTTGCCACCGACTTCCGAAAGAAAAGTTATTTTCCACTTTATTTGTGTTTTTTTGGAAATCGGTTATTTTTTTGCAAAAAAGTTTTTTAGTCATTTTTTTGGAACTTGGTTATTTTTTTTTACTTATGATACAAGTAAAACCAAAGGCAACAACTAGTACACATCATAAAAATCCCAGTTTTTCATTCTCCCATAGTAAATACGAACGGGAGTGCAGACGACTTTTGACAGATGGCAGCCATTTTGATAAAATTTATAGCCGTCGAATAAATAAAGGCTATAAACGCGATATTTTTCGCATGCACGGCGAAAATTTAAATTAATATGGTGGAAAATGCGAGCGTGGTTTATTATTTTAGATGATAAAGTCTAGTTATATGAGCATAAATAAGTATTAGCTAGATTTTATAAAAGAAAGGTTTCGCATGTTATTTTCACTTTTGAAATTGTATGTTATGCGTTCGTTGTTTGAAATAACAATTACTTGTTAAAAATAGTTCGTTTCCTACTACAATAATATTAAAGCGAATTTTAGATAAATTATTAATTTATTCAGTAATAATCATTCTCCCGATGCATGTTTAGACAAAAACTCACGGAGACGTAACTTGGGAGCTCTAATTTGTAGATTCTATTGCATATAGATCATCAAAATATTAAATAAAAGATACAATGTTAACGAGGAAACCTTGCAATTTAGCGTTTTTTTGTAATACGCCTCTTAACTATTCGGTAAAATAATAAGACCGTAATCTTCGAAAGGGTAGGTAGAAGTGTATATTACGCCCACACTTTAGCTAATTTATTCTGTAAGTCACTGAACATGACAAAAGATTGCATGTAGCGGAGATCAGAATACTAAGATGGACGTGTGGTGTGACAAGAATGGATCAAGTATGGAATGAGCTCCACAACCCAGTTAGTACTGGGAAATACCCCAACTACTTACCCTTTGGTAAGAGTGGTTGTCAGACTTTCGGGCCACTGGCTACCTGTAACGACTGATGCACGAGGAACATATCGAAACTACGGGATCCTAATGCTTACGAATTTCCTAATGGAAAAATCGAAAGGTCAAACGTTTTTTTCTATTCAAACACTGTTTTAAGCTTTCACGGTTTATTAACTTACACTGTCACTTACGATTATCGATTATTGTGAGCTCCCGATATTTCGACGCTGTTGCAAGCGCCATGTGCGCTGTTGCGTGTAGTCATCCCACGATCATGGCCCTTGCAACGGCATCGAAAGCTGTAACACTTTTGTAGAAAACTGCCGACTGTTTTTTTGTTTTAATTACCGATGAAAAATAGCTATTCAAAATTTCTAATCGGTTTAGAATGATGTGCTGAGTACGTGGTAACCGTTTTCGCGTCGGAGTACCTTCCATCTTGTATATCAATGCGATATGATGCCACCAACGTTTTCCGTTTTCAGGTGGCATTGTATGAAAATCTGAATAATGCTCTCTGTGTGTGACATTGACGTATTCCCACACTGCTTTTAAAGTAGTGGCTGTATGAGGAGCAATTTGTAAAAACTGGCTGTGCCCGCGGTTTTGTTTGTGATGTGATGCGGAGGAATGATGGAAATGTTGTAAGAAAAGTCTGCGTATGAATGTGGATGGCTATAAGAGTAGAGGAAGACCAAAGAAACGATGGATGGACCGTGTGAAGGATGATATGGCGAGAAAGGAGGTGTCTGATGAGATGACGAGTAATAGAGAAGTGTGGAAGAAGACGACATGCTGCGCCGACTACGAGTAAATTGAGATGATGGCTGCGGTTTTGTTTTAAAAAAAAGAAACGTATTTACATAAGAACATAGACAGCAAAAACTCGCGTTTTTTTTTAATGCTAAAAGAAACTACCAACATTTAAAGATGTTTGAGAACTTCTTTACCCCAGCCGGCATTTGACAGGTGTTATAAGGATCAACGGAGTCAATGAAGGGAATAATGAACGATATGCTGGGCTCTCCATAAAGAGGAAAGATTTGATTGTTTGTTTGTTTGCATTGAATAGGCTCCGAAACTACAAGACCGATTTGAAAAATTCTTTCACACTACAAGCAAAAACACAAAAAGCAAAACAAAAAGCTACACTATTTCAAAGTGACATAAGCTATATTATATTTTCAAAAAAAATCGGGATCCTTACTAAAACTCCAATAATCAAACACCGTTTTAAGCTTTCACGGTTTATAACTGAACTTACACTATTAATTACGGGATATATTCTGCGATTAATGTTTATATTGAGCTCCCGATATTTCGACGCTGTTGCAAGCGCTATGATCACGAGATGACTGGAGAATGCGGGTGGATGGTAAAAACTTGTTAGGAGCAGACACATCTGTCTACCCTCTTTCAAGTAAGTAAGTTCAAGTAAGTTTTTTTAAGTAACAGCCGGACTCCACAAAACCTAGCGATATTGTGAGTGTGTTTTGCCGTGACTTTGTACCGAGTTCCAGTAGTGCGCGTAGCAAAAGACAAAGAAACAGCGGAGCCTATCCCATCCTATCCCGTCCCATTTTTGTTTAATACCCGTGCGAAGCCGGGACGGGCCGCTAGTAATAAATAAATGTAATGTTGCCCTATATCTGAATCTCACGTAGAGATTTAATTCCATAACTGGCGAAATGTTGAGGACCTCATGCTAAATAATAAAAGCCGCTTGGGTCGATCTTTAGGTTAAGCCGCGCTTGCCTGGGTTGGTCCGTGGATGGGTGACTACCCATTACGTACCGAGTTTCCTCCGTGCCTTGGAAAGCACGTTAAGCCGTTGGTCCCGACTGTCAATTGTACTTCTTTGACAGTCGTTACAAGTAGTCAGTGGCCCGAAAGTGACAACCAGTCTTAGCAAGGGCTATTGTATTACCCAGTACTAACTGGGTTGTGGAGGTCAGATAAGCAGTCGTTCTATGTAAAATACTGTATTCAGCTGTATCCGGTTAGACTGGAAGCCGACCCCAACATAGTTGGGAAAAGGCTAGGCAGATGATGAACTGACGAAATGTGAGAACCGAAACAAACACCTCTGCCCACCCCGTTATGAGAATTGAGGCGTTCTGTCATGTTTTTTTGACTCTTCCGTGCCTCCTTCCACGGAAGAATGATAAAAATGTCACCCATCCCCTAACTGACCTCAGCTATTCCCACACTTAGCCACTAAGCCACGAGCCACTCAACGAAAAACATCAAACACCAAAAACCTAGGAACTCTACTCACCCTTCAACTTCATACATTACAAATCCTGTACTTGCATCTCTTTCTCACCTCCTACACTTACATCTTGCTGTCTCTTTCTATCTCTGGCTGTGTGTGTGACGCCCTTGTGTGTATATATGAGGCGTGTGAAAGCTTTGTCGATGTGTGTGTAAGACAGGTAGTAAGGAGAGTGTTGTCAGGGGGGAAATTCTCCCTGGATTGTGGGTTATTTCGGTAGAGTCGGGGTATTGTGCTTCTTGGCCTGTGGATGAGTTAAATTGTTGCATTTTTTGGAATTGATAAGTTGTTGTTTTGTATAGGTGATCAATTTGCAATAGTGTAAAGTTTAATATATAGTTTATATTGTATGATAGTTTTCAAAAACACATTAAAACCATTAATTGTTTCTTAAATGTTAATTATGATAAAACTTTTTGTGGTGCGTTTGCGGTATCTTCTATCTAGATATTTTAGATGTGTGTGTACTATGAAATAGATAAGAAGGGAACAACTTTTACCCCTTTCACATTTTCTATTTCGGTTGCCTGGTATTTTTTTTAGTAGAAGTAGAAAGTAGAGTTAACTTCACAAAACAAATAAAACGTATTGTGTAATAAATGTCAGGAGTTTTATAATAAATTATTATTATGTCTACATATTAATGTAGACATAAAATACTAAGTGTTATTTAAAAAAAAAACACATTAAACTCCATCTATTATCCAGCCACATAAACAAATACACCAACATAATAACCCGATAATCGAACCCGTAAGCGAAATTCTGACAGTCACAGTTTGTCAACAAAACCCATTACCCCACATTCCCACAGTCGGTCCCTAGTGCTTTTCCCGGGAGCTTTTGATTTCAAAAGTGGCAACACCGATCAACCACGCTCGCTCACTGAGAAACAGTCTACGTTAACTCTCGGCTCGAGAACGACGCGTGTGTTGTGTATTATAACTGTGTACTTTTGTGTACTATATCAATTTGCCGTGTACCGCACTGTGTTTTGTGTATTTTAGTGTGTTTTTTTGGGCCATTTTCTCTTAAAAAGGTAAGTTTTTTAAACACCTTTTTATAAATAGGGTGAAAGGCACAGTTGCTGGCTGTGCCCGTAATTGTTTTGAGATTTTCGTGTCTTGATTGTGAATGGTTATGGAATTTATTTATTTTGTTGATTATAAACAAGTTTACGAAAAGCATTACGCGATTCAAATAGTTTTAATACAATTAGTCTCTAAGGTACACACAGAAACGTGATTTGGTTAGCATTCGTCGTAGGTTTGGTGTTAAATTCCTTAGTGTTTTCAAATATTTAAGGCCTTCCAGTACTCATACGACTTGTTGGTACTACTCTTACTAATTCGATGATCACGTATTCCTCAAACAAAACATGAAATATGAGTTTATATCGCGGTTTTACTCGTGTTTTTAATATTTTTTCTGTTGTTGATACTCCAAGAATGTTATAGGATGTTGTGAGTGGTTTTTGCAAGCGGTTGTTTACTTATAAACATAGGTAGTACTTACGTCGGTATTTATACTGCAATTAGCCACAACATCATTAAGTGTTTTTAAATATTAGCAAGTGGACGTCTAATTTGAAATTAATTGGAAGTAAAAGTAAGCAATGCTATTTTTTTAAATATCTCTAAAAATAAAACCACAGGAAGGCAGAAAGCGGTATTCTTAAATACAGCATCATTCTCTGGACCCTTAACAACTGGCTTGATTCTCTGATCTGGCAGGTAAGTTATTTGATTCAAGTTTGTTTTCCTTTTGAAATTAAAAGCGCACAATACGAAGTCAGCTGTTCATTTGCCCAAGAAAGATGGACCGTTTGAAGATGATATGGCAAGAAAGGAGGTGTCTAATGAGATGACGAGTAATAGAGAAGTATGGAAGAAGAAAACATGCTGCGCCGACCCCAAATTAATTTGGATAAGGGCACGAGAAGGATTACATCTCATTTGCCTAAGAGAAAAAACGGTAACGTCCATTAAAAAAAAAGCTATTTATGTATAATTATATAAAGTAAGAAACTGACTGGCTTACTGATTCACTGACTGATCGATCGACACACAGCTGAAACCGCTGGGTCTAGAAGCATGAAATTTTGCTCAAACGTTCCGGTTCAATTTTGTTCACTAAGAAGCGATTTTTAGAAATTCATTTCTTAATGTGTTAAAAGTTTGTGTGAAACTTCGTCCACGCAAACGAAGTCGCGGGCAACAGCTAGTAAGCTCATAAAACTGCCCAAGTCATTGAATCATGAACCTAACAATCACAAACAAAATACAAGTTAATCTACCAATAATAATCCACTTCAGAACACTTCAATCTTGCCCAACTCTACATTATTAATAACTGCATATATCAATCCTCCTGTATTTGGATTGAGTCCAAAAACGTATGAACATATTATTATCATAAACGAAAAGCCTGAGACCTGGATATAGTCTCCTCGGAGTACAATAATTTTTGTCGTCTGTCTTATTAAATATTTGTGGAAAACAGTCTGGAAAAAACAAAAGAAAATCGTCTAGATAAACCTGTAGTCTCAATCTTCGCGCTTGAATCTTATTTACTTTTATGAGTTCATCAGAAACTTTTGGGGAAATCATCTCATCATCTGCCTCGCTTTTTCCCAATTATGTTGGGGTCGGCTTCCAGTCTAACCGGATGCAGCTGAATACCAGTATTTTACATGGAGCGACTGCCTATCTGACCTCCACAACCCAGTTAGTACTGGGTAATACGATACCTCTTGGTAAAACTGGTTGTCAGACTTTCGAGCTACTGACTACCTGTAACGACTGTCAAAGACCTACAAATGACAGCCGGGACCAACGGCTTAAAGTGTTTTCAGAGGGACGGATGTCTTATCAAAAGGTAATGTATTATCCAGTTCTAACTGGGTTGTGGAGGTCAGATTTGCAGTAGCTCTGTGTAAAATACTGGTATTCAGCTGAATCGGGTAACACTAGAAGCCGACCCCAACATAGTTGGGAAAAAGCTAGACAGATGATGATCCAAGACTTTTCTTCTAATCCAAAGTAAGCCAATTTATCCAAACAAATATTGTCTTCCATTTGACTAAAACCACATTTCTGAAATCAGCTGCACCGCAGAAAATCCTCCGAAAAAAATACACAAGGAATTGAAGCATACTATTTAAAGTTAAACCTTTTATAAGCTTAGCTTTAAGGCTGTTTTTTTCTTCCAAAACCGTTTCGACTCCCTAAAAAATACTAAAACACAGCTGCAAATTGCGCCAGCTTTAAAACAAAGGAAAGCTGAATGGATTCGAATAGACCTCGGCTTTTGTTTTTTAT
Source organism: Standfussiana lucernea (assembly GCA_964057025.1). Lineage (NCBI taxonomy): Eukaryota > Metazoa > Arthropoda > Insecta > Lepidoptera > Noctuidae > Standfussiana > Standfussiana lucernea. Next base: position 10,224,655 of record OZ059811.1, read on the forward strand.
TATAAACCCATTTTTAAACAACACGAAAAAATCTGGCCGTTGCAAAGCTAATGGCTGGGTGGTCTGCAGAAAAAAAGCGGTTTCAATGCAGGATAGGATACAGAAGCAGTGATAGCCTAGTGATGTGACCGTCGGACTGCCAAGTCATAGGTCTCGAGTTCGAACCTCTGATTTTTCGAAATCATGTGCGTATTGTATAATTATCAATTGCTTCGGTGAAGAAAAAAATCGTGAGGAAAACGGCATGCCTGAGAGATATTTCTCGACGGCATATAAAACCAAGTCAGAGGCTCATGGCTGGCATAAGAACTTTGACAACAGGTTAGGCACTTTACCACACGATAAAGAAGAATGCAGGATATAATGTAAGTGACAGTTTTATCATTTTTTTTTAAACTCAACGAGCAGTTCTAGTGCACCCTGGACAGTCAAGCCCATCATTTACCATCTTGCTGGCTGGCTATTTTTTGGCACTTTTTGCCACGTTTGACAAAAAAAAACGATTAGAGAAGAGGAACGATGGATGGACTGTGTGAAGGATGATATGGTTAGAAAGGAGGTGACTGCTGAGATGACGAGTAATAGAGAAGTATGGAAGAAGAAGACATGCTGCGCCGACCCCAAATAAATTGGGATAAGCGCAGCAGAATGATGAGGCTTGCGTTTGGCCGCAATTCGCCTGACTGATGAAGCGATGATGCAGCCTAGAGTGGAGCATGCTTGCCTAGGAGAAACCGATTCCCTCCAACTTTAAAGAAATCCAGATTATAATGATCAGGGAACAGAGAAGCCGGCAGTGAATACCACAGACTGGCTGTTCGCACAATGAATGTGGTAGCATAGCGCTTTGTTCGGGTCCGTGGAACTTCAACCATATAACGGTGACGCTTAGCTGTATCTCTGCTCGTCCGATGATTATTTCTTTCATATAACTGACTTATGAGGAAACAGAAAGTTTACTTTGCTACTACCTGACGTTAATACCCACGCACACTCAGATGCAATACATACCCATCACTCACACACACACATACACACGCACACACCACACCCCCACACTTACTCACTTGAATTGTGTTTTGTATGTTAGGTACCGATGAATTTTCAATGTTATTTATTATGTTATCAATTATTAGAAATCACATTTAATTTTTCAATTCAATATTTTTTTTTTGTCTTTTCACTCGATCTGTTATCACATTTTGCTAATGAATCTAAATTATATTCTTGCGCTAGCAGAACTTTGTAAATCGTTAACATTTTGTAGTGTCTAGGTCACCAAGATACAGGCTGTGCCTAGTTTGGGACCCGCTGTTATACATGCCAATATTCTGTTGTGTAAGCTAATAAAAAAATAAAAAAAATAACTCCTCACACAATCCATTCGCCTTTTCTTTGATCAGCATTCTTTTAGCTGTATTAATATAAGAAAGGAATAATTGACTCTTGATTCATTAATACGTATTCAATTCTGCTAACAACCTTACCAACTACTTCTATTGTATCCCAAAAAAAAATCCAGCGTACAATAATTCCGGGTCGTCAGTGCTTAACAAAAAAAAAACTATTAAACCTTGTTTCTTTATTACATTAACAACTGACAATGAGGTGTAGTGACAGGTTGACAGCCCAGATGTTACTCTGATACAGTAACCAGTATCTGTCAATGTGTATGTAGATTAGCTGGTATATAATCAGCATTTTTAACCGACTTCGGAGGAGGTTATGTATTCGGTGCGTATCTTTTTTTTGTATGTTCATCGGTTTCTCTATGGTTCTTATTTCATTATGGTAGGTCTCAAACATTTTTAATAAATTAGCTTAAATAGTTTATGAGTTAGTTTCTTTAATACGTACATATGTATGTAATCCACGTGGTATTTATTGATGATGTTATTATAACTACAAGTTACAACAAATAAATAAATAAATAATTTACTGTCGCCAGTTAATACATACATCTTATCTTAGAGCAATCTAACATGTGCATCGTATTAATGTATTACACAAAATGGTACTGCTACTGTTTCTCAAACTAAACTTAAGCTTGTACTTTGGGAAACAGTGTTCAGCCGCAGGAAGTATTCACATGATTAAATACGAATAAGTATGTTTTGATTGAATGTCGCTGCACTAGACTTAAGGTCTTGCGGTTATTATTAACAACACTTAAATAGTTTTTTTTTGTAGTTTGACCGTATTGTCCCACTTCTGGGCAAACGCCTCCCCCCATTGCCCCCACTTCTGACGAAGGTGTGCTTCTTCTCGCCAATTAGCCAGGAAGCCATCCAAGGCGTCCCGCCATCTTCTCCTCGGTCTGCCGCGACCCCGTCTCAGGGCTCCAGTCTTGCGATATTCGCGCCCACAGCAGGAGGTCTACTCTCTAAGCACGAAACCCGTAGTTTCGGCCGAAGATACGGGCGTTTCCTACTCCGTATCACTTACGGACATACAATTAGTAAGGGATCCGAACTAAAAACGAATGACAACACGATTGGACAGTTGTATCCTACTCCCGATGTATTTTCAAAATTCTTGAATCCGAAAATAATAGGGAATAGGCTTCATTTCGAGTTTCGATCTACTTTCGGACGGGCCCGTATCTTCGTTGACGTACTTAGAGGGTAGACTCCCTGAGCCGTGCTGTGTACTCTAAAAAGGTTAAAATAAAAAATGTTTTTGCAAAAAAAAAACAACCGTCTTCCAAACAAAAACACTAAAAAAGTGCAAAATTACTGCGTTTAAAACCGCATCAATCAATAACAAAATCCTTAAAACTAAGCGGACAAACAGCCGGACACAAAAAGCTACTTTTTTTTAAATTATTTTTACAAATGGCAAGAAAAGTGAATTAAACAAACAAAAGTCAGCTTTACTACTAGTCTGAAAGAAGTTATATTTAGAGAGTGAATCGATACTAAGTTCACGGTAGCTGATGATCAATGAATCGTCTTGAATGAGTAACAGTTATTTACACTCTTTAATGGATTGAAAACCTAATTCTTTACTTTTACGTTTTGTCGATTGGTTCCTATTTTCTGTTTCATAGCGTGTCGCTGATAATTCAAATTGAGTCAGCCCAAAGTTTGGTGACGAGTTTAGCACTTTAGTGGCGTCCACGATCTCCTGTGATGTCCATCAGCTCCTGTGATCGTCACCCATCCAATTGTGGAGTTCGCCATCTAATTTGAACATGTACTATAATTTTGGAAAGTAAAACTAATAAAAAAAGTGCCAAATATTGCGAAAGACTCTGCATAAACGCTAAAGTTCTGCAAAACACTTCAATTTTACCGATCAAAAAACAAATTTATGAAAGTCGAGTCTAGATTTTAAAAATTAATAACTGGCGAAATATGGGTGCGCCTACCCTACGTAGAATACAGACACGATATTACTTACTTTGTATGTTACGGCAAAAAATCGATGTATGTGTCACGACTCGTGTAAAAGGACACGGCACATAGACCAGCCCGAACTGAGCTGGGAATTCATTTCATCAGCTCTCAAACGGTGAAGGTAAACATCGTGAGAAAACCGGCATGTCCTTGAACCAAACATTCGAAGTGGTGACTGTCTCGCTGGTCGATAGGTCGCAAGTGCGACTGCTGTGTATCAAGTCCTGGGTTTGATTTCCCGGTCGAGCAAAGTGTTATTGGGTTCTTCCATCAGTAATTTCTCTTTTGCACTCTTTTTGATTAATGGCACTAGGTTCACATGGAACTTAAACATTACTGGCACCTGTTAGTAAATAAACCTCGTAACAGCAGAAACATAAATAACAGCAATGATAGCCTAGTGGTGTGACCGTTGTATTGCTAAAGTCAAAGGTCTTCAGTTCGAACCCAAGACACGCACCTCTGATTTTTCGGAATCATGTGCGTATTGTATGATTATAACTTGCTTCGGTGAAGGAAAACATCATGAGGAAACCAGCATGCCTGAGAGATGTTTCTCGACGGCATGTAAAGCCAAGTCAGAGGCCCATGGGCGGCGTAAAAACTCTGACACCAGGTTAGGCACTAACCACACGATAAAGAAAGAAGAGATGAGCCTCTAGCCCCAAACTTGAACAGATCAATTGATGCTGTTGTTTCCCAACAATGGGGATATTATATACTGAATATATGTACGTTGTATGTTATGTTATAATTATATGTTATGTTACATCCAGCATTTATATCTGAGGCTCGTTAGATCACAGGTCAAAAACATCAAATGCATTTAAATTAGCATCGGCGCTAATGCCCAGAATTAACCTTTCGACCTCAAAGCGTTTGAATGTGATATCCACACCTTCATAACTCGTGTTTCATTACTGCCTCTAAAGCTGAGATCTATAAACGTTACTAAGCACGCAGCTTTGGCTAAACGTTAGTCGTGTCACTGTCAAACTGCAAGATAGAGAGGAGAACACTTTTAAGTCAATGCCCGTACTAGCATAGCATCACGCCAGTAATCCCAGAGGTGTACCTAATAGTACACCCACATTTCGCCAGTTATGTTTAAGTCCCATGTAATAGGGGCGAGCCTATTGCCATCAATCGACCACAAATCCAGACTCCGTGGCTGCTACTGAGACATTCCTAATCTAAAAACCCAATAACACTGCCCGACCCGGGAATTCAACAAAGAACCTCACGCTCAACAGTCACGCTTGCAGCCGCTGGACCAAAGAGGCAGTCGAAAACCAATCATTCTTAACTTAATCCGCTGGTATCATCAATTTTAATAAGCCTCTGAGCCCAAACTTTGACAGATAAATGGAAGCTGGTTACTTCAGAATCCGCAACAAAATTAATTAAAAGCCAAATTAGAAAGAGTACCAAACTTAATTAATTGCTCTTCCTTTTCTTGAACGCGGAAGATTACCTCTAGACACTAAAATTAGTAGGTAAATTGAAGAATATTCGGGATATTCACCATGTTAACTTCTTTGTTTTTAGTCTCCGATATTTCGGCACTGTTGATCGCGTATAAACTGAAGTTATTGTGGGTGAGTTTTATGAGCGGACTAAACGATCTGCCCTGTTCCAAAAAAGTTCTCTGTGTAGTGAGCGTAGACCATGTCAGTTTAAAAGCGTATATATTGAAGAACGATTCGATAGGACAACTTTGCGGTTTAAAAAAATATTTTGTAGAAACAAACATTGAATAAAATAGTAAGCTTAGATGTTTAGGTCATGTTGAAAGGACGAAAACTAAAGATATTTTCATGACAGTTGTGAGTGGGAACCAAGGCATGCGAAACCCGATTTCGGTGGTGGGAACTCCGGGAGGGGTTGCTATGGTCCTAGGACAGGTATGGCGAACCAATGGCATGCGTGCCATCAACGCGACACCATATTTTGGGCACGCCGCCGATTTCAACTCAAAACTCAGAGCATTTATTTCAATTAGACCATTACAGACACTTTTGAATGTCAAAACACAAAAAAAAAACTAAGCTACAGTCACAGGGCATAATAACTTGTGAAAGTACTGCAGTTGCCCATTCGAAAGCGTAGATCTCTATGGAGAAGAATGGGCAAGAATCTTCATGGACACTCTTTTAAATCATTAAGTTGTGACAAAGTCTCGGTTACATCATTCATGTCGAGATTAACTATATTTTAGTCTACCTATGGCCTGAGAGCCATGGTTTCCAGATATGATTAACATTAATAAGACTCGCTTAAAAACCGTTTGGCAGATGACTCCAGCATGCATTTTACTAAAGTAACCTCTTACAACCCTAATTTAAGTTATTTGTCATCTACGAGTACAACACAGAAGTCACACTAATGTTACTCTAATTAGAGTTATTGAAACATGTATTACTATACAGTGCAAATTGTATTCTTTGGTAGTAAATAAAGAGTTTTGAGTCGTTAATTAACCAATAATCACTAAGTCAAAATTATTTGACATTACACATTTCTTTAGAAAAAATGGCACGTTGAGCCATAAAGGTTCGCCCTGTCGTAGGACATACCTGATCTTATTGGTGACGTTCTTCAGGAAGATCAGGTGCGGAGTACTCCCAGCCGGCGTGCTTTTATGACCAGATTTATGAACGTGGACGTGGCGAAATGAGTAAGTAAGGATCGTAGCAGAAAATTTTTGTTACTTGCTATTTTTGATTAGGTTAGAAAACGAAATTTATCGCTTTCTCTTACTCCTGAGCAATGCGGAAGATAATCGCTAAACGACATGATAAGAATTGTATTGCATTGTAGTACCTATATCTTTTTTGACAAGTGATGTGGTGATAAAGTATCTGATTATCTTTTGTTTTTATTTCGTCGCAGTCTGATTACTATCTGAGAGGCGAGATAAGAGAGGTCTTTCAACTCGCATCAATCTGTCACTAGTCACGATAAAATAGATATAAATAAATAAATAAATATCGCTGGACATTACACACAGTGCCATCTAGTGCCACACTAAGCAACGAGGCTTGTGTCGTGGACACCAGATAGTTGATATACTACATAGATACTTTTTGTTTGTAAATACATACTTATTATACATATAAACATCCATGACTCGGAAACAAATGTCTATGCTCATCACACAAACACTTGCTCCTACCGGGATTCGAACCCGGAACCCTATGAACGTAAGGCAGCCTCAGATAGGTAACAAAACTTAAACATGACTGGCGATATAAGATGAGGTTAAGGTACACCTCTGCCTCACCCTTCGGGGACAGGCGTGGTGTTTTATAAGTACTATAAAGCTAATAAATGCCTAGTATTAGGCTCGTAGTTATTTAGAATCCCGAAAGTCTGGCAACCAGTCTTACCCAGGGGTATCTTTATATCCAGTGACTGGGTTAGGCTTAAGAGCTTCCTCTCCAATACCAGCGCTGTGACTTTTTCTAATGTTACAGCACCATGCTGAGATAGGTGCCTTTTGGTCTCGTACAGGACCAGTTTAGTTAGTTTTATTTAAATCTGTTTTTAAGTTTTCTTTTTTTAATCTTCGTTTTATTGTCAAAATACCACTTTGTTTTGTCCAGTGCGAGACGAATAAATACTTTTTCTTTCTTTCTTTCTTTCTTTCCTCTAGCAAATTAAAAATTATAACGTAAATCGACCCCTCAATCACGGAGTAATCGGTCAGTCGGAGGAGCTCGTGGCTAAATAATAACAGCCGCTCGGGTCGATCGTCAGGCTAAGCCGCGCTTGCCTGGGTTGGTCCGTGGATGGGTGACCACCCATTACATACCGAGTTTCCTCCGTGCCTCAGAAAGCACGATAAGCCGTTGGTCCCGGCTGTCAATTTAAGAACTTTGACAGTCGTTACAGGTAGTCAGTGTCCCGAAAGTCTGACAACCAGTTTTACCAAGGGGTATCGTATTACCCAGTACTAACTGGGTTGTGGAGGTCAGATAGGAGTCGCTCCATGTAATATACTGGTATTCAGCTGTATCCGGTTAGACTGGAAGCCGACGCCAACATAGTTGGGACAAAGCAGGCAGATGATGAATCACGGAGTAATCGGAGTACATACCCCTCCTTTTTAGAAGTCGGTTAAAAATGGGAAATGAAGTAAAGGATATTGACCATGTAACTACATACCAACATACATATCTTGGGGCTTCTCCTAACATTAAATAGAAATAATATTGACATTCAAAGACAAATCTTTTCCTTCAATTCACACACTAGTGTGAAATAGCAAATTTTACAATCTAGACAAATATGTACGCTTTAATATTTGCTATTCGACCCCAGCCGAACAGGACTTTCCAGTGCAAGTACACATTTGGTGTTCCCATGGATTTATGAATATTCTTGAACTATTTTTAAAAACCTTAGTTAAGACTTGATTCGAGTAAACATTTGTTAGAAGGAAATGACTGCTTCCTTCTTTTTTTATTATGAGGTCCTGGGCTCGATTCCCGGGTCGGGCAAAGTGTTCAAAATTTCTCGGTAGTAGCCACGGAGTCTGGATTTGTGCCCGGTTGATGGCAATAGGCTCACCCCCTATTACATGGGACTTAAACATAACTGGCGAAATGTGGGTGCACTATTAGTTACATACCTGCACTAGCTGCTCGACAGTTTACTGAACTGGGCCTTTTTGGCGCAGCCGTGAAACACGCAATATTATCATTTCTTTTCTGTTTAGATTTTAGGTTTTTGCTGTATACACTTGTGGCATGTGCCAAATAGATATGTTTTCTTTCATTCTATCTGCCGAACCCTTCGGGGATTACAGGTGTGATGTTTGGTGTAGAAGTGTCTCCGTTACTTTATTAAATGATAAATGATGTTTATTTTGCAAATAGGTTTTTACAAACACTTTCACACGTCTTCTTTTTTAAAACTAGATGAGGCCGGTGTTTCGTATCTGACTACTCTGAGAAGAAACAGCCGAAACAAACTCAGAGGTCACAGTCTCCTTTAAGGTCCAGACATAATCTTGATAAACTCACATGAGGACTATGCAGATGAGTGTCTGAGATGGTCTTTTGAAAAAATAACCACACAGATTTGAGTGGACCTGTCCAGCCAGTGCAAGCATTTGTCAGTTATCGTGTAGCTCGACTCATAACTCAAGGAGCTCAAGGAAACGACGAACAATACCAAAGAAAGGACATTTGTGTAGGAGAAAGGACATTTGTGTAGGCATTAAAAAAAGAAAGACGCGAACGTTTGAAGATTGTGGCAGTGTTGCAAGTAATTAACAAATATTATCCCGTACAACGGTTCGATTAAAAAAAAAAGTTAAATTTACTGAGATGCATAAAAAAATTAAAACGTCATTAAACTGCAACTGAAACGCGCTTGGTCTCTTTTAAAACATAATGAATTTGACCCGAAAAGTACTTTGTAACAACGCAACACAGAAACAATAAAAAAACCTTGCTTAGGTTTAACGATGTAAAATTTGTAATCAGGTAATAATCGGTTGTCGTGGTATAGGCATATGATGCGGAGGAATCAGGAGTATGTTGTGAGAAAAGTTTCACTACGTATTAGTATAAAACAAAGTCGCTTCCCGCTGTCTGTCTGTCCCTATGTATGCTTAGATCTTTAAAACTCCGCAACGGATTTTGATGCGGTTTTTTTTTTAATAAATAGAGTGATTCAAGAGGAAGGTTTATATGTATAATACATGCATATTATAATAGAGAAAACATTGGTGTCTACATTGCACCCGTGCGAAGCCGCGGTGGGTCGCTAATTGGGTATAAATGTGGATGGGTATAAAAGACCAAAGAAACGATGGATGGACTGTGAAGGATGATATGGCTAGACGGGAGGTGACTGCTGAGATGACGAGTAATAGAGAAGTATGGAAGAAGAAGACATGCTGCGCCGACCGCAAATAAATTGAGATAAAGGCAGGAGAATGAAAATTGCGTTGTAAAATTCGGCATAACGCGTCAAAAAATGACATGTGAACAGTTTTGTCTCACTCACTCATAGTGACATTTGTATCTATCTTTTATACGTGGGATATGTGACGTCACTTTTCGTAGAGTGACGATTTTTTGAGTGACCTTAGTATGGTGAGGGAACATTAAATGATTGTTAAAAAAAAACGCTTTGTCATCATCATGTCTCTGCCATTTGCCAACTATGTTGGGGTCGGCTTCCAGTCTGACCAGATGCTCCTGAATACCAGTATTTTACATGGAGCGACTGCCTATCTGACTTCCACGGCCAAGTGACTGGGTATACAATACACCTTGATAACACATTTAATTTGCTTTTTACCCGTAAAAAACTTTAGTTATGAATTTTAGATCAATAACAAGAACAAACCAAGGTCACATTTCTACATTACGAAACGAAAAAATTACATGTAATAAATATAGCATTAATTAAAAATGGTCTCGGACACTAACTGGGTGTGTCACCCTATCAATTTATTTACTAAGAATGATTACGCAAACGTTTTACAAATGGTTTCCGCTGGCGCTTTTTAATCACATGTTATGGCGTATCACGCTATTATTCCTTGAAGAGGAAGGCAGAGACGGTAACATAACTTAACATCACACCTGTTATCCCCGAAGGGTATGGCAGTGGTGTACCTAAAGTACACCCACATTTCGGCAGTTATGTTTGAGTCCCATGTAATAGGGGGAGGCTGTTGCCATCAACCGGGTACAAATCCAGGCTCCGTGACTGCTACCGAGAAGTTCCTGATGGAAAAACCCAATAACACTTTGCCCTACCTCATATTACCTGTCACAATATTTATTTATAATTATTGAAACCTATTGACATCCGCACACGCGGCGGACTTAATGCCTTAGGCAATAAATAAAATAAAATACAAGGTGTTGCTTTGCATCCTCGTCAAATTCAAGGAGGTAAACTATGCTAATGATTTTCGACTCGAATCAATAATAAAATCGATAAGTGTACACCACCCGTATTAAAATGCAGCCCGTATAATACTACTACAAACGCAGACGTTTATCCGATAAACGGGTGATTCTCCTCTTTTGAAAAAGGCTTCATTCAGAAATAGTGTTAAATTAAAACAACTAAAAAAAGCAAAGTCTATTATTATTGACCAGGTACCGTAATTTATATTGATTATTTACGTCTTCTATGACAACGTCCTGAATTTTGACGAGGATGCAAAACTACACCTTGTATAATATAAATAAAATAAAAATATATCCCGCGGAATATAATATAATATATGGCGGAATATATCCCGTAAGTGATAGTGTAAGTTTAACCTTTTGACCGCCACGGTCGGCTATAGCGACAAATGAAAAAGTGCCCAACACGCCACCGTCGGCTATAGCCGACAAGAAAACGACATTTTTCAAGTAGTTTTCATGTGTCGGCTATAGCCGACCGTGGCGGTCAAAAGGTTAATGTAACAATCTCTTAAAGGCGAGCACATCATGCACCACTTATTTGTTGTTGGATGCTCACACATCTAGTGCCCATTATCACCATGCCACTCTGCAAAGCTGATCGTTAAAAATCCAAGAGCGTGATTTAATTTAGGCATTGCTTAATATTCATGAAAACGGCCGTTATCCCTTACCTAACTTCAGGTTAAAGATTACCATCAAATTCTAGTTAAATCCACTTTATCTTTAACCTTCCAAAGCTTAAGTTATCTTGACATCTGTTTACCTACGATAACCAGCCAATATTTGATTTATTCAAGTCAAGTTTATCAATCAATATTTATTTTCTCACGGATCAAAATATGACGTGTTTGGCTTAGTCATATAGATATGAAATTAACATGTAATTGTACTATCATCATTTGCCTTAGCTTTTTCTCTGTATTGGGGTCGACTTCCAGTCTTACCGGATGCAGCTGAATACCAGTATTTTACATGGAGCGACTGCCTATCTGACCTCCACAACCCAGTTAGTACTGGGTAATACGTTACACCTTGGTAAGACTGGTTGTCCGACTTTCAGGCCACTGACTACCTGTAAGGACTGTCAAAGATCTACAAATGACAGCCGGGAGCAACGGGTTAACGTTGTTTACGTCTCTGTCGATCCCCTTTTTAGGTCCTAGCGGCTGAACAAATATCGATGGAATGTGGAACACAGTTAAATCATGACCTGGGTTGGGACATAAGAATGTCTTGTCCTTTTACTTACTACGTACTTTTTATACTTTTTAACCGACTTCAAAAAAAGGAAGTTCTCAATTCGGTTGATTTTTTTTTGTGTTTGTTACCTCATACCTTCGTCGTTTAATAACCGATTTGAAAAATTATCCTTTTATCTGAATGGATCTGCTTCCCGATTGGTCCCATAGAAATTTCATCAAAATCGGTTCAGCAGTTTGGTTTTTAAATCAAAATAGCTGGAAAAAATATGTCATCCAAGTAAAAGAAATAGCGAAATTGATACATGACAAGGATTTGTGTGTGATGCGATAACTAAAAAGGGTATAATAAAAACGTTTTTGCAAAAAAAAATAACCGACTTCCAAAAAAACCACTAAAAAGTGGAAAATAACATTACTTTCGGAAGTCGGTGCCAAAAAAGTCAATGAAACAAACTATAGTCACCGACTTCCGAAAATAAAGCCATCTTCCACTTTTTTTTTAAAGTCGGTTATTTTTTTGTAAAAAAGTTTTTACAGTAAAACAAACGAATAGTCTTTTTTTTCTTTTTTACTTTTCTATCCTGGTGCTGTTTTCATGGGATCATTCCTGACCTGAAAGCCGCATCCAAAAGCTACTTTTTTTTTAAATAAAGATACAAAAAATCATATTTATATTCCATCCCACAACACATCAGCACAATTTGTAAAGCAAAACCCTCATTCTCTGAGGAAATTGAGTTCGATCGCGTACCAGAGAGTTTTCCTGTCTAGACGTAAAGTATTCGACGCTTCCAATAAGATTTATAAAGTATTTTAAATTCAGGTTTGACTTGTAGCAAGATTGCTCAAACATTGAAGCAAAATGTAAAGATAAATATCAGCTAATATCTATGTCGTTCTAGTACAAAAACATCTTCTATTATATTATATGTCATCATTTGCCCAAAGCATTTTTTATATTAAATAGGCTTGCGTTTGGCCGCAACTCGCCTGATGTGAAGCGATGATGCGGCCTAGGCTGGCGCTCGCTTGCCTAGAAGAAACCAATTCACTCGAACCTTTAATAGATCCAGATTATAATGATCAGGGAACAGTTGTTTTTGTCTTTCGTTATAAAATCACGCCTGATTTTCCAAAGTGCTAAACAGAGGTCTGTGTATAGTACTCCTAAATTTCGCCAATAATTATGTTCTCACTGGGTTTTGCTCGCGACTTCGCTCCCGTCATGTACGGAAATTACTCAATACTCAATTCTTTATTGCATTCCACATGTAGGCTTAGGTGGTAAACATTTCTTTGGAGACAATTGTGGACCCTGTCGGGCACAGCAAAAGTAAGATATGTGGAAAGGACTTATCATTTAAGTATCTTATAATCTAACTTATTCTAAAAACATAGACATTAACATTACAAAAAAACGTTTTTGCAAAAAAAAAATAACCGACTTCCAAAAAAAGTAGAAAATAACATTACTTTCGGAAGTCGGTGACTATGGTTTATTTCATTGACTTTTTTGGCACCGACTTCCGAAAGTAATGTTATTTTCCAATTTTTTTGTGTTTTTTTTGGAAGTCGGTTATTTTTTTTGCAAAAACGTTTTTAGTTATCGTATCACACACAAATCCTTGTCATGTATCAATTTCGCAATTTCTTTTACTTGGATGACATATTTTTTCCAGCTATTTTGATTTAAAAACCAAACTGCTGAACCGATTTTGATGAAATTTCTATGGGACCAATCGGGAAGCAGATCCATTCAGATAAAAGAAGAATTTTTCAAATCGGTTCATAAATGACGGAGATATGAGGTAACAAACACAAAAAAAAAAAAACATACAACCGAATTGAGAACCTCCTCCTTTTTTTGAAGTCGGTTAAAAACATTATTTTTCAAGTTTTAAAGATTTATCATTTTAAGTATTCGTCGACGATTTAATCCACGGGAACGTTTTAAATGTAGCCTATGATACTAGGGGATAATGAAGTGTCTCGTTAGTGAAAGAGTTTTCGGAATCGGATCAGTAGGTAGTTCCGAAGATTATCTCTGTTCTTCCTAGATACTTTGTATATAGGGAATATACAAAGTATCATCATCTGCCTAGCCTTTTCCCAACGATGTTGGGGTCGGCTTCCAGTCTAACCGGATGCAGCTGAATACCAGTATTTTACATGGAGCGACTGCCTATCTGATCTCCACAACCCAGTTCGTACTGGGTAATACGATACCCATTGGTAAGACTGGTTGCCAGACTTACGGGCCACTGACTACCTGCAACAACTGTCAAAGATCTTCAATTGACAGCTGGGACCAACGGCTTAACGTGCTTTCCGAGGCACGGAGGAAACTGCGTATGGTGGTCACCCATCCACGAACCAACCCAGGCAAGCGCGGCTTAACCTGACGATCGACCCGAGCGGCTGTTATTATTTAGCCACGAGCTCCTCTCTTATATACAAAGTATCCAAACATAAAACTTACATCTTTATAATATTAGTATAGATTAGCCAATTATAGTCTCATTTAATAGAGGGCTAGCCTATTGCCATCAACATTTCGCACCTTTAGTAATATAAAGGCTTAAAACAAAAAAGTGGTTTTTTGGGAATACGTGTTTAAAGATTCTGAATTGCAGTAAGAACGGGAGACGAGCGGGGGGAGTGTGAGAGAGATAACCGAGTCGTTAATGTTCTTTTTCTCTCTCTTTCAGCGTTAGCCGGTAGAAGATAATTTCGTTTTGTGCCCTTAGCATTCAAAATCAAACTTTATAAAAATTTTGTCTTGAGCCCTTATATTACTAAGGGTGCGATTTGATCGAGGGATCGATTGCCGATAAAGATTTATAACCACATTCTTACTCAAAACCTTTTTCACGACCTGATCCACATTCCTCTGAATCACATTCCCCTGATCTACACATAACATCACGCTTATAATCCCCGCAGGGTCAAGCAGAGATGTACCCACACTTCGCCAGTCACGTTAAAACCGTTTAATTCAATTTTAGTACCGACACAGGACTTGAACCTACAACAAAGCAGACGCACCGACCATGTCTATCGAGTCGTAATTATGCAGATTGTATGCACATCACTATTTGAACACGCTATCGGTTCGGTGCAGTGTTGCTACTCGATTGTAGGGATGGGACGTAGTTGGGAGTGTTGTAATATCGACAAAATTATGACTGGTCGTTTCTCGTTAAGTCGCGTCGTGATGTGTTGGTTTTCATATTGATTCCGTGATGGGGTATTAGCTTGTTATTAAAATGTATTATTATGTAAGTAAGTTAGAAATGACTATTGGTATATTTTTTGTCACTGTGTGTTTTATATTACGCCTTAGAATCGATGACCGTCGGCGTAGACGTATTCTTGAGTTGAAATCGCGAATCGGCAAGCGTAAGGTGGGACGCCCTCAGGCTCGGTGAAGCGACGATCTTCGCAAGGTGGCTGGTAGCAACTGGATGAGAGTTGCTGAGAATCGAGTTGAGTGACGTGTGATTGAAGAGGCCTATTTCCAGCATTGTACAAATTATTAGAACGAGACATTTTTCACACTCAAACTCAAAGCATTTATTTCAATTAGACCATTACAGGCACTTTTGAATGTCAAAACACAAAAAATAAACTAAGCTACAGTCCCTGTCACAGGGCATAATAACTTGTGAAAGTACTGTAGTTGCCCATTCGAAAGCGTAGATCCTATGGAGAAGAATGGGCAAGAAACTCCATGGACACTCTCCAAATTATTTACCCAATTACCTTGTAAAACATTGGCCAAACTATCGATACATTTGTCGTCATCTAATCTTATCGACATAATCCCCTCCCTATGCCCCTCCGTATAATTAGCCACTATCTACTAACACACAGCGAGTTTGTTTGTCCGCTAAGATGAATTTGCTCATATAAATCACTTCGTCTATTTGTTTGACCTGTCTGTCACAGAAATAGATGAGGAAATAGGAATGATAAGATCGTCTTTACAAAGAAAAAACAGTTTTTATTTTACCCTTTTTAGTTATCGCATCACACACAAATCCTTGTCATGTATCAATTTCGCAATTTCTTTTACTTGGATGACATATTTTTTCTAGCTATTTTGATTTCAAAACCAAACTGCTGAACCGATTTCGATGAAATTTCTATGGGACCAATCGGGAAGTAGATCCATTCAGATAAAAGAAGATTTTTTCAAATCGGTTCATAAATGACGGAGATATGAGGTAACAAACACAAAAAAAAAACATACAACCGAATTGAGAACCTCCTATAAGTTAAAGAATCGTATTGATTGAAAACTAGCTATTGCACGCGACCTTCGTCCACGTGAAATTCCGGTGCCAGCTTCTCTGTTCCCTGATCATTATAATCTGGATCTATTCAAGGTTCGAGTGAATCGGTTTCGTCTAGGCGCGCGTGCTCCACCCTAGGCCGCGTCATCGCGCAACATCAGGCGAGTTGCGGCCAAACGCAAGCCTATTTAGTATGGAAAAGACGACCCAAGGGTTAAATAATTATCTCATTACGCATATTAATATTAATAATCATGTAATTTATGTCAAAAATATTAATAAAAAAGAAAATATTACAAAATCATTATACAAGCGTCAATTGGCCGTTGAATTAAAATATTTTAATTGAATTTGTGTTTATGATAGCTTGTTAGTTTGGGTATCATCACGACTTTTATTATTTATGGTATGGGCGGAACTTCTAATAGAAATATAATCTTTATTGGTCTTCTTGGTGGATTCAATTATCGGAATTATTTAATTATATTCATTAAAATGCCTATGAAGAAATCTGGGGATTTAGTGAGTGTTGCCAGAATTAAAAAAAAACACAGATAATATTACAATCAATATCATCATCTGCAAAGCCTTTTACCAACTATGTTAGGTTCGACTTCCAGTCTAACCGTATGTAGCTGAATACCAGTATTTTACATCAAGTCTATCTGACCTCCACAATGATCAGCAATACGATATCCCTTGGTAAGACTGGTTTCCAGACTTTCTTCTGGCTACCTGTAACGGCTGTCAACGATCTACGAACGCTAGCTGGGACCAACGGCTTCTTATTATGGAATTACTAGCCGCTGCTGGTTGCTGATTGAGGATTAAATGACAACGGCGGCGACCTCTCGCGTCCGGCCCTGGTTCGAGCCATGGTCCGGAGCGAGACGGAATGGGAAGCCGTCACCTCCTTTTGCGAAGCAGTCATGCTAGCAAAGGAGGAGGCGGAACGTGAGAGAGAGCGTTCCTCCTCACGTCCCAGCCGCCGCAGACGCGGGCCTGTGGACGGTGAGCTAAGGGCTAGCTCGCCGTCCCTCCGTCTTAGGACGACAGGCCGTGTCGACGGCGCGTTCGTGTTCCACGCGCGCCTCAAACAGATGTCAGCATAGGGAAGGGGCCCGCAAGGGCCGATGCCTGCCGGGTGCTGCGGGTTGTTCGAAAGAGATACCGCGGCCCCGGAACACAAAGGGCGATGAAGGAACATGGGTGGGTTTTAGTCAGTAAAAGTCAGACACTCCCTCCCGCTCAGCCCAGAGCGGGAGAAGTCATTTGATGATTTCCCATCCGGAAAAAAAAGGATTAAATGACCACGGACCCAATAATAGGCAGTTATTAGCTTTATAGTACTTACTAGGTGTTGCACGCGATCTTCGTCCACGAGAAACGGTTATAAAATTATTACTTCCCTATTTGAATCGGATTTTGTTAACAATTTCAAGGGTTTTAATTTGTTTTTTTTTTTTACGGAACCTTAATCTTTTATAAACAATTACCGACTTCCAAAAAAAGTTTTTATTTTACCCTTTTTAGTCATCGTATCAAGTCAATCCTTGTCAAGTATCAATTTCGCATTTTTTTTACTTGGATGACGTATTTTTTCCAGCTATATTGATTTAAAAACCAAACTACCGAACCGATTTTGATTAAATTTCTATGGGACCAATCGGGAAGTATATTATTTGAGATAAAAGAAGAATTTTTCAAATCCGTTCATAAATGACGAAGATATGAGGTAACAAACGAAAAAAAATACAACCGAATTGAGAACCTCCTCGTTTTCTCGGTTAAAAATTCAAGTAGCTTAAGTTACTCCTTATAACATCAGTAAAAGTCCCGTCAAAATCGGTCCAGCCGTTTCGGAGATTTGCTGGAACAAACAGACAGACAGGCAAATAGGCAATAGGCAGGGATTTTGAAATTAAAAACGGACACTTCAATTTTATTTATTTGTATAGAAAACTGGTTCTGCCCGCGGCTTTGCTTATCCTTATTTTATTAGGGCGTTCAATAAGATCAGATTTTCAGACTGCATAAATTACTTTTGATTTTCCGAGCCATGAACACCCATCTCAAGATCGACCGAGTCACCAGCTTAACGTTAACCGAACGACCCATGCGGCTTAGCCACAAACCCCACCCTATCTCTCAAATCGGAGAATAAAAGTATATCCACATTACAAACAAAGTATATCATAAAACGGATATTCAATTAAAATATTTAAATGAGACTTACTCAGACGCATCAGAATGACACTAAAAAGGTTTTTTATCTCGTTTTTATACTAAACAAACGATTTGTATGTTAGTTCACAGTCTTTTAATATGCAGGGTGTGTTGAATACTGAACTAGATTTGTTTACTTTTGTTAAAACTAGCTTTTGCCCGTGGATTCACTCGTTTAAGATATTATATCATCGTTATCTGCGTAGGCTTTTTTTAGAGGAACTCGTGGCTACATAAAAACAACTGCTTGGATTAATCTTTAGGTTAATCCGCGCTTACCTAGGTTGGTCTGTGGATGAGTGACCACCCATAATATCTTTATATACTGAGTTTCCTCCGTGCCTCGGAAAGCAAGTTAAGCCGTTGGTCCCGGCTGACATTTGTAGATCTTTGACAGTCGTTACAAATACAATGTCAATGGCTCGAAAATCTGACAACCAGTCTCACCAAGGGGTGTCGCGTTACCCAGTACTAACTGGGTTGTGGAGGTCAGATAGGCAGTCGTTCCATGTAAAATACTGGTATTCAGGAGCATCCGATGAGACTGGAAGCCGACCCCAACATAGTTGTAAAAGACAGGCAAATAATGATCTGTCTAGGCATTTTACATGGAGCTGACAACCTAGCCGTTCTCCATAACACAGTTGGTAGGTAACACGATACCACTTCGTATGTAATTCTTGTTGTCAGATCTTGGTCTACTACTAACTTCATATAGACGGAAAAAAGTACACACAGTTTGTATTGCAAAATTATTAACAAACTTTCACATATTTTGTAATTTGTTTTGTTTTTAACCGACTTCAAAAAAAGGAGGAGGTTCTCAATTCGGTTGTATGTTTTTCTTTTTTTGTGTTTGTTACCTCATATCTCCGTCATTATTTTATGAACTGATTTGAAAAATTCTTCTTTTATCTGAATGGATCTACTTCCCGATTGGTTCCATAGAAATTTCATCAAAATCGGTTCAGCAGTTTGGTTTTGAAATCAAAATAACTGGAAAAAATGTCATCCAAGTAAAACAAATTGCGAAATTGATACTTGGCAAGGATTTCTGTGTGATACGATAACTAAAAAGCGTAAAATAAAAACTATTTTGCAATAAAAAAACCGAATTCCAAAAAAAAACACTAAAAGTGGAAAAAAACTTTACTTTCGGGAGTCGGTGACTATTGTTTGTTTCATTGACTTTTTTGCCACTTGTTTTCTTTGTTTGTTTTTTCACGTTTGTCTGGGAATACAGGCTGAGGGTTAGACGAAAGTGCCTAGCATCACCAGCATCATCATCCACGGCCTGAATCTTTAACCCACTAGTGAGTCGTGGGTTAAGGGAGTCTAAAATGGCCTGTTTAGCAGAACATAATATGATAATAATATGAATTACGTTACAATTCGTAAAATGGTCACAAACTGATAATTCAACATATTAACTGTGTCTGTGACCATTTTAAGAATTTTAATGTGATTCATATTATTATCCTATTATGTTCTGCTAAAGTGGCCATTTTAGGCCCCAAGGTCCCTTTTTGTGCCAATCTCCACGCTCTTGTGTCATGTCCTGTGCGTTTTACAATGTCGTCTGATCATCTAACTCTCGTATCTAGTCGGTATATCTACCCCACAGATATAGATCTACCCGCATTTCAACAGTCACGTTTCGGATCCAGATAGACCTAACATTGGCATTAACTGGACGCAAAACAAGACTGCAGGCTGAAAATTCCGAGTGGAAAACAACAAGAATATTTTGCCTTAGCTCCCAGGTTCCAAGACTTCACACTCAGCGGTAGCTTTAAGATCACCTAGACCACCAAAACAGCTTTTACCTTTTGAACGCCAAAACATAAACGCACGCGCGTGCCCTCCACGCCAAGACACAATAACCACAAAAAAAAACTAAAGTAATTGTTTATTTCGTGTTATAGTGCATCGCATTTTTTGTCACATATTTGTGTCGTTGGCGTACAGGGCACGCGCTTGCTCGTCTTGTATATGCGACAGTGGCGTTCAAAAGTTTAAGGAGCTATAAGAATTTCTTTATAATTTATTATATATAATATCATGGATTTAATTTGTGGGTGTCAGAGTTCTCCTATTTGCCACTTTGGCCGATCCAATACTATACGCTCAGCTTTGCGTTTGCGACCATTAGATCAACCGAAGTACACCAAAAAAAGTACGTAAGTTCTTTTTTCAAATACTCGTTCGTCCACCATTTTGGTAAAAAAAAAATGAACTCAAAATGTCAGTCGTGGTATAGTCATTAGTGTTCAGTGTTGTCAGTTGACAAAATAAAAGTAAAAAAAAGAAGCGAGTTTAGTGTGGAACTGTCGTGTCGTGTTAATGCGAGTGACACGAACGCTTATTGGCTCTTCGAGTTAATAGTGATGTTCTGGGTATCGATAGATTTTTGTTTTTGCTTTTATTGAATTTCGTTTTTTTTTAATAGTTGTATTGGAATAGTCTATTAAATTTGAGTGAATCCTATTTTAGATCAAAGTAACTTACTTTTAACTTAACTTGTATATTTAAAATTTTGTGACGTACAGTCCATCCAAAGGTCGTCTGGAAGATATCGCTATCAGCGATAAGATCTCCATTAAAACTATATAATTATCAAAATTTTTGTAGCATCTGGCATTATGCTGAGCTAAGGCCCTTTTGGCATTAATAGTTTTGTTTACTTATTTTGTTTAATTTTAAGGTGTTTCTGTTTTTTATAATGCTAATATTATAACTATTAAGTGTTATAATGTTGGGGCCAATGTGGGATGTTTTGTTTGATTTTTTTTTCCTGTGTTTTTATTTTTTGTGTTACATTTATTGTTAAAACCACTTCGACACAAATGTACATTTGTTGATGAAATGAAATAAATATCATTCCTCACACAATATACACAATATTGTCTTTCTTACTTTTCCATTGGATCATTCTTGTATTTTCGTTTATATTTACGTTACGTTTACATCGCGTGGTCGTTTACGTTACGTTTACATCGCGTGGTCGTGCTTAGGGCCTCTAATATCTATTGGTTCTCAAATTCTCAATGTATTCACTTACATCTGTAGCAGTCACAGATATCCGTGGCGATACTGTAAGTTTTTAACCGCGTGTGGTCGGGTGTTAAGTGTTTTTAATTACAATAATTGGTCTCTTCTAGCTCGGGTACTTCGGGATAAATTGGTGGGTCAACTAGGATATAAGTATCGTGTTGTACTATACGGAAGTGTTTCGAATAAATTGCATGATATGCTGTTTCGATTGTACTTAGGTACTCAGTACATCATCTGTCTAGCCTTTTCCCAACTACGTTGGGGTCGGCTTCCAGTCTAACTGGATGCAGCTGAATACCAGTATTTTACGAGGAACGACTGCCTATCTGACCTCCACAACCCAGATAGTACAGGGTAATACGATACTCCTGTACCTCTTATAGTACAATACACTCAGTAGTCTAAATAAAACAATTTACGAAATGTGCTGGCTGAAGAACATGAAAAGGATGCATAAGTGTTAGCGTGGAAATCTTTTTAAAACTATGCATATTATCTTGTTTTATTGTTCAAGTTACCATTTTGTTTTGTCCAGTGCGAAACTAATAAATACTTTTTCTTTCTTTCTTTTATATTTGCCCTTGTAATTTTATTACCAATGAAGCGAAATACTTTACCTTAATATTTTGCCAAAGATCCAGATTTTGTCGGCTTTTTTTAGTGTAATAAGATAAAGCTGAACATAATTATTTTTCAAAGAGCAATACCTATTTAAATCCTCAATCGTAACATTAAGAAATAATATCAGTCATAGGAGTTTCAAAAACAACTGTGTATGTCGTTACTAAAAACCAAAAAAAAACGCATCTGACCTAAACAAAGTGATAAGTCAGCATTAACGACAGAGTTTAACACATTTGTCTCTCCAAAATATCTGCAATGTAGGTATGGCTATAACTGAGTCCGACGGATGAAAAACAAAAAAAAAGTTTTTTATCGATACCCCGTGTCCCACCACTAGCACTACAAATATTGACGTATCGATCGTCCACTAGAGTGCGTCGAACATCACAATTCGGGCCCCGAAGTGTAGAAAGCTAATAACTGATGAAGATTGTTCCACTGTGTGTCGTTTACCGTAATGCTGTCAGTAAATGAGCGAAGATTCTGGATTAAGATTCAATAAAATTTAAGTTCAGGATATGAGGAAATACTTTTGAAGTCCTAGTAGGGTTGTTCTGCTTGATTGTATCAAAGTGCTTTAACGAAGGTTATCGACACTGCAAACCGTAGCGGCTCAACTGGTTTCTATATTAATCATGAAGAAAAAACTTTTTGCAAAAAAAAACACAAAAAAAAAACAAACAAAAACACTGACTTCCGAAAGTAAAGTAATTTAAAACTTTTTAGTGTTTTTTAAGAAGTCGGTTTGTTTTCCGTTTTTTGCATTGTCGAGCTGACGAATGTTTCATCAGAGATATAAAGCTATTGATTATGGTTTCAGGCTTTGAGCACCAGAACGTGCTGAGACACATGCCTCCCTACTTTGAGACGGGCTAGACGTGGGCTAGGACAACCCAACACTCACATGTCCGCACCCAAAGATTCTGATCACCAACACCAACAAGTCATAAGCAACCGTTAAGCAATGTTGATAAAGAAGAGTCAAAACAAAATCTCTTTTCCCTTAGAAATAGATTTCTCCTTACACCCTTATAAATAGAATACATGTAACCTTTGACAAAGAACCATTTTACCCAGAAACGCGGCCTCAAACCTAATTAGTTTCTACACATGAATAAAAAATCTATTCAGCCGAGTAGACGTAGGAAATCGATACGCTATCGTCGACACTATTTGACGTTAAGTTAAATTGACTGTGGATATATAGCTTTACGAAGTACCTTCAACCTTGAAGACATTATGGGGATAGGTAGGAAGGGTCCTATATACGCTAATATTGTAAAATGCGAAAATGTGTCTGTCTTCTGTTCACTTTTCACGGTAGCATGGATTTCTGTAAAATTTGGTTCACAGGTAGTCCATGGCCTGAAGAGTGGCAAATAGTAACAGCCACTCGCGTTGATCTTTAGGTTAAGCCGCGTTCGCTTAAGTTGGTCAATGGATGTTTGACCACCCACTACATACCGAGTTTCCTCCGTGTCTCAGAAAGTACGTTAAGCCGTTGGTTCCGGCTGTCATTTGCAGATTTTTGACAGTTGTTACGAGTAGACAGAAGCCCCAAAGTCTGGCAACCAGTCTAATGCCCGCCTTCCATTGCGAGCAGCGTGGACTTCGTACGAACTGCGTTTAATTCGCAATGGCAATCTTCATAGAAGTGCTTGCACTGTGAATGAGCGGACGGAGTGGAGCAAAAGTGTAGAAAGAGTTACAAAAGTGGTCACAGAGTTGAGCGGATTTCGAACGGACTCCGCTCGACTTGCAACGCAAAATTTCATAGAAGTTTCACCGAGAACGAGTAAGGCAAGCGGACTGAGCGAGTTAAAATGGGTCCGCTGTGTCATTAGGTCGCTCACTAGTTTTGAACGGACTCTGCTTACATCTCCACCGTCCCTGCCCCTTCCCTCGTCCTTTGTCTGTCAGATCAGGACGCTTGCGCTTGCGAAACGTGTCGACATGGAGCTGTTCATTAAAGCAGTGCAGTAGTACCGGCAGTTGTTCTGGGATCCTAACCACAGAGATTATCGTCATGGAGATAAAAACTTTGTTTGTTTGTTAAGCTTCTTTTTCTTTATAAAGACTAGCAAACATTTATTAAAAGTATTTACGTAGTCCTCTGCGGACATCGTTCTCGCAAAATTTACCGCGCGACTTGCTTCCTCTGCGGCACCTGGCACTGAGATATTTTATCTGCACCTCCTCACTCAACTCTCTGGCAATGGAAGGCAAACAACTCGCTCATCCGACTCCTCCCATTTCCCGCCTAGCTCACTCCTCAAAGCTCGTCGGCAATGGAAGGCAAAACCCATTTATCACTGAAACTCTTTCTCAGTGGAAGGTGAGAACTATTTAGTCCTTTCGGCTCAAGTATTTTCCGCTCATTACCCTTTCGCAGTGGAAGGCGGGCATTACCGAGGGTTATCGTATTACCCAGTACTAACTGGGTTATGGAGGTCAGATCGGCAGTAACTCCATGTGAAATACTGGTATTCAGCTGCATCCAATTAGACTGGAAGCCGACCCTAACATAGTTGGGAAAAGGCAGGCAGAAAAAAACTGTATTTTACAGTTTGAATTTTGTCAGTTTAAAAACTATTATATCTTTTGTATTACTCCAAATACGAGTTACCAATGATCGATCTTTTTAAATCAGGAAACCGTGTGAACTCCTCTCCGTCAAAATCAAAGGCAATATAATACGCTCGCACATCGAGTCGCTTCACTGTTTACGAATGACATGACAGTGAATAGTGTCAATATTGACACCTTAGGAATGTGACACATGTCGATAAACCGTTTTATCGATAAAGTTATTTTGTGGAATGAATTTTTTTATGTTATGACAGAAAGAAGATGAAGTTATAGAAGTGACGAAAATATTAATTAATAGAGTATGATTATATTATTATGTTAAGAAGATGAATTTTATTAATGACGACTCACAGAAGTCATCATCATCTGCCTAGCCTTTTCCCAACATGTTGGGGTCGGCTTGCAGTCTAACCGGATGCAGCTGAATACCAGTATTTTACATGGAGCGACGGCCTATCCAACCTCCACAACCCAATTAGTACTGAGTAATACGATACCCCTTGGTAAGACTGGTTGTCAGACTTTCGGGCCACTGTGGAGGTCAGATAGGCAGTCGCTCCATGTAAAATACTGGTATTCAGCTGCATCCGGTTAGACTGGAAGCCGACCCCAACATAGTTGGGAAAAGGCTAGGCAGATGATGATGATGACTTCGATACAACCTGTTTCTGGAAGGTTTAGCCTCAACTAGTAACATAACTACACGCCTGTAATCCCCGAAGGGCTAGGCAAAGGTGTAGGTACCCATGAGTACACCCACATTTCGTCAGTTACGTATAAGTCCCACTTAATAGGGGGTGTGCCTATGTCCATCGACCGAGCACAAATCCAGACACCGTGGCTGCTACTGAGAAATTCCTGGTGGAAAAACCTAGTAACATTTTTCCCGACCTGAGAATCGAACCCAGGACTTCATTCTGAGAAGTCGCGCTTGCAGCCACTGGACCAACGTGGCACTCTCCACTAGCCTCAACCAACTAGTAACGGCCTCAACTTGTGTATCTCAAATATCTTCAAACACTGTTTAAAGCTTTCACGGTTTATAACTAAACTTTCACTATCACAATGTTTATATTGAGCTCCCGATATTTCGACGCTGTTGCAAGCACCATGATGACGAGATGACTGGAGAATGCGGGTGGATGGAAGATATCCCGTAAGTGATAGTGAAAGTTCGAATATCTTATTAACCAGCACCCTAATTAGATACGTAACACGATTTATATTACAACCCGAAGTAAATCCCAAATCCATTGATTCATAAAGGGTGTAAATATAGCCTTAACGAATTCGAAAGGCACCTGTTCTCCCAGACATTGCGATCATTGTTTTGTTCTGGACCATACCTGGGAACCTTCTAGTTACATCACATCGGCACTTCAAAGAAGACATACACATACACATTCACACACACAAACACATACACACACACATACACACAAACACACACACAACAATACAAACCCTGATTAAAAATAAGATGCACATATAGTTTCACATGCAATACAACTACAGTTACACAAAGAGCTGCTAATTAGTTTATAAGTAATTTTCTGTTAATTTTCTTCCTTAATTTAATTTTTATTTATTTTCTTTTGTCTCCTTTTGTAATAATTTGTGTCAAATCTAGTCTCAATATTGTTGATAACTAAGGGAAAGAGCGAGATAGCCCCAACACAAGTATTATCAATTACTTACTGGGGACGTCTCATATATAATCCATGTACTGCTTTTGGGACAAATAAACATTTTATATTTTTTTACGGAGATGTTGGAGGTCAAAGGTCAAACTTAATCAATTTTTTTTTTTAAATAAGTACTAGTTTCTAAGTTAATAACTTTACTTCAAATACCTTCATGAGCCGTTTACTATTCAATGCACCCATCAGCACAATGTTTTCAGTGCGTTACAGTGAGTTTTACCGTAAAACGTGATTTTTCACCCCAAAATAAGAAGTCGTTTCCCAGCAATAATTTTTGCGTAGGGCTACTCAGTTTGATGTACAGAATGCTTGGTTGACGGCCTCGTGAAGGGTCCGTTTGCAGCTTGTATGTTTAAAATATGCGTCTCGACAATGTAAGTTACGCAATGAATGTTGTCGGAGTGTCAATATTTAAGGCATCGCAAATAGGCATTGTAAATATGTTACGTGGTTATCCGTTATTGTGATTACCTAAATTAAATAACAAACAGCCAATCAAATCTCTTGTCATAAATTTTTAACCGGCTTAAAAAAAAGGAGGAGGTTCTCAATTCGGTTGTATTTTTTTTAGTTTTTTTTTTTTGTGTTTGTTACCTCGTATATTCGTCATTTATGAACCGATTTGAAATTTAATCAAAATCGGTTTAGTAGTTTGTTTTTCAAATCAAAATATCCGGTAAAAATATGTTCTCCAAGTAAAAGAAATTGCGAAATTGATAGTTGACAAGGATTTGTGTGTGATATGATAACTAAAAAGGGTAAAATAAAAACTTTTTTGTAAAAAAATAACCAACTTCCGAAAGTAAAGTTATTTCCTGTATTTATTTTTGGAAGTCGTATATTTTTTTGCAAAAAAGTTTTTGAAAACAGACGTTGGTTGGATTTAACTTTTTATGACATTAGCTGCGTAATTCCACATTGTAACTAATTCTGAAGCAGTTTTACTTTTGAAATTACTCCTGCATAACTTTCTCTCGTTGTTCAAATGGTCACAAGCGCCACTGTTGAGCATGAGATCCCGAGTTCTTTTCTCGGGTTGGGCAAAGTGTTATTGGGTTTTTCCATCAGGAATTCCTTAGTAGCAGCCGCGGAGTCTGGATTTGTGCCCGGTTGATGGACATAAGCTCGCCCGATATTACATGAAACTTAAATATAACTGGCGAAATGTGGATTTAATATTAGGTACACCTCTGCTTAACCTTTACGATGATGAGGATGATGTTTACTCCTTGAATTTACTCGACTCTTTGAATTTGAATCTCTCCTTGCAACTAAAACAAGGTAGACCGTACTCTAGTACTACGGTTACATCGGTATTGTAAACATTAAATCATTGTGATAATTATTCGACTCCTGTTTACATTTCTCACGACAACGTGTGACCTATTAACAACAGGTCGCGATGTTAGGCTGTGGCCAGACGGACGACTCTGCGACTGTTGTGACTGACTTGCATAGTTGTAGTGTGAGTGATATAGATCTATGCCTATGTCTGTAAGTGTAAGTTTATGGTTAGCTAATAAAAATCGGCATTATACATCAATTCGTTTATTCAATTACACCTATCCCTACATGGCGACCCTGCCTTCGGGCCAGAAGCGCATAATGGTCGTGTCGCGTTGCAATTGATTCATTTTTAATTGGTGCGAAAATATTCGGAAAAGCAAGATGTGTCAATGACGGATGAAGATGTTTTTTTAGCTCAAAACGCAGCCAGTTACACCTATCCCTACAAGTTTTGCTCAACCTTGAGGGCCGGACTGCCGAAGCGGAGACGAGACGAGAAGAGAGATGTGTTTTAAACCACCAATGGAATTTCGTTATTTGCACTTCTTGTATCCGCTTAGCTTTTGTTGATACGGTTGAGCAGAGAGGAAAGATGTGTCGTAATTGTTTGGACCAGCGGACACGAGAAGAGACGTGAGCGGCATTTTTTTTCATTGCCAATTAAAACACAACTCACTAGCAAAATCGCGCGTTTGAATAAAACCTTAACTAAAATGAATGTCCCACTGATAAGCTTCGCTTGAGGCCCACATTACTTACTAATTGATCGAACTCATTAATTAGTTATACGCATATTATTACTACCACATAATTCTGGTACCGGCAGATATCATAATTAAATTAAAATAGCTTCCACGAGTAGTAATTATTAAAGTATACAGTTATTGATTAATTGAGAAGCAAATTGACATTACACATTACATACGGCTTTGCATGCCGTCGAGAAATATCTCTCAGGCATGCCGATTTCCTCACGGTGTTTTCCTTCACCGAAGCAAGTGAACAAATAGGAAATATAGAGCAATAGTGAGCAGGTGAAACAATACGTACATTAATCCGAAAAATCAGAGGTGCGTGTCTTGGGTTCGAACTCGAGACCTATGATGTGGAAGGTTCGAGTGAATCGGTTTCTTCTTGGCAAGCGTGCTCCACCCAGGCGAGTTGCGGCCAAACGCAAGCCTATTACGTAAAAAAGTCACCGATCTAAATGAAGCTCGTCTCGCCTGTTCGCGCGAAGATCGCTTCGGTTAGGACGCAGGGTCAAGCCCCAAGAATGTAACAATTAGTCAATCGTTTGACTTGCAGCAATCAAAATATATTGCAATAAAAATCAGTCACACTGTCTGACCTGAGAATCGAACCCACTGTTAATAAGGCCAGCTGTCTTGAAAGCAATCAAAAGAATGTTTACAACGCATCTATTATTTTTACGTCAAATAAATTTTGTTTTATGATTTGTATTATTTCACAAGTTAACTATAAGATGCCACGCCTCGATTTTGATTAAATATTTTGTAATTTATAAAGATCCGATTCCAATATCGTGCGATCCGTTATCGGTAACATTTATAATACTCGTTACTACCTCGTTGGCTTAGTCACTAGTGGACGCAAGTGTGACAGCTAAGCATGAGGTCCTGGGTTCATGCCCGGGTCGGGCAAAGTGTTTTTGGATTTTTTCTTCAGGAATTTCTTAGTATTAGCCACGGAGTCTGGATTTGTACAGCTCTACCTTTCTGGGATTTTAGGCGCGATGTTATGTTCTCGCTATTAACAAGAAAATAAGTCCTTTGGTTTTATAGACTCGTAATAAATAATAAAAAAAAATAAACACAGGAAGCTTTACCCATATCGTTGAAAAATTTGGTCTTATTGGTAAAACACACAACCTCTTTCGTCACCACTTGGGTAAGAGTATGTATATATGATCATAAAGAGCTCAATGAGACTGGAATTGAGATATTTATTCACAACTTTGTTACCTTACCTCTGTCGTTAAGGCGAAGAGCTTAACTTTAGGATTCATGTAATGTTTTTTTATCGTGGCATTGGCTCTTTTTCGAGATTTGTGCGGGCAGTTACAAGACTGGAAACAATGAGGAAAACCGAATGACAGTACAGGGACATGAAGAACAGGGTGTAAAGATCTTCACCCCATACCCCCATAGAAAAGTGAGGATCCTCCGAGCAGACGGGTGTTGTGTCTGGTGGGCTACTGCGGCAATTGTTGTCGGGTGTTTCTTGATAGTCTTCGGTAAGTCGCAGATAAATTTATAAAAGTGTGATTTAGATTTTTGAAGTTAGTGATTTGAATCATAGATGGCGCTGTAGTACTTTTTTAACCGACTTCAAAAAAAGGAGGAGGGTCTCAATTCGGTTGTATTTTTTTTTGTTTGTTACCTCATATCTTCGTCATTTATGATTTGAAAAATTCTTCTTTTATCTGAATGGATCTGCTTCCCGATTGGTCCCATAGAAATTTCATCAAAATCGGTTCAGCAGTTTGGTTTTTATATCAAAAAATATGTCATCCAAGTAAAAAAAATTGCGAAATTGATACTTGACAAGGATTTGTGTGTGATGCGATAAAAAAAGGGACACACACTACAAAAAAAAAATAACCGACTTCCAAAAAAAACACTAAAAAAAGTGAAAAATAACTTTACTTTCGGAAGTCGGTGCCAAAAAAGTAAATGAAACAAACCGTAGTCACCGACTTCCGAAAGTAAAGTTATTTTCCACTTTTTTTAGTTTTTTTTTTTGGAAGTCGGTTATTTTTTTTGCAAAAACGTTTTTTGTACAATACTACTATGTGTTTATCTGTATCCGATAAGCCTAGAAGCCGACCTCAACAAAAAAGGCAGGCAGATGAATAAAGCTATAAGTTCGGTGCATTTACAGATAATCACATCACATCCAAAATCGTCCGTTGGATGTAATTCCCTTCGCCTTAACATAACGTGTTTATCCGTTTGCGCCCACACGTCTCCTAAACTGCATGTTGTGTTGTCGGCTCATTGTGAGCGTGTGTCCGTATGTGTGTGAATTTCTCTGCAACTGATATGAATCAAGGGTTTTATTACTCAATAATAATGTTGGATTTTTAAACGTTACTGCGAAAGGAAAATGATGGGTTTATTTAAAAGGGAGGTCCTCATGGTAATTTTATATTTAAATTTACAAGATTTTATATAAGTACATAGTTTCTATTTCGTTATATGTAAAAGTAGACCCTTAGGAATGCGAGAATACAAGTGTGTATTGGGTGATTTTTCACCCAAAAAAGTCGTTTCTCAGCAATATTTTTTGCGTAGGGTTACTTTGTTTGATGTA
The DNA here is from genome assembly GCA_964057025.1 of Standfussiana lucernea. Classification (NCBI taxonomy): domain Eukaryota; kingdom Metazoa; phylum Arthropoda; class Insecta; order Lepidoptera; family Noctuidae; genus Standfussiana; species Standfussiana lucernea. Next base: position 10,255,307 of record OZ059811.1, read on the forward strand.
CTTACAGAATGCTTGGTTGACGGCTTCGTGAAGGGTCTGTTTACGCTATAATATTTCAATAGTTTCAATAATTAATGGTTCCGCGAGCAAAATGATTAAATGCACACACTTCTCTGTTATTTTTAAACCTTCACAAAGATTTCCATTTCAATCCAGAAAGGGAAAATACTGCTAAAAATAAATAAAATAAACTTTCCGCTGTTGATGCAAAACACCTTTTGAAAGATTTCAAAGACAGATTTAAGACACAGAGTAGTAAGGAATGGAGTAATCATTTAAGTACACGTTCGGCAATTCTATGGAAGGACGCAGATATATATATCTTTTTTTTTAATAAATGGGCCTACTCTTGACCTTAATCTGGACCTGAGAACAGAAATGAAGTCGACGATGGAACGAGCTAACCCAAAAGAAAGATAACAAAAACACACTAAAAAAAGAAATTACTTTCGGAAGTCGGTGACTGTCTAACGAATTTTGTTAGACAGTCACCGACTTCCGAAATTGTTATTGTTTGTTTCATTGACTTTTTTGCCACCGACATCCGAAAGTAAAGTTATTTTCTATTCATTTTTGTTTTTTTTTTTGGAAATCGGTTATTTTTTACCATTTTTAGTAATCTTATCACACACAAATTATTGTCAATTATCAATTTCGCAATTTCTTTTACTTGGATGACATATTTTTTCCAGCTATTTTGATTTAAAAATCAAACTACTGAACCGATTTTTTAAAATTTGAGAATAATCGGGAAGTATATCCTTTCAGATAAAAGAAGAATTTTTCAAATCGGTACATAAATGACGAAGATATGACGTAACAAACACAAAAAAAAATACAACCGAATTGAGAAACTCCTCTCTTTTTTGAAGTCGGCTAAAAAGAAAAAAGGAGGAAATAGAGGAGGAGATAGATAGAGTATAATTATTGTACACCAAAACTGTAACACAGCTGCATAAAAAAATACAGTTACGATGTATGGTACGTTTTCACAGTTTTATTCCGGAACCGGATTAGTAAACAAAATTCGTTATACAGTTAAATAAATTCTTAGGTTAGAACTTACTTATCACTACACGTAAAGCGGCAAAGTAAAGAAATTAACCAACCAAAGTGGACCTATCAACCCTAACGTTTAATTTGCGTTATGTATATTTAATTTACGTTACTTAATTCTAACGATATTTCAATTCTACGGGTGATCCTAATTTAATTAATCGCTAATATTGAAATCAAAATGCTACAGGAAAGTTGTACTTCCAAAAATCGTTTGAATTACGCTCATTCCTTACAATCGCACTACGCTAAATCGCTAAATTACATTGTCAAACATTGCACATCCGCTATCTTTGATTCCTTAGCTCTCCATTTTTAACTCCTCGCGGTCCTAACCTAAAACGTAAAGTTGACAGACAGACGGAAACGAAAACAGACTGTTGTTTATTTTGGCATTAATTTTAAAAGTCCGCGTTGATTGAGAAATTCTTTCATTGATTATCTTTAGAGTTCCGGCTTACAGGAAAATTGAATTGTGACGGAATAAGTTTGGGCCCTGTGTGTTTGTCATTGGGATCGTCTTGGAAATAGATGGTTCATTCAGATGGAATTGGTATTAATAATAGCGCTTCTGACTCTCGTGGTTAAATGATAACAGCCGCTCGGATCAATCTTCAGCCACCCATTACACGAATTTCCTCCGTGCCTCGGTAAGCACTTTATGCCGTTGGTCCCGGCTGACATTTGTAGATCTTTGACCGTCGTAACAATGTCAATGGCCCGAAAATCTGAGAGCCAGTCTTACCAAGGGGTATCGTATTAAATTACCCAGTACTAACTGGGTTGTGGAGGTCAGATAGGCAGTCGCTCCATGTAAAATATTGGTATTCAGCTGCATCCGGTTAGACTGGAAGTCGACCCCAACATAGTTGGGAAAAGGCTAGGCAGATGATGAATAGCGCTTGCGACTGTTTTTTATGTACCTATTCCACCAGCATTTTCATTTTTTTTTTCATATTTGTACCTCGATAACTCCGTGATTACTGAGCCATTTGGTAGAGGAAGCTCGCGCGGTGGTCCCATATAAATTTTATTAACTTTGCTTTGGTAGTTTATGAGTTCGCTCCTTTATCACGTATTTTTTCTTCTTGGCCTATGGTGACGTCATGATGGTTCCTTAATATAGTTCTGATCAAACTTTATGGCGTCTCGGAAGTTAGCTGCGAGTGACGGTCTGCGCATTATACAGTTAAGACGATGCGTCCTCTGAGCCCCGCTGATACCTAAAATTGTTTTCTGCACAGCTTTACGTTAGATGTTCCGAGCTTCCATACAGTTTGATCCGTTATACCAGCGCAAACCGTCACTCGCAGCTAACTTCCGAGACGCCATAAACTTTGAACAGAACCATAATTTCTAGTAACAATATAAAATTGTTTCATGACAAGAATTTGTGTGATATTACTACAACTAGAAAGTCGGTGGCATAAAATTCAATGAAACAAACAAAATCACCAACTTCCGATAGTAGTTATTTTTGGCTTTTTTGTGGTTTTTTTCGGAAGTCGGTTTTTTTTTTGTAAAAATGTTTTTTTATTTTTTATTAAGTGTAACACTTGTCATTATTTTGGTCCCGTGACTACCCTTAACGACTGACATAGATAGGTATTCTTATATTGACGGCTTAACGCGCACTCCTAGCGCGGAGGGTTGTAGCTGTGTAACCAGCTGTTACGTACCCAAGAATTAAAAGGGAAGCGTAGTTTAATCACTGCAGTAGATTCTTGTGCAACTTTGCTTTAAATTAGTTGCAGAAACTTCACAGACATTTGTGATATTATAGCAGTGTAGGTACTTCACCAGGATTAGCTAGGTTTTTAAGTATACCTACTTATTGTTAACTGGAGTTTGGAATGTGCTATTTGGTTCCATGAACACAAACCATCACACATTCCTCGATATGTTGGACAGACCGAAGTGTACCTACATTATTTACAAACTACAAATAGATCTAAAATACTAATAAAATATGCACAAGTATCAAATTGGAAAAAGAATTACAGGGCGTCAAATCGCTGTCAATAGGAAAAGTCCCCGAAGGATTCATCAACTCGTCCCACATGCCTACGGCCCGTTTAGGACGACTTGCAGAAAATCAAAATAAATTATATTTTCATTCTGCAACTCGTCCCACGTTAATATCCAAATGAGGAAGGTACAATCAGTAGCAAGAGTGTTAATGTGTAAATACTCCCTCTCTCCAAGTCACGCACGTGTGCAAAGATAAGTAGTTTTATTGCTTTATTGACATTAAAACAAAAACATTTTCTTGTTTCTTCATTCTATTCACAGGTCTGTCCAGTCCGTAACTTGCCCGTGGTACTAGCAATCTTACTACCAGCACGTGTAGCATGACCACCGTAGAAACGGGGTTTGTCGAGGGAAGAATAGACAAAATTGTCAGATTCAAATTCAAATTCAAATTCAAATAATTTTATTTGTAGAACATAGGTTAGTAGAATAAAGATGTCAATAATAATAAAATGAACGCTATGTCTTGCCGTCAACGGCGTACAAATATTCTCATTACAATTTATAATTGGTAAAAAATAATTAAAACATTCAATATTAATAAATACAATCATAACAATTAAAAAATGCATAGGTACATTTACATTAATTACAATAACAATAAATTTCATAATCAAATAATAAAATATTAACATTAAATTAGATTAAGTAGAAAAGGGAAATAATTATTTAATGAAAAGAAAATAAAATGTCATTACATTATAATTTGTCTTCTAGGTACTCATTGATTGTGTAGTAAGCTTTTTCGCCTACTAAATTAAGAAGAGCCTTTTTGAAATGGTGTATGCTGTCAAGATCCTTTATTGTATTGGGTAACTTGTTATATAACTTTGGTGCCATTCCCAAAAAGCTTTTTGAATAGAACGCAGTCTTGTGTGGGATAGCACATATCTCTCGAATGCGTCGTTTCGATCTCAGTGTTTGAAATAAGTGCAAGTTTGTTTTTGCGAATACTACCGTCTCGTAAATGTACATACAGGGCAAAGTAAGAATTTTATATTTATTAAATAATGGCCTACAACTATCAGTCTTTTTTAGCTTAAACACTGCACGTACACACTTCTTTTGAGCTTTGAACGCAATGTTTTTATCAGTGGAATTTCCCCAATACATAATTCCAAAACGTAACTTTGATGAAACATAATCTTGTATGCTATCAAAACTACCGATTCATTTGATATTTTCGCAAGATTATAAAGTGCATATGAATATTGGTTTAGTTTTTTTTTACACACAGTTTCTATATGACATTTCCAATTATGATGACTATCCAAGTGAAGTCCTAGAAATCTGGCAATGTTTGTTTCAGGTATTTTTTGGTCTTCGTATTTTATATTTAAATGTTGTTTTTTAGTTCTTTGTTGGAACGTCATAACCTGTGTTTTTTCTAAGTTTATTATAAGTTTATTCTTACGTAACCAGTCTATAATACAATGGATGGAATTATTTATTTCATTTTCATATGATTCTAAGTTTTTACACGGTATAATAAGTGTACTATCATCGGCAAACAGGACGGTTTGATAGTCTGTACATTTTGGCAAATCATTAATAAAAATTAGGAAAAGCAAGGGCCCTAGGACACTCCCTTGGGGTACACCGCAAGTTGTATACCTAATGGACGACTTGTGAGCAACTTCTCTCTTAGAATTGGGACAAATTCTATTTAAAACCGTTACTTGTTTTCTTCCATATAAATAATTTTTGATTAGGCTTAATATATTATTAGGCTTAATATATTAGATTTCATATATAATTTCGTGGTCATGCTACACGTGCAGTCCTAACACGGGAAATTAATAATTGCCAGTGTTACTACTTACGGTTGCAAACAGAAAAAGAAAAAATAAACATTACAAATAATGATAATCATAAAACATTAAAAAGACAAATAGTAAAAATTATAAGAAATTAAAATATTCCAGCAAAAGTACTACGTTACAAATTAATAAGTTACCTTATAAAAAGTACAAGACTAACATAAAATAAAGAAGGTAATTCAATCATAGTATCAACACACATCTACATACCTACCCAGAACTATTAATATACATACCACCTTAAACTTATGCGAGCCTAGTACTTTTGCTGGGATAAATTTATGCGTTAGGCACTATAACGTAGTAGCACACGCCGGGTATCTGCTAGTATTAAATAACCTATGATCAAACGAGAGTCGAGAGTAAAAATAAAAAAATAAACATATTGTTATATCTCGTCTTACTAATTGTACCAAACGTTGTTAGAGTTTAAAGTTTCATACAAAAATAAGTGTAGGACGAGTTGCAGAATGAAAATACAATTTATTTTGATTTTCTGCAAGTCGTCCTAAATGGGCCGTAGGCATATGGGACGAGTTGATAAATTACCCCCAGAAGGCTGGCGGCTTTGCCATGTTGGATGGCAATGCCGATTCTTTGGCCAAAAAAAGGCCAGTATACCAACCGCCTGGCGATATCCCGAAATACTACTTATTCGCCAGTTATGTTGAATTCCTATGTATTAGTAGTGAGTTTAATGCCTACAAAAGTTGAAACTTTAATATAACTTTGATAACAAATTGAACAGGTTATAATAAATTTGGCGATCCTACCGTTTGTGATACAGAATCCTGATCACCCAAGGCCCTTTCGCTCTTGACTGGTTCTTCTTAAAAACAACTCAAAATAAACTGCCAATCGTTATGGGAAAATCAGCTTTAAGACAAATAAACCGATTAAACAGAGCTGCTTAAGACAATAATTGATTATGCAAATCTGTACTAATCAAATTATCACTACTCCGTTAAGTTTGGTTAGAGGTACCTACTTGTTAAATCCCTAGAGAAATTATATGAAGAGGAGACTTTACAGCAAACTACCACTAAGTGAGTAAGTGCAAAGCAGTGATAGCCGTGTGACCGTTGGACTGCCAAGTCAAAGGTCTCGAGTTCGAACCCAAGACACCTCTGATTTTTCGGAATCATGTGCGTATTGTATAATTATCTGTTATTTCGGCGAAGGGAAGCATCGTGAGCAACTATGTTGGGGTCGGCGTCCAGTCTAACAGGATACAGCTGAATACCAGTATTTTACATGGAGCGACTGCCTATCTGACCTCCACAACCCAGTTAATACCGGGTAATACGATACCCCTTGGTAAGACTGGTTGTGAGACTTTCAGGCCACTGACTACTTATAACGACTGTCAAAGACCTTTAAATGACAGCCGGGACTGACGGCCTTGCGTGCTTTCCGAGGCACGGAGGAAACTCGGTATGTAATGGGTGGTAACCTAGGCAAGCGCGGCTTAACCTGAAGATTGATCCGAGCGGCTGTTATTATATTGGCCATGAGCTAAAGGGGGGACGGGGGGTGAGGTAACCAGCATAATTGTGATATATTTCTCGACGACATGTAAAGCCAAGTCAGAGGCCCATGGGCGGCATAAAAACTGACAGGTTAAGCACTAACCACACAATAAAGAATAAAGCATCTTCACATGTGTAGCCTTTAGCCAATTATGTCAGAGTCATACATGGAGCGACTGCCTATTTGACCACCACAACTCAGTCTGAACCTCTCTCAAGTTCGTCCCAGCTTTTGAGTCTTGAGTTCCACTCATTCTTTGGGAAGAACCCTTGGATCAAAGGTTTGAGTTGTGTCGGTAAAGTTACAGGCTAAAATATTAGGAGCACAGCCTACCGTCTCATATCATACCCATATCTTACCTAAGGTCGGGTTCCACATGTATAACATAACTCAATTACAGGGGTGATAACTACCCCACGGGGTTTGAAATTACCCCGTGGGGTAGTTTCGACCCCATCAATTAAGATCTAATGCAAATATGTTCGGCAAAGGGTGTGTGTGACGGTATGTAGGGGTTTGTTCGGTAGCTAGGTCTGTGGGGTCAGTAGAGAGTTTTGTATTAGCCATACGAGTTCCTATATCATGTATCAAGAATCGTTCACGTAGTAACGACGTCGTTCAGTAGTGTAGTACCAACTAGTAATAGTTCCTTTAAAAAAACGGCTCGTTCAAAATCTTTGTACCTACCTATTTCAGATTTGTCGAATGAAACAAACAATAGTCACTGACTTCCAGAAATTAGTTATTTTCCACTTTTAGTTTTTTTTCGTGCAACAACGTTTTCGTTTAACGCCATCAGCAAAGCTCTTGGTGTTGCAAGCGACCATAGGCGGCGCTAATGGCTGTACTTTTAAAGCTTAAAACTCGAAAATCGCATCACATTTACAACTCCTATTGTATTATTATGTCAAATGCGAAAAAAAGGAAGAAATACAAATAAAACGGGTTCGCAGTTGTGCGTTCGCACTATGACAATCAAGGATTATGCAAAACTACGACTTAAAGTAAAACGCCAATGGTCATCCGCCACATCCCTCTCTGATCCCCTGACCACCCCTATTGTGAATGAACGCACACGTGGCGTGGGGTGGGGTGACCATAGTTTAGGGAGAAAAACTGGTCAAAATTCTGGAGAAGCTATTCCTTTATTTAACTCTTTTTATTTTGTATTTTTTTTTTAACGTTCCCGTTCTGATTGCAATCTGAATCCTACAATAAAACACAATTTATTTATTTTATTTCATCCTTAGCTTTACATAGTATAAAACAAAGTCGCTTCCCGCCGTCTGTACGCTTAGATCTTTTAAACTACGCAACGGATTTTAATGCGGTGTCCATCAATAGACAGAGTGATTGAAGAGGAAGGTTTATACATATTATAATACATGCATATTATAGTAGAGAAAACATTAGTATCTACATTGCACCCGTGTGAAGCCGGGGCGGGTCGCTAGTTTAATAATATCGCTAATTTAAATTGCTTACATTTTTTGCAAGTTTAGTTTATGACGTTGATTATTATCACTGGGATGTAGTGACACTTGATTTATTCAAGTTTTTGAAGACATGAATTGGCTTTCTGGAGTTTTTGGAGTATGAAATAAAACTAGCAAATTTTGCTTGATTCACAGTTGTTTCGTTAGCAATGGTAACTGAAATGTTGTTTTTGTGGTAGGTTCATTTTGTAAGCTTTATCAGAGGTATTGGCTGTAACCAGTCCGGATTCATTCAGGTTTTTTTACAAAAAAAAAAAAGAATTAATACATTTATAAAATTAAATTATTTAATTTTTATTAAATTAATATTGCGAAATGTGGGTGAACTATTAGTTACACCTCTACCTTACCCTGCAGGGATTACAGGGGTAATGTTATGTATGTTGTAACCTACAGGGTAGAAGCAAATTAGTGTGGCCAGCTTTAATGAATATAAGGACAAAAAATACGACATGTGTGGTCACTATATCTTAATGGCCATACAGTTAAAAACTAATTACAAACCCATAAAACTACAAAAAAAAACTGTCATCTTAAATATGATTGAAAGGGTTATTTTATGGTCACCCTGGTTACCCTAATCTTTTTTGCTGGGGCTCATAAAACCGTGGCTGCAATTTGCTAAGCGCGCCCCCCGGTGCCACTCGGTTTTTATTATTAAACACTTTTCATAATTTTGTTTTTTAAGTAATTATTTATTCAAATATTTATTGTTGTCTTTATTAATTAATATTCATAACTAAGGTACCTATATAACCCGTCTGTTTTCTAATTTAATCATCTAATAAAAATTTAAAATATAGCAGTAAATCCGATATCACCCTACTTGTGACAGATGCCGAAATCTAAAACCGTGGATCGATTCACTAACGAATTCATTTTTTTTTTTTTCAGTTTTGTTTCATTTGTGTCGAAGATTTTGTGTCTGTGTATGTGAGTTTAACACCCGTATCTATAGCCAAGTTAAAGTAATTAGGTACTTGAGTATAAGTAATTACTTTTCAATTTTTTTAATGCAATAGACTAGAATTTAAACGATAGTAAGAATCTTCAAAGAAAGCAAAGCTAAGAATTATAACTTTTTACTGTTTTAATTTTAGGATATAACTAAAGTACTTACATAATAAAAATCGTATCTTAAAAAAAACTTTTTTGCAAAAAAAAAAACCGACTTCCAAAAAAAAACACTAAAAAAGTGGAAAATAACTTTACTTTCGGAAGTCGGTGACTATTGTTTGTTTCATTGACTTTTTTGCCACCGATTTCCGAAAGTAAAGTTATTTACCACTTTTTTAGTGTTTTTTTTGGAAGTCGGTTTTTTTTTTTGCAAAAAAGTTTTTATTTTACCCTTTTTAGTTATCGTATCACACACAAATCCTTGTCAAGTATCAATTTCGCAATTTCTTTTACTTGGATGAAATTTTTTCCAGCTATTTTGATTTCAAAACCAAACTGCTGAACCGATTTTGATGAAATTTCTATGGGACCAATCGGGAAGTAGATCCATTCAGATAAAAGAAGAATTTTTCAAATCGGTTCATAAATGACGGAGATATGAGGTAACAAACACAAAAAAAAAAAAAAAAAACATACAACCGAATTGAGAACCTCCTCCTTTTTTTGAAGTCGGTTAAAAATGACATTTACTCAAGTAAATACTATGACTTGTTTATAGATACGGGTGTTAATGTTTACAAACGCACCCAATATACAGGAGAAATTTCCATTGTGAAAGAAAAGAAATTATCTTCTGAGTTCTATTTTAGGAATGACTTTCATGCTAATCTGGATCTATTCAAGGTTCGAGTGAATTGGTTTCTTCTAGGCAAGCGTGCTCCACGCTAGGCCGCGTCATCGCTTCACATCAGTTGCGAGTTGGGGCCAAACGCAAGTATAAAAAAATTAAATTAGCTTTTATTTCTAACAAGTTGATGCAAAAACTCAAGCTTTTCGTAATAAACTTTGTTTGCAAAAGTCAAGTCAGGAAAAACCCATTACGTAGGTATCTTAATGGCATTAGGGTCACCCCCTATTAGGTAGGTACATACTCGTACATGGGAATAAGACAATGCTGACAAAACGTGGCTACACCAAAGAGATCTCAAAGACTTATACCCGTATCTTTAAACAATTGATTGCTTGAAGTTAGAACTGTAAAAAGTTTTGCACAAGTAATTACTTAAGCTCAAGCAATTACTTTAACTTGACTATAGATACGGGTATTATAGAGCGGGCATTGGGAATATTTCCATAAAAAATGTTGATCCCATCATTTTCGATTTTGACACACGAATGTTACCTGACAAGCGGGCATATGTCACTGGACAGAACGATTTGTTACCAAGTAGTAAGTAACAAGTATTGGATTACAATTTTCTTCGTGTTGTCCCGTCTCTTCGTTCGTAAATATTTTAATGTCTTTGGTCTACACTAATCACACCTCTACCTAACCTTCCAATTATTACAAGCGTGATATTACGTCGTTACGTACGTTCTTCATACAGTGCCGGGTACCTAACCGTCCTCGATTGAGAGGTCAATGCCCCCATTTTAATAAAATTTAATAATTGAGTCATCACTGTTCGGTGGGGTGAATACAATACAATGGGCTCTCTTGGGACCTTCATATTGGATCAAGGGACTGAGGATTCTATGGTACCTTTGGTATGGGAGATGTAGGTACTTTATCGATTGGTGTTATGTAAGTGAGGTCTCGAGTTCGAACCCAAGACACGCACCTCTGATTTTTCGGATTCATGTGCGTATTGTATAATAATTTATCTTATCACTTGATTCGGTGAAGGAAAACATCGTGAGGAAACCAGCATGCCTGAGAGATGTTTCTCGACGGCATGTAAAGCCAAGTCTGAGGCCCATGGGCAGCATAAAAACTCTGACACCAGGTTAGGCACTAACCACACGATAAAGAAGATGTATCTAAAGTAAGGTTGAATTTTGGATTGGTTACCGTTGCGTGTCTACCTTGAATGGCAACAAAATCAGAATTATTTCCAACCTAAAGAACCTTCGTTTTTATCCTGAATTTAGTTACAATCTAAGAATATTAGCTAAGGTAAAAAATCTTAGTAGTAGAACTAGCATAAGACCGCGGTTTCGCCCGCGTGGAGTTCGGTACCTAATTGTCCACGGGATCGTACTACCGGGATAAAAAATATTATTTGTGTTAATCCAGGTTATAAGCTATCTGCGAGCAAAATTTCATCCAAATCCGCTCAGTAGTTTTTGCGTGAAAGAGTAACAAACATCCATCCATCCATCTTCACAAACTTACGGTTTTATTCGTATTGGTTCGACCGACCGACGCCACGGTTAAGGTAACGTTTGCCACATCGCTTGCTCGATCCGTGGATGGGTGACCAGCTAGATCGAGACCCCTCTGTACTCCGGAAAGCACCCAGCTGTTGGACCCAGCTGTCATTTGTAAATTTTGAAACTACGGATTAGTCAAAGATCCGAATTTTTAGTTTCTGGGTTGTGAAGTTCAAATACAGTTATATAGGTAATATAGGCTTATGTCTAAACTTATGTTGTTGTAGCCGTTGGTACTGGCTCTCAATTGTAGATCTTGACAGTCGTTATGGTATTCTACAACTGAATGAGACGAAGTTTAAATCTTGTATAAAACGCACACTATGTAGGCAAGCATACTATAAGTTGAGAGATTACATTGATGATAAAAATGCTTGGCTCAATGCTGGTCCTGCTCCACAACCATAGGGGCAAACTAATTGATTACTTTGTGAAGTTATTGTGGAAGCTGCAGAAGATTGTAAACATATATTTGCATTGTATAGATTCAATCTCTTAGTATTATATAATTGCATAGCACATGTGTGAGTTCTATGTACGATAAAGCTACCACTTACATCTTTTACTGACTCGAATTTGCCCTGGCGGTTGAGAGAATGTCATGCTCACTTAAATGTCTCGCTGATGGTAGCGCGTGTGTCGTGTCGTTTAGTTCCCTTCAAAATGGTTGAGCTGAATGATGGCTGATCTATGCGTCATGTTTGTGAACGGGCGATGTCAGTAGGGACTGGTCATCTCGCAGCTGCCATGGATTATTGTATTTTTGAATATTGTTAATTTTATCTTTTTACTCTGGACGCTCTTACTCGCACGTCTTTCTACATCGTTCTCACATATATGTTTAATCTCGACATGAATGTAACCGAGACTTTGTAACAATATAATGATTTAAAAGAGTGTCCATGGAGTTTCTTGCCCATTCTTCTCCATAGGATCTACGCTTTCGAATGGGCATCTACATTACTTTCACAAGTTATTATGCCCTGTGACTGGGACTGTAGCTTAGTTTTTTTTGTGTTTTGAGATTCAAAAGTGCCTGTAATGGTCTAATTCAAATAAATGCTTTGAGTTTGAGTTACAGTTAGTCAGTGGCCCGAAAGTATGACAACCAGTCTTACCAAGGGGTATCGTATTACCCAGTACTAACTGGGTTGTGGAGGTCAGAAAGGCAGTCACTCCATGTAAAATAATGATATTCAGCTGTATCCGGTTAGGCTGGAAGCCGACCCCAATATAGTTGGGGAAGGCTAGGCAGATCAAATGCAGTGGCTAATGATGGTTTAAAATAGCTGTTAAAATTTTAAAGGGTGCTAATACTAAAAAAAATTTAGTTATTTTAAATCGTCATCACGCCTCTTTCCAATTACGTATATTATTTTACAAATAGTTGTTGTTATTGCTCGCTGTACTTTTTAACCGGTTTCAAAAAAAGGAGGAGGTTCTCAATTCGGTTGTTTTTTTTTGTGTTTGTTACCTCATATCTTCGTCATTTATGAACCGATTTGAAAAATTCTTCTTTTATCTGAAAGGATATACTTACCGATTGGCCCTATAGAAATTTTATCAAAATAGGTACATTAATTTGGTTTTTAAATAAAAAATATCTGGTAAAAATATGTTATCCAAGTAAAAGAAATTGCGAAATTGTTGCTTGACAAGGCTTTGTGTGTGACACATTTTTTGGAAGTCGGTTATTTTTTTGCAAAAAAAAGATTTTTTAATATACATACACACATAAACTCACTTCTTTTGTCTCCTCGTCCACTACTTTTTTTTTAAATATTTATAAGTAGTATCAATTCTCATGAGACATTTCGTTGTCATGAAACAAGGAACGAGTTCAGCATAAATATATCAATATCATATTTCATTCTTACAAAATCACCTAACATGCTAATCAAATAACTAATTAGAGAAATGACATAAATTATTCATAAGATTTACATTTATAAATCAAACCATATGTTTTAATGATGTTACGAAATATTTATAAATTCATTAATACACTTACATTTTGACATAGATAGAACTAGCTGATGCCCGCGATTTTCGTCCGTGTGAAATTATTATAAAAATATTACTTCCCTATCTGAGAGTTCGATTTCTTAAACAATTTTGAGGGGTTTTTTTGCACGGAACCCTTATACAATTACAAAAAATACTCTTTATAACATCAGCTATCTGGCAGTAAAAGTCCCGTCAAAATCGGTCCAGCCGTTTCGGAGATTAGCCTGTATAATGTTAAAAGTTTTTTACTCATATAACATAACTAATGTTTACTGCCAGAATTGCAGAAAAAAGGTTACCATAAAGAATTTTATTCCGATTTTGAACCCCATGGTGCCTTGGGATGGCGCTACAAATTTATAGCTAAAATTATTGTTTATTACTGTTAATTAATGTTTTATAGGGTTTGATGAATACTCACCGGGTGGCTATATTTATTTTATGACCAGCGTATATGCTCAGTCTTTGCATTCCACCTAACAGACTGGCTAATATTTTCAAGTAAAAGGTTCTCTGTTCCCTGATCATTATAATCTGGATCAATTCAAGGTTCGAGTGAATCGGTTTCTTCCAGGCGCGCGTGCTCCACCCTAGGCCGCAGCATCGCTTCACATCAGGCGAGTTGCGGCCAAACCCAAACCTATTTAGTATTTTAAAAAAAAGATACATCCAAGTGGTACCCAGTAACTGCGTTGCGCAGATCAGGTAGGCAGTCGTTCCATGTAAAATACTGGTCTTCGGCTGTATCCAGTTTGAATGGAATTCGACTTCAAAATAGTTGTTAAAAGTGTAGGGATAACGAATCATTATTAATCAAGTCATACCGAAATATCATGAACCCTAAACAAAGATACCAAATTCCATTTTTTTTTTATTTGCAGCTTTTTAGTTTACAAATGTGAAAGATTTCGCAGACGATTAGCCAAACAAATTTTACCGCCTTCACCGCGTGGAGGTACTCCCAGCTTCTGTTGTGTTCTGATTCAAAATTTATACCCGGTGTCACTTTCACAGTTAATACGAATCTAACGACACCTCTCAAGCTAAAATCAACCGAGCCGTTCAGGCCGCAGAGCGTGCCAAACAATAATTATACATACATACATACTCTCGAAAAACATATCCCTCCTTCTGGCGCAGTTGGGTAAAAACTAGAATATCATGTAAGCCTTAGCTAAAGTAATTTTTAAACATTTATTCACATTTTTTTCGCATAGAGGCAGACAGAAACCACAGAACGTCAACCGCTACGATCAATTTTTTTTTCTTGCGTCAGCGGTATCATTAAAAAAAGTACCTAACCACAACAGTTATTAAGATCATTTCTAAAGATAACACAATAATATTTAATATACAAATAATTTTATTACCAAAAACACGATTTTTCCTCAATATTAACTAAAAACAGGGCTGTTAATATATTATTACCTGAGGTTCCTTTGACCTTCCAGGCGCCGATGATAGATGACACTCGATATAATCTGTGCCGGTTGTAACATAACATTTTTGAAGCCACAGACCCATTGGGCCATATCCCGAAATGACCCTTTTTTGTACGTTTCCAATTTCATAATCCATGTGGTATTTTAGAAGGTTGTCAAGTGTTGGTTTGAAAGAACGGTGGGGTTTCGTAGGTATTTTTCATTTAGATAACTACAAAATACGAAATGATAAAGCAGCCGTATTTATATTTTATTATTAATATAATAAAAGTCGGTTTTAACCGGTATTTTTTTCTGATTTTCGCACTAACATTTATTACTAATACTAAAAATAAACATTTAGATATTTCAATTAAACCATTTACACGAATGCGATGGCGATGGCGGGACGAACTGGTTAGGTTCCGTCAAAATGGAAGGAGGACGCGCGGGTTCATGAGGACTGGAAGGTGTTGAGTCCTATGCCCAAGAGTGGGACAGAGCAGCTAGGAAAAAAAAGCATTTACTAGACATTTTGAATAGTCAAAAGCAAGAAGTCGGTCCGTCAGAGACAAACCGACCTCCAAACTGAGACGTAAATACAAAATGATAATGATTTCATCAAAACTGCAATCAATCGACTCAAAGGACATCACCCAGATTGGGCTATTTCAAAAGCCAACAAAAATAAACTTATTATTTGGATAGAACATGACATAATAAATGTTTTTATAATCACACCTACGTCGTAAGTCAATCCGCCGAGAAGTTATTCAACCACAAAATATCTGAGATCACCCAGATTGGGCATTTTTTTTTGCCGTCCTACAAAAATGAATTTCTTAATTGGATAGAGCATAACATAGGTAATATTTTTTTATTATTATTACACTCAAGTCCTAAATCAATTCACCGAGAAGTTATTCAAGCACAAAATATCACGGCACTTTTGAAATTAGCCCAAAAATTTATGGAGGGTTGGTGATCTACTTTAGTCTCACTGAACTTTTTATTAAAGTTACACAACGGGCAACTTTCATTTCAAACTGCAACGTCAGACTGGCGGGCAAAATAAGATAAAAAGGGTTTTCTTCACTATGCTACGGAACCCAAAAAAGTTAAACGAAGCCAACAATGCAGGTTTCATTAGTTCGTTTATGCGTACGCGCACATGATCGAATTTAGTCACAGACATACCGACATGTTTGTAGTGTCCAAAATTTAAGTTTGAAGAGATGGTAGAGTGTATGTATGAGTAGAGTTTGTCGTAACAAATTTAAATGTATTTCCTTGAATTGAGGAGTATTATTGTATATGAAAATCGACTTCTTTTACATCAAGCCAGCAATTTTTCATTTGCACAGAACTTGTAACTGACAACAGTTATTTAGAGAAATAAATACATTATTTACTTACTATACATACAATGTTATAGGACAGGATAAATCAAAAGCAGAAAAGAATTTTTGGGCGTCAAAAAATTGGTCCTCGTCGCTGTCAACGTGGAAAGTGCACACAAGGCTGGCAACAGTACCACGTTGGATGGCAATGCTGATTATTTGACCAAGAAATAGACCAGCCCTCACGCACGAGGTCACGGGAAGAGTCGACCAATCTTTTGGCGATGCCCCGAAGTATTAGGTGGGCACTCGGACCCCATGGTCCCAGCGTTTCAACCCGAAACGGCTCAACACACACAACTACCAAAGTTATTGTATTTGCGCCATTTTTGCTAAAAAAATAAGCTGTAGTATATTGACTGCCTCGTTGGTGTAGTAGAGGTCCTGGATTCGATTCCCGGTTCGGGCAAAATGTAATTGGGTTTTTCATCAGGAATTTCTCAGTAGCAGACACGGCGTCTGGATTTGTGCCCGGTTGATGGCAATAGGCTCGCCCCCTATTAAATCGAACTTGAACATAACTGGCGAATTGTGGGTGTACTATTAAGTACACCTCTGCCTAACCCTTCGGGGATTACTGGCGTGATCATCATCTGCCTAACCTTTTCCCAACTATGTTGGGGTCGGCTTCCAGTCTAACCGTATGCAGCTGAATACCAGTATTTTACACGGAGCCACTGCCTATCTGACCTCCACAACCGAGTTAGTACTGCGTAATACGATACCCCTCGGTAAGACTGGTTGTCAGACTTTCGGGCCACTGACTACCTGTAACGACTGTCAAAGATGTACGAATGACAGTGATGTTATGTTATTAAGCTATAACATCCTATTTCAGAAGTTTGTATGGCCTTATTCCCACGTGCATATTGCATACCCACATACTACCGAGCTCAGCGAGGGTCTCCTACCTTTCAACCTTATGTTCTAAGTAATACGGTTGAAAAGTGTTCGAGCCTCTAGGTAGTACATACAAATTAAGGTCCAAAGATAATATCATGAATAGTGTAGACATTAGAGTAATATGATTTATCTAATCCTATACAATGCGGTGTTAATTTTGTAGAATGATTTGTTTGACACTATGCCAATTCGCTTGTTTTAGAGCTGGGACACGACGTATATTTTAAACTAAAATTATCGATGTTCTTTAGAGTTAATCATCATCATCTTGCTTAGCCTTTACCTAAATACGTTGGAGCTGGCTTCCAGTCCAACCGTAACCTAGTATTCTACATGGAGCGACTGCCTATCTGACCTCCACAATCCAGTTAGTACCGGGTAATACGATTATGATTTATCGTCTCTCGGTAACCGCATCCCCATTCTATCATCGAACGAACAGAGTTACGGCATCATCGCTCACATCAGGCGAGTTGCGGCTAGACGCAAACCTATACAAGGTGTTGCTTTGCATCCTCATCAAATTCAAGGAGGTAACTATGCTAATGATTCTCGACCCGAATCAATAATAAAATGGGTATGTAATTTTTACTATTTTTTCTTAGTATCGGAAGTCGATAAATGTACACCACCCTTATTAAAACGCGGCCCGTCTAATACTAGCCCTATAATCGTGCTTTCACACACACAAACAAACGCAGACGTTTATTCGATAAACGGGTGATTCTCCTCTTTTGAAAAGGGCTTCATTCTGAAATAGTGTCAAATTAAAACAACTAAACAAAGCAGCGTTTATTATTATTGACCAGGTACCGTAATTTATATTGATTATTTACGTGTTCTATGGCAACCTGCTGAATTTTGACGAGGTTGCAAAATACACCTTGTATAGAATTAAAAAAAAAAACCCTATTCAGTGAAGTTCTAATAAAAATATAAATCAGTAAGGTTGAAGCCTGCGTGTTAGACTTTTCAGACTGTAATTTTATTCAAAATCTTGACAATTATTGCAATTGTGTTATCCGCAAAGTAAAATTTACTAAGGTGCATAACAATTTCAGTCCTTGACTGTTCATGATTTAATATCTTCACTTGTTCAGGTGGGTTACCATGATCTGTTAGTGCGGGAATGTTTTAGGACTATTCCGAGAGTGTGAAAGTGACAGCGCTAGACAGCTCTCTAGCGCCATCTCTTACCCACCCTCGGAATCTCCCCAGGCCGTGATTAATAACAACCCAGATAAATATGACGGCGTAAGCGAAGGCTGAGCGATAGCGCCGTTGTCATTAGGGTTCGGTGGTACCGGGTTCACGATGAAATGTTAAAATAATAGTTTCGGTTTCGGTACACTAAAATCACAGTTTATTATTTAACACAAATTTACATTAAATAACACTAACAAATAATCTCCACAAAATGGGCAAACCGACAGTTTCGTTGTGAAGGAGTGACTTGGTTGGAGTTCCGAGCAAAAGTGATCTCGGCACAATCCCCACTCTACAAAACGACTCTGTCCACGTGCCGCCATTAAAACAACATCTGACGTCACGGCGTTTACCCCTACTACAATGGTCAAATCAGCAACTTGATATTTAAAAGCTATCGCTTTCTCCGACACGGCCAGCCTGACAAGTTACACGTCCTCGTGAGTACCTGTAACCAAACAGTCAAATTTGGAGCAACAGTACAGGCTCGGTCAACCTGACCACATCTTTATGGAAAAGCATAACTTGAAAATAACAGTTGTCAAACAAAAGGTTCCTCTAAGTCTCAATCATATTTACTCAGCAACTAAATCAACTTCGATCACATACAACGCTCATGGCCCAGCTGCCGCAGCAGCTAGTGACACTTATGCCACCCATATCGTCATCACCTCATGTGATACGACCACATACATCACATAGAGTCTGCGACTCCCAGGTCAGTACAAGACCAAAACAACAATAGTCTCCATTGAGACCCAGGTCCCCGCCGTACCACCAGCTGCCCATCGCCCCCTGAACAGCTCACAAGTGAGCTGCAGTTACGACTACAGACTAGTGCGTACGGTGCGACCAAATAGCCATGGTATGTGTCTACTACTCGGTGGAGGTACTTTCATCACCGTCCTCTACGTTTAACTCATTAGGAATACTACTTAGAGGCATCTTTCGTATACGATCGTGAGCGTACTTGTAGGTTCTATTACCATTCAAAGATTTTAAAAGATAACGATCACCGTCAAGTACTTCTACAACTTTAAACGGTCCCTTATATTTGGGGTCTAATTTAGTCTGATTCCGTTCTTTATTTTGAATTAAAACCAAATCACCAACACTGAAATTAACTACTTTGGCCTTATTTTTGTCAAACCGGGCTTTTTCATAAGCCGCACTCTTCTCAATACCGTCCACCGCGTGTTCTCTCGCCTCTGTTAGGTCAATTCCGGTTTCATCATCGTCGTTATAACCCATTGATAAAAGCATTCGAATACTCATTCAAAAGGGACGTCAACCGGTCCTTGTTTTCGTTTGAAATATCAGAATCAACATTGTAAAGATCAATTACGGGAGGTAAATCGCAACAACCTACATTTGTGACTTTCGAAATACGTAGGGTAGATTCAGTTAAATGTACCGTATAGCCAAGTGTCAAAATATCGCGTCCGATCATAACATCGTATTTCATACAATCGTCGGGTAGTACGTAAAATAAAATTGACAGTTCGTTATTGTCGACCACAACATCACTAAGAATTTGTTCAGTGCTAAAAACATTCGAATTATTACCGATACCTATTACTTGCACGGTTGAAAGTGAACGTTTGCCCGAGAATTTATAAGCTACACTTTGTTTAACGAGAGAACACTCGGCGCCGGAATCAAAACAAAATGAAAACGACTCACCGGATTGTTCCAATTGCCCGCAAACACCTGCTATTTCGCAGCTATCGACGCGTCACTCCGCCGTTGCGTTGGCAGCGCTGCCCGCCGACGATGACGCGCCACCCGCACTGCCGCGTTGGCAGTTCGTAGAGATGTGTCCGGCTTCTCCACAACGGAAACACGTTATTCTTTTGCTGGAACCCGATGAAGTCGCCGCCGGTGTAGTTTTCTGGGCGTTAGCTCCAGCAGGCTGCGTAAACTTCGAACGACAGTTCACCGCTTTGTGTCCCGGTTTTCCGCACTTATAGCACGTGAACATAGTGGAAGTTTGTGGCTTTAAACGCTTTGCATCAGTGGCGCCATCACCGGTACTGCGATCGAACTTCCGCTTCAGACTTGCACTCGCCTTAATCTGCTGCAGTAACTTGTTGCGTGACGTTATTTCGCTAGTAAACGCCAAGCGATTAAGCCGAGAGTCGAACTGAGAGACATGAGCGAGCACATACGACGTGGCTATTTCTTCATGGCTTCGATTCTTCCATCGAGCCAACAGGGTAGTCATTAGGCGGCTGGCGTACGCTGCGAGACATTCGCCCTCCTTCGGCCGGCCGTTGTGGATGTTAACAAGCGATGCAGCAAGAGTTTCAGTGGATGCATAACGCGCAAGGAATAAGTCGCGGAAATGCTGCCACGTCATGCCTGCATGCGAAATCTGCGACAACCACGATGACGCATTACCTTTCAGGGCTTTGCTCAGAGCTATAATAAGCGATGCACCCTCCAGTGGACGTTCGTCGAGGCAAATATCGATAGTATCGCGCCAAGCACGTGGATCCGTATCTGGTAGCTCCGGATTAATTTCTGGCAGCATGATCTGAGGTGCCACTGTTGGTGTCCTGATGGCTTCGATCAGCTGCATCATGTTCTTCTGCTGCATCTCGAACATAGCACGCCAGTGGGAATCGAGTCCAGATCCCAATTCTGATGACGGCGTAAGCGATGGCTGAGCGATAGCGCCGTTGTCATTAGGGTTCGGTGGTACCGGGTTCACGATGAAATGTTAAAATAATAGTTTCGGTTTCGGTACACTAAAATCACAGTTTATTATTTAACACAAATTTACATTAAATAACACTAACAAATAATCTCCACAAAATGGGCAAACCGACAGTTTCGTTGTGAAGGAGTGACTTGGTTGGAGTTCCGAGCAAAAGTGATCTCGGCACAATCCCCACTCTACAAAACGACTCTGTCCACGTGCCGCCATTAAAACAACATCTGACGTCACGGCGTTTACCCCTACTACAATGGTCAAATCAGCAACTTGATATTTAAAAGCTATCGCTTTCTCCGACAAATATAACATCACTCCTATATTTCTCGAAGGGTTAGGTAGAGTTTTAAGTACCTATAGGGCACCCCAACTTCGCCAGTTATGTTTTAAATCCCATGTAATACGGGCCACCGGGTGAGCCTATTTCCCGTACTTAAACTATAAAAAACTCGGTTATTCCGTGTATGCCTAGAATTCTGCCGGTCCCTATAAGGCAAGAGGTCGTAATGATAAACTAACTAGCTGTGACTGTTGAGATAACATCTCTAGATCAAGTTACAGGGCAGGGGTGCGCAACGTTTTGATTACAAAGTGTTTATACAGACAATGCTTTTTTGTGTATCAATTTTTTTTGTTATAAGTAGTTAGGTACAGTTGAACGATTTTAAAGTATTCAACAAAACCGTTCAAATGGTTGTACGTTAATCCCATTATTCGGTTTCTTGGTCTTGTCTAGCATAAACTCAAAGGGGCTGTCAGTCACCTACCTACACGGTATAAAACTAAAACGAAACAAAGCTATTAAAATATAAGTTTTTAAACTAACATGGTCACTAGCGCTTTCATAAACTCTGAAAACGGGATATTTACCATGTTTACAATTTGTTTTGAGTTTTGAGTTCCCGATATTTTGACGTCTGTTGCAAGCGCCATGATCACGTATAAACTCAAATAGTAAACATGTGGTAACATATCCCGTTTTCAGTGTATGTGTGTATGATAGTACTATCTGGTGTCCACGACACAAGCCTCGTTGCTTAGTGTGGCACTAGATGGCGCTGTGTGTAATGTCCAGCGATATTTATTTATATATTTGTCGGAGAAAGCGATAACTTTTAAACATCAAGTTGCTGATTTGACCATTGTAGTAGGGGTAAACGCCGTGACGTCAGATGTTGTTTTAATGGCGGCACGTGGACAGAGTCGTTTTGGAAAGTGGGGATTGTCGAACGGACACTTCGCATCGAGACGCGGACCAAGTCACTTCTCCAGAACGAAACTGTCGGTTTGCCCATTTTGTGGAGATTATTTGTTAGTGTTATTTAATGTAAATTTGTGTTAAATAATAAACTGTGATTTTAGTGTACCGAAACCGAAACTATTATTTTAACATTTCATCATGAACCCGGGACCACCGAACCCTAATGACAACGGCCCTATCGCTCAGCCATCGCTTACGCCGTCATCAGAATTGGGATCTGGACTCGATTCCCACTGGCGTGCTATGTTCGAGATGCAGCAGAAGAACATGATACAGCTGATCGAAGCCATCAGGACACCAACAGTGGCACCTCAGATTATGCTGCCAGAAATTAATCCGGAGCTACCAGATACCGATCCACGTGCTTGGTGCGATACTATCGATTTTTGCCTCGACGAACGTCCACTGGAGGGTGCATCGCTTATTATAGCTCTGGCGAGTGCAAGTCTGAAGCGGAAGTTCGATCGCAGTACCGGTGAGGGCGCCACTGATGCAAAGCGTTTAAAGCCACAAACTTCCACTATGTTCACGTGCCATAAGTGCGGAAAACCGGGACACAAAGCGGTGAACTGTCGTTCGAAGTTTACGCAGCCTGCTGGAGGTAACGCCCAGAAAACTACACCGGCGGCGACTTCATCGGGTTCCAGCAAAAGAATAACGTGTTTCCGTTGTGGAGAAGCCGGACACATCTCTACGAACTGCCAACGCGGCAGTGCGGGTGGCGCGTCATCGTCGGCGGGCAGCGCTGCCAACGCAATGGCGGAACGACGCGTCGATAGCTGCGAAATAGCAGGTGTTTGCGGGCAATTGGAACAATCCGGTGAGTCGTTTTCATTTTGTTTTGATTCCGGCGCCGAATGTTCTCTCGTTAAACAAAGTGTAGCTTATAAATTCTCGGGCAAACGTTCACTTTCAACCGAGCAAGTAATTGGTATCGGTAATAATTCGAATGTTTTTAGCACTGAACAAATTCTTATGATGTTGTGGTCGACAATAACGAACTGTCAATTTTATTTTACGTACTACCCGACGATTGTATGAAATACGATGTTATGATCGGACGCGATATTTTGACACTTGGCTATACGGTACATTTAACTGAATCTACCCTACGTATTTCGAAAGTCACAAATGTAGGTTGTTGCGATTTACCTCCCGTAATTGATCTTTACAATGTTGATTCTGATATTTCAAACGAAAACAAGGACCGGTTGACGTCCCTTTTGAATGAGTATTCGAATGCTTTTATCAATGGGTTATAACGACCATGATGAAACCGGAATTGACCTAACAGAAGCGAGAGAACACGCGGTGGACGGTATTGAGAAGAGTGCGGCTTATGAAAAAGCCCGTTTTGACAAAAATAAGGCCAAAGTAGTTAATTTCAGTGTTGGTGATTTGGTTTTAATTCAAAATAAAGAACTGAATCAGACTAAATTAGACCCCAAATATAAGGGACCGTTTAAAGTTGTAGAAGTACTTGACGGTAATCGTTATCTTTTAAAATCTTTGAATGGTAATAGAACCTACAAGTACGCTCACGATCGTATACGAAAGATGCCTCTAAGTAGTGTTCCTAATGAGTTAAACGTAGAGGACGGTGATGAATGTACCTCCACCGAGTAGTAGACACATACCATGGCTATTTGGTCGCACCGTACGCACTAGTCTGTAGTCGTAACTGCAGCTCACTTGTGAGCTGTTCAGGGGGCGATGGGCAGCTGGTGGTACGGCGGGGACCTGGGTCTCAATGGAGACTATTGTTGTTTTGGTCTTGTACTGACCTGGGAGTCGCAGACTCTATGTGATGTGTGTGGTCGTATCACATGAGGTGATGACGATATGGGTGGCATAAGTGTCACTAGCTGCTGCGGCAGCTGGGCCATGAGCGTTGTATGTGATCGAAGTTGATTTAGTTGCTGAGTAAATATGATTGAGACTTAGAGGAACCTTTTGTTTGACAACTGTTATTTTCGAGTTATGCTTTTCCATAAAGATGTGGTCAGGTTGACCGAGCCTGTACTGTTGCTCCAAATTTGACTGTTTGGTTACAGGTACTCACGAGGACGTGTAACTTGTCAGGCTGGCCGTGTCGGAGAAAGCGATAACTTTTAAACATCAAGTTGCTGATTTGACCATTGTAGTAGGGGTAAACGCCGTGACGTCAGATGTTGTTTTAATGGCGGCACGTGGACAGAGTCGTTTTGGAAAGTGGGGATTGTCGAACGGACACTTCGCATCGAGACGCGGACCAAGTCACTTCTCCAGAACGAAACTGTCGGTTTGCCCATTTTGTGGAGATTATTTGTTAGTGTTATTTAATGTAAATTTGTGTTAAATAATAAACTGTGATTTTAGTGTACCGAAACCGAAACTATTATTTTAACATTTCATCATGAACCCGGTACCACCGAACCCTAATGACAACGGCCCTATCGCTCAGCCATCGCTTACGCCGTCATATTTATAACTACTTGTTTAAATCAAACTTTTATCATTAAAAGCTTATAATTTTTCGGAGCAATATCTAGCATAGGTACTCTTTTCACAAATAAAAAAGAATGGAACCTGGAGCCACTCCGGCTACAGGTAAAATAGGTATCTTCCTTCTTTATTCCCACTCGATACATAAATAAACTCGCGCCATGTTCCTATGGTGGACACAGGCACTACAAACGTAAAATAGGTACTTATCTTCCTTCTTTATTCCCACTCCATACATAAATAAACTCGCGCCATGTTCCCATGGTGGACACAGGCACTACAAACGTAAAATAGGAACTTACTTATCTTCCTTCCTTTTTCCCACTCCATACATAAATAAACTCGCGCCATGTTCCCATGATGGACACAGACACTACAAACGTAAAATAGGAACTTACTTATCTTCCTTCCTTTTTCCCACTCCATACATAAATAAACTCGCGCCATGTTCCTATGATGGACACAGGGGCACTACAAACGTAAAATAGGTACTTATCTTCCTTCTTTATTCCCACTCCATACATAAATAAACTCGCGCCATGTTCCCATGATGGACACAGGCACTACAAACGTAAAATAGGTACTTATCTTCCTTCTTTATTCCCACTCTATATATAAATAAACTCACGCCATGTTCCCATGGTGAACACAGGCACTACAAACGTAAAATAGGTACTTATCTTCCTTCTTTATTCCCACTCCATACATAAATAAACTCTCGCCATGTTCCCATGGTGGACACAGGCACTACAAACGTAAAATAGGTACTAATCTTCCTTCTTTATTCCCACTCCATACATAAATAAACTCGCGCCATATTCCCATGATGGACACAGGCATTACAAACAGAATGCCACCTGCTACGATACTAACCCACTCCTTTTGCCTCGTCCACGTTCCCAATTACAAGCGAATCACAGTACACCACCAAACTTGTCCCCAAAATGTTGCGCGCCCCTGCAGCCTCCGCAGATACTATCAACAGTTCGTTAGGCACAACCATTAGCCACATACGATGCATTGTGACTAGTGATGTCATAGGATTATAATATCAGAGGAGGAATGAAGTTTGTAGATCTTTCTTTCGTGTGGTTAGTGCCTAACCTGGTGTCAGAGTTTTTATTCCGCCCATGGACCTCTGACTTGGCTTTACACGCCGTCGAGAAATATCTCTCAGACATGCTGGTTTCCTCACGATGTTTTCCTTCACCGAAGCAAGTGATAATTATACAATAGGCACATGATTCGGAAAAATCAGAGGTGCGTCTTGGGTTCGAACTCGAGACCCATGACTTGCCAGTCGTAGATGGTCGCATCACTTGGCTATCACTGCTTAAGTTTATAGACGGAAGTTAGAAGAAATAGAGGCTTTTCCGGTCACGAAGAGTGTCCGTGGAAAATTTATTTGGTTAGCGAGTTCCTCGGTGAGTCGGCGTCGTCAGTAACAATGTAGAGGTCACTCTGGCTGCATGTTTTAGGGCTCAGAGAGTTAAGAGGATACCACTTACGAAAATAAAGTTATGAATGGGAAAGAACTACCGGGATATAGGCGTTAAGGCTCGAAAATGGGCCATGTAATAGGGGCGAGCCTATTGCCATCAACCGGGCACAAATCTCCGTGGCTGCCACTGAGAAACTCTTGATGGAAAAACCCAATAACACTTTGACCTCATGCTCAGCAACAGTCGCGCTTACGACCACCAGACTAACCAAGCAGTCAACAATTTAACACTGTTTGAAATGACTACAGTGCACTTACATTTTGGCATTACTGTCGATTACTTGCATTAATGTAAAACGGATTTTTTCTATTTTAAAAACATACTAAACTCCGCATTTTGAAAAAAAAAATAACAAAACAATCCATTTAAAAACATGACACCTAATTCCGTCATACATACGACTCCAAACTACGCACATTCTATAAATATCGACAATTTATAACAAAGGAAACATTACTTGTAACAACACTAAATTCATCGACAAAAGCACATCCCTAGCCGTTAAGTGATTTACTGGCATTCATTGCATTCCTGAACTATATGTCTGTCTTGCTCACTCGTCGGTTTGAATAGGTTTGCGGGAAAGAGAGAGGTATAGTGTTCGAATGTTGTGTGAGATTTTTGTTATACTACAAAATAGTTTAAATGTTGGAGTTTATGTTAACGTTTATTGGTAAGGTACTAGTTGACTGACATACATATACTTACAAACAAAGACAGCTTGAGGTGATAGTGCCTGGGCAGGACGTGAAATTCAAATTTTCTTACGTTTTCTGCAATTTGCTGGTCAGTGTCGGCTGTATGAGGTTTGAGATAACTTCATTCTCATAAGTATACAAAATTCACTTACATGAGAATCTTAAAACTATAACCTAAGTAAATATTGTTGAGAGTTTCACAAAAACTAGACATTCGTACAAAAATTATTAAAAATCAAAATCAAAGCATTTATTTCAAGTAGGCCAATTACAGGCACTTTTGAATTGTCGAAACAAATACAGCAATAAAAAATGAAGCTACAGTCCCGACACATAATAACTGTGAAAGTACTGTATTTGCCCATTCCAAAGCGTAGATCTCTATGGAGAAGAATGGGCAAGAAACTCCATGGACACTCTTTTAAATCATGATGTGTTAAGTGGGTAGATCAAAAACAACTGATTAAAATATTTATTTGCGACCGTAACAAATGTGGTTTTACCGAGATATAACCATTAAAATCATAAATACAACCCTCTAAGTTCATTTAATCCCATTGAATAACTTGCTCATGTAATAGTCGTTGAATGGGACGAGGAGCTCGTGGCTAAATAATAACAGCCGCTCGGGTCGATCGTCAACTTAAGCCGCGCTTGCCTGGGTTGGTCCGTGGATGGGTGACCACCCATTACATACCGAGTTTTTCCCGTGCCTCGGAAAGCACGTTAAGCCGTTGGTCCCGGCTGTCAATTGTACATCTTTGACAGTCGTTGCAGGTAGTCAGTGGCCCGAAAGTCCGACAACCAGTCTTACCAATGGGTATCGTATTACCCAGTACTAACTGGGTTGTGGAGGTCAGGTAGGCAGTCGCTCCATGTAAAATACTGGTGTTCAGCTGCATCCGGTTAGACTGGAAGCCGACCCCAACATAGTTGGGACAAGGCTAAGCAGATGACGATGACAAGAAGTAGAAGATATTGAAGTTTTCTAGGGGACAGCTGATTTTTTTTTCAATACACTTCCTCGGAAACTGGCTCTTATCGCACTACGATTAGGTTCAACATGCTATGGATGTCACCCTCATGGTTTTCTTCTTATATTCCCGCACTATAGTGCGGAAATAAACATTCCACACGTGTTGAGGCGGCTCGCCCCCACACGCATTTATATTTTTCATTTTTATTTCTATTCCCTTGCAGGTCTCGGCTCCATAACACCCTCGCCTGCGGCTCATGAGTGTATTTCGCCTCCGCCGCAATAACAAACTTTCCCCACTTATATCAAAATGTACTATTGCGATTACATTGGTGGTCTCATTGCGAAAGTTATTCAGTTTGATGGTTTAAGTCACACCCTGAAATATGAGCATACCTTTTTGGCACGCGGTGTATAAAAGCAGAAAATATTTACAGATTGTCAAAAAATTATTATCAGTTAGTCGTTTTCATCTTAGTAGCCACCCGCAGATATTGTAAATATTTTTGCATAACTTAACATTCAATCATGACGACACGTATAAATAAAAGGTTCCATTAGATTAGATTAGATTTATTTATTTTGTAAAACATGAGTATGGTATAAAGGTCTTATAATTAATGAGGTAGCTACATGTTTTGCCATTTAAGGCGTACAAAATTAGTCGCACTAGACATACAATGCAAAAAATATATATATACGATAAACCAAAAATTACAATCTCAAAAATTAAATTAAAAATTACAATGTCAAAATTTAATTCTAAATCACAATGTCAAAATCCAATTCTTAATCCCAATGTCAAAATTCAAATTCATTTCAAAAATACAAACATACATACATTGAAATCGCTACATCAGTTTCTGAGAAATTACCTGACAATGGAACGTATTAATGAATGGTACGAATTTCTGCGGGGAAGTACATACATACAAGGTGTAAACGGTCCCTTCACGAAGCCGTCAACCAAGCATTCTGTACATCAAAAAGTAAATACAAAAAATGCTAGGAAATAACTTTTTGGGATGAAATATCACGGTTTACGGTACGGTCGATGGGTGCATTGAATAGTACGAGGGTCGTGGAGGTATTTTATGTAAACGTCATAATGTTACCAACTTGTATTAAAAAAAAAAAAAATTAAAAAGTTGGAAACTGGCGAAATGTGGGTATACTATTAGGTACATAACAGCTCTGCCTAATCTTTCGGGGATTACCAGCGTGATGTTATGTTATGTGATGTTACTTCTAATCACGTGATAACCAAGATAACCGCCGTATTTCTATAGAAAATTTTGTGAAGTCAATACGAATCGTGCCAATGTTTTCGGTCTAGATATTATATATACATCCACAATTATTGACACGTAAAGGGTCCGTTTACACCTTGTATTAATGCAAGGTGTAAAGGTACCCTTCACGAAGCCGTCGACCAAGCATTCTGTACATCAAACTAAATAATTCTATGGAAAAAAATTGCTGGAAGACTTTATTTTTGCGGTGAAAAATCTCGTTTTACGGTAAGACTCAATGTAACACACTTAAACATTGTGCTGTATGTAGTCGTGGAGGTAATTAAATTAATGTTATAACTTTAAAAACAGGTACTTATTAAAAAAAAACAACCTTGGGAAAAATTCACCATGATCACCATAACTAGAAGACCTCAAATGTCTCCATAACTAGAAGATACCCAGGTATGGTCCAGAACGACATAAATATCGCAATGACTGGGAGAATACGTGCCTTTCAGCTTCACCCACCATCTTAACTTGAATAAAAAAAAAACCGGTCAAGTGCGAGTTGGACTCGCGCACCGAGGGTTCCGTACAAACCTGTGGGTATATAACTTTTTTTTATATGACGAAACTAAAAATTTACGGTTTTCGTAATTTTTCCTATATCTGTACTATAAGACGTGACTTCGTACAAAATTTCAAGATTCTAAGTTCACGGGAAGTACCCTGTAGGTTTTGATTCCCGTGCGAGTTTCGAAAATTTGCGGAAATTTGCGGCCTAAGTGGCTGTATCTTTTGATTGCGTTGACTTAGAAGGTTGATTTTTCTACAGCTTCCAGGGACAGTAGAACTAAGTATCATATAGAAATTTCAGTTTGATACCTCCACGCGTTCCTGAGAAAAACGGTCTTGACAGACGGACGGACGGACGGACAACAAAGTGATCTTATAAGGGTTCCGTTTTTTCCTTTTGAGGTACGGAACCCTAAAAATTGTTAACAAAATCTGATTCCAAACTCAAGGTCTGCCAACGTGCAATGGAGCGCAGTATCCTAGCCGTCAAACTTACCGACCATGTACGCAACACCACACTGCGCTCCAAAACACTAATTACTGACGTCGCTCAAAAAGCCGCTAAGCTGAAGTGGGACTGGGCTGGCCATGTTTTCCGTATGCCCGACGAGCTGTGAGCCAAAATAACCACGATGTGGAGCCCTGACACAGCCAGAAGGCGACGCGGTAGACCTCGCAGGAGATGGCGGGACGAGCTGGACAGAACCAACGATCAGTGATCCACCTTAGCCCTGGATCGAAGAATTTGGAAGTCATGGGGAGAGGCCTTTGCCCAGCAGTGGGATGATACAGGCTAACAGTAACAATAACAGTAAAATCTGATTCAAATAGGGAAGTCTTACATTATAGCTAGTTTTAAATATGAACGATGTCATAGGCAAATCCAGTTGTTACTAAAATCATACAGTACTAAACCAGCCTTTCAACACGACCCAAAAATCCGTTTAACACCTAAATCTAATCAAGGATATCCTCTGATTAATCTAAGCTCATGTTTATGTTACTAAATACTCCACCAAACTGGGTTAACTCCTGTCACTGATAGCTTTAACTGATGATAAGAGATAGTCGGTCACAGCCGCTGAACTGAATGACTAATTAGAAGGGTAATCTTTTAGTTTATGGACTAGCTTTTGCCAAGGGTAAAAAGATAGGTTTAAATAAATAAAAAATAAATAAAAATTTATTACCTTAAATAATTGTACAAGAAAACACTTATCTAAACACTATGCAGCATTACAACTAGGGAACAGTGTGTTTTCGATGAGCTCTGGCACCCAATGTAAGATTTAACTTGTGTTTAGGGTGCCAGCGTCCTCGCCTATGATTTGAGCTTGTAACAGTAGCTGTAGTACGAGCACAGTATAACATTATTATATTACAATATGACATTTGAACAGTTTACAATATAATATTTAATAGTTACTGCAACTATGATGTGGCCTATTTTTGTACCTCTGTATGGGTGTGTGTATGTGTGTGATGTAGAGATAGATATAGTGAAAAAAACTTGTGTTTTTGTAAGTCGGTGTAAATATAATTATAAAGATATTAATAGCATTTGGTTAAGCAATCGATATCTGAAGTAGATCTTCAGTTTTGTTATAATCCAATGTCAATAGCGACTTCGTGACCTTAGTTTTGCATCCAATTAGACACATAGGAGCAATGGAGCAGAGTTTATTTATTTTATTATACATGTCGGAGAAAGCGATAACTTTTAAACATCAAGTTGCTGATTTGACCATTGTAGTAGGGGTAAACGCCGTGACGTCAGATGTTGTTTTAATGGCGGCACGTGGACAGAGTCGTTTTGTAGAGTGGGGATTGTGCCGAGATCACTTTTGCTCGGAACTCCAACCAAGTCACTCCTTCAGAACGAAACTGTCGGTTTGCCCATTTTGTGGAGATTATTTGTTAGTGTTATTTAATGTAAATTTGTGTTAAATAATAAACTGTGATTTTTGTGTACCGAAACCGAAACTATTATTTTAACA
Organism: Standfussiana lucernea; assembly: GCA_964057025.1. NCBI lineage: Eukaryota > Metazoa > Arthropoda > Insecta > Lepidoptera > Noctuidae > Standfussiana > Standfussiana lucernea. Next base: position 10,286,952 of record OZ059811.1, read on the forward strand.
TTCCATCATGAACCCGGTACCACAGAACCCTAATGACAACGGCGCTATCGCTCAGCCATCGCTTACGCCGTCATATAAATGGTTTGATAGTATACCAAAATGACGTTGGGCAAGGGCCGTTCTACATCCGTGAGTTGAGCATACTTCGAAGTGTCTACGCTTTAAAGGTAGCCTTTTGCCAACTAAACGGTGTAAATAGACCCTTAACTCCGCGTCATTCCGATCATTGTTCTGTTCTGGACCATACCTGGGAACCTTCTAATGAAAGCTAGTAGCTTTTTGGTAACTTTGTAGTTAAATAGTGAAAAAGCCACGTCGAAACAATCGTAGAACGGTACTTTTAAGCTAAACTGACTTTTGATTGACTTTCTCAAGATAAAAATAAATCGGGGTACTCCGGTACGGGTGCCTCGGGGATCGGGGTACTCAGGGACTAACCCGACAAAACGATCTGACGGCGAATATTCCATAGTTGAAAAGTCCTTTCGTCGAAAAAAACAAATGCGAACCATTCTGTCGGCGAAACATCCATAGGCGAAAATTTCTATCGACGAATCTCTTAAAATGAAACGTCCTGTCGGTGATCAGTCCAAAGGAGAAGCGACTGTCGGAGGACGCTTGCAGAATCAATATTGGAGGACGAACTCCCAAATTTTAATTTTTTTTTTTTTAATACCAGTTTTTAATGTTATAATTTGACTTTTAATACCTCCATGTGCTGTTTACTGTTCAATGCATCCATCAGCACAATGTTTTGAGTGCGTTACATTGAGTGTTATTTTTATACGTGATTATTCACCCCAAAAAAAGTCGTTTCCCAGCAAGAATTTTTGCGTAGGGTTCGTTTAAACCTTGTATATTAAGGTCGGCTTCCAGTCTAACCGGATGCAGCTGAACACCAGTATCTTACATGAGGCGACTGCCTCTCTGACCTAGCTTTTGAATGCTCAGTCTGGTTTGCGATTATATTGACAGTCCAAACGTAAATCCTGCTTACCTCAAAAAGGCTTTACATTCCGAAAAAAAATCCTTAATACTTTATTATAGTGTTTTGTTGTTCATGTTTCTCCTGAGGGATAAGTAACGCGGGGTGGAAAGGACACCGACGCGAAAACGGAAACCACATACTCAGTACATCATTCTGAACCCCCCCACTTAGAAATTTTTCGTAGGTTATTAAAAAAAAACAAAATCAGCTGTTCCATACGTTTTGACCGTGTAGGTATTGCACTTTTGTAGAAAACAGCTGATTTTTTTTTTAATAACCTAGGAAAAATTTCTGTTTGAGTGGGTCCGTATTCGCGTCGGTGTCACATCGACCCCGTACAATACTCGAAATATCATGTTCCTTCGTCGGTCTCTTAGACCGTGCGTCTCCATCAATCAAACAGTCATAAAATACGTAACATACAATTAAGTATAACTCACCAATACCACACATTCCTGCTGATCCGTTCACGTTACAACCAGTCTTATCATCTTGTCAGTGCCGTGAAGACAGCCTGTTCAAACATGTCAAGTCATTCAGAAGATAATGTGTGTAAAGGTGGCGCTCCACAACAGCCCATGGCTAAGCTACGCGCATGCAAGCTTCGCTTTGTATAATAAAAATGCACCGATTTGCCACTGGCTACACGGTGAAGTTACACGCATGTTACGACAGCTACTATGGAGAAAGGAATAAAAGAAATTGCTTGTAAGGCCGGCCATAGATGATAGGTTATGCATTGCAGTTTTAAATGTTTTGCATAACCTGTTTGCCTAGTTGACACTTCCCGTGACCCAAGAGCTGGCTTTTACCTTGGCCAGAGGGTAAGCGTTGCCATACAACGTGGCAACGCCGCCAGTCTCTTGCGCACATTACTGGCTGACAACGTTGAGGCCATTTTATAGTTTTTCAAAATTTTTCACACGAACGTTTTCGCTTTTGACATACGAATGCTATGCCTGACAAGCGGGCGTGTGACATTATAGACCGACTTGTTACAAAGTAGTAACAAGTAATCAATTACGATTTTCTTATTTATTTATTTAAACTTCATGTACACGAGTGGTACATAGGCGGACTTAACGCCCCAAGGCATTCTCTACCAGCCAACTTTTGGGTCAAATAAGACAACATTTTGATAGAGTACAAAAAAATAAATAAGAATAATACCATTTTCCTCGTCTTGTCCCATGTATCGCTCGTAAATATTTGAATGTCTTTGTTACAAAGAGGCATCGTATTAACCAGAATCTGGGTTGTGGACGTCAGATAGACAGTCCCTTAACCTACCATCATCATTCTCCCGCCCTTATCCCAATTTATTTGGGGTAGGAGCAGCATGTCTTCTTCTTCCATACTTCTCTATTACGCGTCATCTCAGCAGTCACCTCCTTTCTAGCCATATCATCCTTCACACAGTCCATCCATCGTTTCTTTGGTCTTCCTCTACTCTTATAGCCATATACATTCATGCTCAACATTTTCCACACCAGTCCAGTCCAGTCCCTTCACCTATACACATAATTCTGGCATTCAGCTGCATCTAATTAGGGGCCATCCATAAATTACGTCACATTTTAAGGGGGGGGAGTGGTTCGACGAAGCGTGACATTGTATTGACAAGGAGTGGGAGGGTCCTAAATTTCGTGACGTCACATAAAAAAAATCGAATAATGTCTCTAAAGTATTAAAACACGTGAACCATTAACGAAAAACATAAAAATATTTCCAACTCTATTTGTATAATAAGTAATTACTCACTACTAATAAACAAGTAAAATTTCAAAATATGTGACGTCACACTAGGGAGGGGAGTCTCACAAGGGTGACCAGCTGTGACAAGGACGGGGTTTTAAAAAAATCATGAATGAACCTATGACGTAATTTATGGATGGCCCCTTTAACCTGAAACCTACCAATTACAGTTGGGAAAGACTTGACAAATGATGATGACATCAACTCTATTGTGTTTATTTGTTTTTTTTTTTAATTTGATGGTTATACGTCCATTTCCTGTTCGTTTAAGTTTAAAGAAGAATTATTTTAATTTATGTTTTGCGCCACCGAGTATGTTTGATTTTTTTCCATTGATAAACTGTGTCGATCTGTATCGGTGCCCAAGATACAGGCTTTGCATAGTTTGGGGCCAATTGAAACCATTTGGTACCTAATATTTTTGGCAACAAAGTTTTTGTATTTACATATTTTTATTATTATTATTATTATTATTATTTTATTTATTATGAGCCTCATGTGTCCCACTGCAGGGCAAAGGCCTCCCTTCCCTCTTTCCATTCTTCTCTATCTTGGGCTATTTGGGCCCAATCCAGCGTCCAAGAGTCCAGATCGTCACGCCATCTCCTTCTGGGCCTACCGCGTCGGCGGGTTCTGTTGTTTGGAACCCAATCTGTTGCCACTTTGGCCCAATTTTGATGCGACATGCGGCATATGTGGCCAGCCCAGTTCCATTTTAGTTTGGCGGCTGTGTTGCAAACGTCTGCGATTTGGGTCTTGGATCGAAGTATACTGTTCTTTATACGGTCAGAAATTTTGACCCCTAGCATACTTCGCTCCATGGCTCGCTGGCAGACCCCGAGTGCGGACTTTTGACGCTTTGTTAATGACCACGTTTGCGCTCCATAGGTGAGGGTGGGAAGGATGCATGTGTCCATGAGTTTCCTTTTGAGGGAGAGTGAAAGTGGTCCTTTCATGAAGTGTTTCATCGACCAATAGCTCTTCCAGGCGTTTTCGGTGCGTCGAGCCACTTCTTTATCTTGCCTCGCCTGGAAGGAGACTATTTGGCCGAGGTATATATACTCATGGACATACTCAACCTCCACACGCCCTATGTCTACTTTGCGTTTCGTGCTGTTCGTCATTAACTTAGTTTTCGTCATGTTCATTTTAAGTCCGACCTCGAGGCTGGCGTGGCTCAGTTGTTCGAGCATGACGCCCATTTACATAATGAGGGATTTTCTTTTTGAACTCTTCCCTAGTCGCTGGATAGATGGCGCTGAACTTGGTAAGTTACTGCAAGGCACGGAACGTCACATCATTTCACTTGGTTGTAATTTTAATTATTAAACGAAAGTGTCAGTCAACGAGCGTATATTGTGTCGTGACGCAATGTTTTTTTCCAAGCGTTTTGGCTTTGGCACCTAGTAACGTAGTCAGTTCAACGCCTTCTACAGAGTTCTTGGAAACTATGTTTTTTTTTAAATACCCAAAAAGAAAACCTCTCATTGCAACCCTCGGCCACACTACGCACGGATACGTGGCTGGCAAACAAATTACCACGCAGCTAACGTAGCGAACCTCTTTGCACATCTGACGTTAGCAGTGGACGGTTGACTTTATATGTTACACCTACATATTATTATACTTATTAAACATGACAAGCATGAACACAGGAGGAAAAAATATGGTTCAAATGACTGCCTTCATTTCGGATACGTTGTAACTATGTGTGAGTGAATGATTTCATTAATAACCTTATTGTAACTTTGAGGAGCTTGTGATTAAATGACATAACATCACGCCTGGAATCCCCGAAGGGGTAGGCCGAGGTGTTTCCAAGAGTACACCCACATTTCGCCAGTTTTGTTTAAGTAGTCCCATGTAATAGAGGGCGAGCCTATTGGCATCAACCGGGCACAAATCCATTACTTCGTGGCTGCTACTAGGAAATTCCTGATGGAGAAATCCAATGACACTTTGCCCGACCCGGGAAACGAACCCAGGGCCTCATGCTAGACCAACGAAGCAGTCAACAAGAATAAGAATACTTTATTTGCTTAAAATACAGGTGTTACCAGTTGTTAAAATTGGTGGTTTAGGCACAAACCATATTTTGCCTTTTTAGGCCATGCAAATATAATTTTACATAATTATATAATGCGTATTTAAGAGGATTATAACAAATATTTCCATAAGCTAATTTAAAGAATAATAATTTTGAATAAGAAAAAGAAAAAAAAACACATTGCACATAAAACCTTAAAGATACCTTAACATTAAATTTTGTGTTGCAGAAATTCTTTTAGGCTGTAGAAACAATTTTCTGCTAACCATTTACGCAATTTATTTCTAAAATATTTAAATGGGAGTTCTCTAATACTAGGTAACCTTTTAAAGATAGACATACACATAAATGATACACATTGTTTTTTATCAATGTTTATTGCAAAATGGTATCATGATTTTTGTTGGATCTCTTGGCCTCTGCTCAGTGTAATTGTCACCTTTGAATTTAAAAAAAAATCTTTATGTTTTCTTACAAATACCGATACATCAAACAAATACATGCCGGTCAAGGTCAGTAATTCGAGTTTTTTTAAATAAAGGCCTTCAAGATTCAAATGAACCGACACCGCAAATAGCTCGAACACATTTTTTTTTGTACAATAAAAAAATAAATATCGCTAGACATTACACACAGCGCCATCTAGTGCCACATTAAGCAACGAGGCTTGTGTCGTGGACACTAGATAGTTGATATACTACATAGATACTTTTTGTTTGTAAATACATACTTATTATACATATAAACATCCATGACTCGGTAACAAATGTCCATGCTTAATCACACAAACACTTGCTCCTACCGGGATTCGAACCCGGAACCCTATGAACGTAAGGCAGCCTCACTACCGCTGCGCCATTCGGGTCGTCAACAAAAAATGCCTTTTCATAATCTGTTGAATTTGCACGACGACGACAACGTGGAAGTAACATAAGATTATACACATCATAATCTGCCTGCCTTTTTCCCAACTTTATTGGAGTCGGCTTCCAGTCTTACCGGATGCAGCTGAATACCAGTATTTTACATGGAGCGACTGCCCATCTGACGTCCACAACCCACTTAGTCCTGGGTAATACGGTAACCCTTGGTATAATTGGTTGTCAAACTGTCGGGCCACTGACTACCTGTCACGACTGTCAAAGATCTACAATTGAGAGCCAGGACCAACAGCTACAACAACACCACAAACCTAGAAAATTGGTTAAGAATAGCTCCATTCCAAACTTGCTTGCCAGACTTCGAAAACATCTCTGCGCATCATTTTTATTAAATCTCCTTTATCAATGGCATCCTCCGCGTTGTTAGAGAGTCGATTTATCAACTGGTATCACAGCATCGCAGAGATAAGTGACAGATTTGATGCATCGCCGTCGTTCGTTCTATAAAGTGCAGGGATATGAGCGTATGTGTGGCTGTGAAGCAATGCGAGTGTTATGAAATGTAGGTATGTAATGTGAGAGAGTTATCTACACAAAAAAAAAATAACCGACTTCACTTCTTTTTTTTGGAAGTCGGTTATTTTTTGCAATTTTTTATTTTATTTTACCGTTTTTTAGTTATCGCATCACACACAAATCCTTGTCAAGTATCAATTTCGCAATTTCTTTTACTTGGATGACATATTTTTTCCAGGTATTTTCAATTAAAAACCAAACTACTGAACCGATGTTGATGAAACTTCAATGGGACCAATCGGGAAGTATATCCTTTCAGATAAAACATTTTTTTTTCAAATCGGTTCATAAATGACGAAGATGAGGTAACAAACACTAAAAAAAATACAACCGAATTGAGAACCTCCTCCTTTTTTTGAAGTTGGTTAAAAAAATAAAACTGAAGTGTCTGTTTGTAATTTCAAAATAACATTTTGACTAAATGTATAACATGAATGTATATACAACCCCATTGAATGACTATTTCATAAAAAAGTCATGCAATGGCGTTGTATGAACTTTGAGGGTTGTATTGATGATTTTAATGATTATAATTGTGTAACTAAACACCTATTACGGCCGCAAATCATATTTTGTTCAATGTACAGCCTGACAATGACCGGCAAATTGCAAAAAACGTAAGAAAATTTCAATTTCGCGGGCTACCCTGGCGCTTCCACCTTAAACATAACTGGCGAAATGTGGGTGTACTATTAGGTACCTACACCTTAGCATAACCCTTCGTGGAATATAGGCTTGATGTTATGCTAAACTCATTCGTCTCACACAAGAATCAAACCTACCTCCTCACACACCAGTTACAACACCCCTAGACTACATCTACAAACCAATTATACATGGTCACATAATATAATTACTGTCCCAGCATGCAACCGCGCAATTAGGTTCATTGAATCTACGTCGCAGCATCCAATTGATTTAGCTGTACGAGCAGAGAGAAAAGCGGTTGCATCTACTGGAGATTTACATCTATCTCTCTAAATTTCTACTAGCTAGATATCCCAGGAACTAGATTCCTGTCGTGATGATGTAGAGGAACGAAGAAATTGTCGTGAGGAGAGTTTTAAGTGTGAATGTGGATAGGTATAAGAGTAGAGGAAGACCGAAGAAACGATGGACTGTGTGAAGGATGATGTGTTAAGAAGGTGTCTGCTGAGATGACGAGTAATAGAGAAGTATAGAAGAAAAAGACATGCTGTCTGACCCCAAATAAATTGGGATAAGGGCAGGAGAATGATGACTAGCTTCTATCAGTGGGAGGAGCTCGTGGCTAAACAATAACAGCCGCTCGGGTTGATGAACAGGTTAAGCCGCGTTTGCCTAGGTTGGTCCGTGGATGGATGATCACGCATTTCATTTTGAGTTTCCTCCGTGCCTCGGAAAGCACGTTAAGCCGTTGGTCGCGGCTTTCATTTGTAGATCTTTGACAGTCGTTACAGGTAGTCAGTGGCCCGAAAGTCTGACAACCAGGCTTACCAAGGGTGAACCCCTTGTTAACAAACTGACGGGGTCCATTAGGACCGATGCCTGCCAGGGTTGCGGATTTGTTCGAAAGAGTTACCGTGGCCCTTGGCACCTTGGCACAGGCAAGTGAAGGAACACGGGTGGGTTTTAGTCAGTAAGAGTCTGACACGCCCTCCCGCTCCACCCAGAGCGGGAGATGTCATTTGATGATTTCCCACCCAAAAAAAAAGGCTTACCAAGGGGTATCGTATTACCCAGTACTAACTGGGTTGTGGAGGTCAGATAGGGCAAAGAAGATTAGATGGGACTTAAAATACTGGTAAGCCGACCCTATTGAAGCTGAGAAAAGACAGGCAGTTAATGATGTTTCTCAAAGTGTTTAAAAAGTTTTTATTTATAGTCAAATTACATAGTTCCAACAAACAATACTGATTCGGTCATTATAAAACTGAAAGGTGACCACAAAATCAGTAGGTAATTTGCTTAGGATAAGGGGGTTATCATGATCTGTTAGTGCGGGAATGTTTTAGGACTATTCCGAGGGTGGGAAAGTGACAGAGCCAGACAGCTGTGTAGCGCCATCTCTTACACACTCTCGGAATAGTACTAAAACATTCCCGCTCTAACAGATCATGGTAACCCATCAGGTATGGCATGTATAGAATGGGGGTTTTTATTATACCATAGTTTTTATTTTACCCTTTTTAGTTATCGTATCACACACAAATCCTTGTCAAGTATCAATTTCGCAATTTCTTTTACTTGGATCACATATTTTTTCCAGCTATTATGATTTAAAAACCAAAATACTGGACCGATTCTGATGAAATTTCTACGAGACCAATCGGAAAGTATATCCTTTCAGATAAAAGCAGAATTTTTCAAATCGGTTATGACATGGCGAAGATATGAGATAACAGACACAAAGAAATAATACAAACGAATTGAGAATCTCCTCTTTTTTTTAAATCGATTAATAACTGAAAGGCGACAACAAAATCACTAGGTAATTTGCTTAGGACAGGCGTGGCATGTATGTAATGAGGGGGAAAGGCTGGGCAAGATGATTGTTAAGACCTCCTATTGTCCGTCAGTTAATATTCCAGTTTGTTTATGAACGAAGTCGCGGTGTGAAGCAAGTATCACAAAAAAATAACCGACTTCCAAAAAAAACACAAAAACGTGGAAAATAACATTACTTTCAGAAGTCGGTGACTATGGTTTGTTTCATTGACTTTTTTGGCACCGACTTCCGAGAGTAATGTTATTTTCCACTTTTTTTTGTGTTTTTTTTTGGAAGTCGGTTATTTTTTTTGCAAAAACGTTTTTATTTTACCCTTTTTAGTTATCGCATCACACACAAATCCTTGTCATGTATCAATTTCGCAATTTCTTTTACTTGGATGACATAATTTTACCAGATATTTTGATTTAAAAACAAAATACTGAACCAATTTTGATAAAATTTCCATGGGACCAATCAGATAAAAGAGGAATTTTTAAATCGGTTCATAAATGACGAAGACATGAAGTAACACAAAAAAAAATACAGTCGAATTGAGAACCTCCTCCTTTTTTTGAAATCGGTTAAAAAGTACATGGAGGCTACCATTTGATACCCGTTTCTCTACCCAATTACCGGAGAATACCGATCGTAAGCTTCCAGTTACATTCTCATAACTACGATACTGTTTCGATGGGTTAGTGGACGCAAGCTCGACTGCTGAGCATGGGGTCTTGGCTTCGATTCCCGGGTCGGGCAAACGTTATTGGGTTTTTTCGTTAAGATTTTCTTAGTAGCAGCTATGGAATCTAGATTTGTGCCCGGTTGATGGTAATATGCTCGCCCTTTATTACAGGGGACTTAAACATAACTGGCCAAATGTGGATTTACTATAAGAGGTCCAATTCTTCTCCATAGAGATCTACGCATTGGAATGGTTAACTACAGTACTTTCACAGTTATTATGTCTTGTGACTGGGACTGTAGCTTCATTTTTATTGTTGTGTTTGTAACGACAATTCAAAAATGCCCGATTTTATGGATTTACTATTATTCTACATAAACTGTCGACACTTACAAGCGTGATGTTATGTTATTTAGTTTTCACTGTAGACAATATGTTTTCCTGTAACTCGAGCCCCTGTGTGGCCCGTTCAGGGATTGAGTTTCAACACACTCTAGCAACCAAACAATGCCTTTCTTTCTGCAGTTTCATATGACTGTTGTCTACTAGTAAGTTACAAAAATGCTATTCGAAAAACAAAAATTGCGGCGCACCAGAAATCATGGAGTTATGAGCTAAAACTTCGAGCTGATGGATGCACTGAATAGTGCGGGGTTTATTAAAGTATACTCGCATAAAGTAAAGTTAAAAACTTGTATAAAAAAACCTTTTTTGCGAAAAAAAACCAACTTCCAAAAAAAACACTAAAAAAGTGGAAAATAACTTTACTTTCGGAAGTCGGTGACTACTGTTTGTTTTATTGACTTTTTTGCCACCGACTTCCGAAAGTAAAGTTATTTTCCACTTTTTAGTGTTTTTTGGACGTCGGTTTTTTTTTGCAAAAAAGTTTTTATTTTACCCTTTTTAGTTATCGCATCACACACAAATCCTTGTCAAGTATCAATTTCGCAATTTCTTTTACTTGGATGACATATTTTTTCCAGCTATTTTGATTTCAAAACCAAACTGCTGAACTGATTTCGATGAAATTTTTATGGGACCAATCGGAAAGTAGATCAATTCAGATAAAAGAAGAATTTTTCAAATCGGTTCATAAATGACGAAGATATGAGGTAAAAAAACAACCGAATTGAGAACCTCATCCTTTTGTTGAAGTCGGAAAAAAAAAAACTTCTGAAAAAGTTCGAACTTTGGCTAATTTGCACTTGCTTGCTTTGCTTTGACTTGGATATTTCCGTAACTAGAAGGTTTCCGGATAGGGTTCAGATAAATAAAAAATGATTGCAATGACGGAGCGAACAAGTGCCTTTTGACTTCATTAAGGGTATTTTACACCTATAATGTCCAACTTAATCAGAAATCATTTATTTGCCAATAATGTAGGTATACAAAAATGACGGCACGGTTGGCGCAGTGGCTGAGCGATTGACTGCTGCGCTGCGTGTCGCGGGTTCGATCCCCGCACGGAACAAATATTTGTATGGCCTACAGATAGTTGTTCCGGGTCTGGTTGTTTGTGTATGTGAGTTTAAATGTTTGTAAACGCACCCACGATACAGGAGAAATTCCTAGTGTGGGGCAACGTTAAAAAAAAAAAATTGTTATTTTGAAGAGAGTAAAAGATGCAAAATTATTTAATTTTATTTTGAGACACAATGATCATAAACAGTGTGACGACTATAAATTAACAATAGAAAAAGGCAACAAAAAAAAAGGATTCCATTAGGCTATTAAGCAACATTACTATCATTATTAAAAATACTCATATTATTCAAAAATATTCGGAATTAGGTACAATTCAATACAAATGTCAATAAATTAAATGAAATAAAAAATACAATAAATTAAACTACTAATTTCAAAAAATTCAATTAAAAATGTCAACAAATTTAAGACTTCCAGTTCTCTAGAACCATAATAAATCTATACTTAATATGTATTATTATACTTAACATTATAAAGCTAAAGAATTTGTTTGTTTGTTTAAACGCGCTAATCTCAGAAACTACTGGTTCGAATTGAAAAATTCTTTTAATGTTGGATAGCCCATTTATCGAGGAAGGCTATAGGCTATAAAACATCACGCTGCGACCAATAGGAGCGTAGCATTCATCAAAAATGTTACGCAGACGAAGTTGCGCCAGTCAGCGAGTCATAAATATATTTATTTCTGTAAATTGGTTTTAAAAGAAACAGCCGAAACAAACTCAAAGGCCACTGGCTCTTTTAAAGTCCAGACATTAGTCGAGTCATATGAGGACCATGCAGATTAGTGCCTGAGATGGTATTTCTAACACTAATCTCCACAACTGTACCAAGGAGTCGCGTGTCGCCCGTCTATCATACTTACTCTCCCCTCGCAATTGCATGTCAATTCGCGGACTGCGGCCACTGCCTGTCCTGCCGGAGCATAGATTTATGGTTATAGTGGCGTTTGGCGCAGGAAACGGTGGACTAATGTGATCGGGAGGAGGTTGGGTAGAAGGTTGACATAGTTTTTATGTTGCTCAAAAGTTTTGAAACGATTTTAAGTCGTAAATCTGTTATATTATAACCATGGTGAAACATAATAGGCATGTGCTTTCATGGTTGTAGCAGCTCAATGTGAATTCGGGGCTCCACCACCGACTAACCATGGCCGACTTGCTGGAGTGTCCAAAGTGTATCTACACCTCCTCGTACGTTTTTAACCGACTTCAAAAAAAGGAGGAGGTTCTCAATTCGGTTGTATTTTTTTTGTGTGTTTGTTACCTCACATCTTCGTCATTTATGAACCGATTTGAAAAATTCTTCTTTTATCTGAATGGATCTACTTCCCGATTGGTCTCATAGAAATTCCATCAAAATCGGTTCAGCAGTTTGGTTTTGAAATCAAAATAGCTGGAAAAATATGTCATCCAAGTAAGAAATTGCGAAATTGATACTTGACAAGGATTTGTGTGTGATACGATAACCAAAAATGGTAAAATAAAAACTTTTTTGCAAAAAAAAACCGACTTCCAAAAAAAACACAAAAAAAGTGGAAAATAACTTTACTTTCGGAAGTCGGTGGCAAAAAAGTCATTGAAACAAACAATAGTAACCGACTTCCGAAAGTAAAGTTATTTTCCACTTTTTTAGTGTTTTTTGGAAATCGGTTTTTTTTGCAAAAAAGTTTTTTTAGAGGACTTATTGTCAAAACCTATTACTACTACTCGCCTGAGAGATATTTCTCGACGGCATGCAGAGCCAAGTCAGTGGCCCATGGGCGGCATAAAAACTCTGACACCAGGTAAGGCACTAACCACACGATAAAGAAAGAAAGTGAGGCCTTGCCATCATATCCTCTTCCAAATAAGCCACTGTCTTGGACGCGTTCTCGAATGACCGACAACACTGTTTAACATTATTATGTCAACCTAGCTTCGCTTCCCAATAAATAAGCGTATTCAGAGGATAAAATTTTATAGACAAGCCGCTGAAATAACTTCGAAAAGTACTTGGAACTCGTAAAATAAAAAGTTCGTCACTGACGTACTAATATGTACTGGGTAAGGGTGTAGTACCCTTCGGGGAGTATTATGTCAGTCTCATGGGCCAGTGAGATTGTAATAACATCAGACGAATACCCCAAAAACAAAACACTATATATTTTTTTCCTCTTTTGTATCTGCAATCAGTCTTTTATTTATTTATTTAATTCTGACACTCCAACGAATTATTCACTAATACATTTTTGGGATACTGTAACGATTAAACTTGAAATCTAGAGTGAATTTGTCACTTAAAGGTGTGCACAGCACTTACATATTTCAAGTTTTTAAAATATTACATGGAGTACTTAGTATAAGCAAAAAATAAAATAAAACAGAACTACATTGCAACAAAATTGAAGAAAAAAAAAGTCTAAAATCTATTTTGTTGCTCTAAAGATTAACACAGTCAATGACAAATAATAACAAGTCTTGAATACTTTAAGCAGATGTGGTGACATTGGGCAGTTAGATTATGCTCTCCAGCAAGAGCAACTTCTCATAGGTGTAGCATGGATTTATGCTACTCAAGATGGTACAAACAGAATGTCTTTTCTTTTGAGACTTTTTTGGTACGTGCGTGTTGTCAATCCAGCGGCCAGTTCGTTTGGATGCCTCTCCAGCCATTCCAAGTATGTTTTGGTCATAGCCAAGATTTCCTCCTTCACCGAGCTTATTTGAAGTTGGTTGTGTATTTCAGTATTTGTAATGAACCAAGGCTCATTGTATATAGTTCTCAGAATCACATTTTGTATTCGCTGAATGATGGAAATATTACATTTGCTACAGCTCAGTCATCTCTTACCGTATTCCCATTTAAGAAATCAGGTGTATAATCTTCTGCGCACCTTTATTTAACACAACAAAAGAAAACAGTAGCTTTCACCATACTCACCCAGTTTCTATTCAGCATTGTATATCTACAAACAAATACGCAGACAAACAGACATAAAGCCTTTGGAATTTAATTAAAACATCACGCTTTTGACAGGTACCCGCTGAGCTCATTTAGAGTTCCGTACGAGGAGCACCCTTGGGGTACTAGTCCCACTGCCAGCGTGGAAGCGACAAGCGATTGTCGATTGTCTCGCTTATGAAACGTACAAAAGGTTGCAGGTCCCGTGTAAATGAAAAAGATACATGTACAAATCTTTGACCGCTGACTGATTTCTATCTGTAACTGAAATCCATTCATCACAATTTTCTACCGACTGTACTTCGAGTGACAAATTGAAGAAAAGTGTCGAATCGGCGAAAGTGGCGAATTAGGGAAAGTGTCGAGTTGACGCAACTGTCGAATTCACAGAAGTGTCCAATCAGCGAAAGTGACGAATCAACGATACTGTCGAATTAACTAAAATCCGCGTAACACCGCGTTACGCGGACTCCACCACACGAACCCAGTGCGGGTTGGTACACGTCACATCCCCAGGGGTGTGCCTTAACGGGCGTTGCACAGCGGAGGTTCCGGACCGGTATTTTAAGAGGAACCGGTGCCTCCTTCGATGAGCGGATTGTGACCATCAGGGTGGTTTAAGCGAGGTAATAATCCCACACTCCCCAGTTTTATCCCCAAAGACTGGTTGTCGCCTTTTGAAAGTTTCACCCCGAAAACAAAAAAATAAGATTTCGCTTTCAATTTTTGGTTCCAGGACATGCCGATTTTCTCACGATGTTTTTCTAGACCGTTTTGAGATCAGTGGTGATGAAATAAATTACACCAAGTAATACGCCTGAATAAGTTCGAACCCTCGACACCACCCTGGGTCACCTATTCTCGCTTCTCGCAAATCGCCAACTGTAGAACAGATGCTTTTAAAATTTGTATGTAGGTATGGCACTTGTAATTACAGAGCTGTCAAGGTGAATTAATTCTTCAAGGTGAGTTATTTTAAATGCGATAATTAATGCTTTTTCTCGTTAATTGAACCCGCGATGAAAACTGAGGGTTGAAGTTTTTAAAGTATTTTAAATTCAGGACACAACCCTTTGAATTTTAAATCTACAATGACTATTTACTGAAATATTAAAAAAAAAATATCTTAAACCTAACAAATAAACACTGATGACAGACACGCACCTCTGATTTTTCGGAATCATGTGCGCATAGTATAATTATCACTTGCTTCGGTGAAGGAAAACATCGTGAGGAAACCAGCATGCCTGAAAGTTATTTCTTGACGGCATGTAAAGCCAAGTCAGAGGCCCATGAGCGACATAAAAACTCTGACACCAGGTTAGGTAATAACCGCACGATAAAGAAGAAGAAGAACACTGATTATTTCAAGTGTTGATAATAATATATATCTATAATTACACACATCAAAAGTATCTAGGGATCAACATATATTTTTGCAATAACTTTTCTCCTGATTGATATTAATTAAAATTTTCTTTAAGGATTCATCAAATAAAGTGTTTTCGTTTGTCACAGTAACGATAAACCAAGTCACCTTTGCATTAATAAAGAAATTTGCCATTTTCCTAATAAAGGGATTTTTGACATTTGAACCACTAACATTAAAGTTCGAAAAAAAGACTGAAATAACAGTTTTCTTTAAAATTTTATTGGGTAACTTAAACAATTAATAATCCGTGTTTCTACCGCGAACACTAACAACACAAGAACATCGGTTTGGCATACTCAAAATGAGTTCATCCAAATCACGCTGTGGAATGGCCGCCCATGTTCGTTGCAACAACAAAAAAAGGTCTTCTTGCGACTGGATACCCTCCATATTCGGCAGAGCTCTTCTCTGTAGCATATCCCATGCATGCTCAATCGGGTTCAAGTCTGGCGACTGAGCAGGCCAGGGCAGGACATTGATGTTAGCTGCGGCGAGAGTCTGTCTTACAACTCTTGCGGTGTGCGGTCGTGCATTATCATGCATTAACTGAAATAAGGGACCGATTTGCACTTGTAGAGGAACGATGACGTCTGATACAATCGTCTCAGCATAAATTTGAGCGTTGAGGTTGCCTCTGATCCAAATCAACTCAGTTCTTCCGCCGATCCAAATACCCGCCCATACCATGATGGTTCCACCACTATAAGGATGGACTTCCTGGCAGGATTTTAATCGCTGTTGGCGTCCAGGGGTTCTCCAGTGTCGTATACGTCTTGTATCCGGTCTCATACCAAAACGAGACTCATCAGAAAAGCACACGAAACGCCATTGTTCTTCTGCCCAATTTCTGTGTTCAAGAGCCCATTGATATCGAATCCTACGATTGTGCATTGCTATAGGTGGTACCCATAGCGGTCTTCGGGAATGAAGGTTCACTTCATGCAAGCGGTTTCTGACTGTTTGGTCGCTAATTAAGTTCCCTGAAGAGTGATGAAGCCTCACGGCTAACATCATGGCGGTTATTGTTGGAGCTCTTCGAGTTAAGATTTGAATGTATCGGTCTTGTCTCCGTGTGGTGCAGCGATACCGTCCTCCATGGCGCTCAGCCACGGTACCAGTGCTTCGGTAACGTGTCCAAAGTCGACTGATAACACTCTGACTTGTATTCAGAGCTAAAGCCACAGTACGTTGCCGGGAACCAGCTTCTATCATTCCCACGGCTCTGAGCATTTCTTCCCTGCTTAAATGACGTCGCCGCTCCATAATAACGTTGGTTTTAATCAGTAGTAGGGAAACAGTAGCACTAATAATGTCTTCAATGCGTTGTATGTTTTTATAGGGAAAATATTGACAGCTTATTTTCATCTTTTACTCGAATTTGATTGAGAGTTCCTGATTCAAATTATGAAATGCACCAAAAAGGATCCATATAAATTTATAAAATCATAAATTTATTACAAAGCCACATCTCAATCTCAAGAAATCCGCATAAAAATGCTTGATCCCTAGACACTTTTGATGTGTGTACTTAATATTATAAAGCTAAAGAGTTTGTTTGGTTGAGCGCGCTAATCTCAGAAACTCCTGGTTCGAATTGAAAAATTATTTTAGTGTTGGATAGCCCATTTATCGAGGAAGGCTATAAAACATCACGCTGCGACCAATAGGAGCGGAGCATTAAGGGCCTATGGTAGCTCAGATGGCTTAGCATGATCCTCCGTTATGCCGAAAATACTGCAGCATTAATTTTGAAATAAATATACGGTAAAGTTGAGGATTAATGCTAGGTCCTATGTTTGACGAAAACACGATTCCATAAAATTTTCTCGATAGAAAAAAATTCCAAAGTTACCTCCAAACCGAACGATAAACCGCTGGTATTCAAAAAATACTTAAAATTAGATCATGAAACTTGGCATACTAACTGAACTACCTGTAAAGCAGGTCTTATGTTTTTTTTTTTTTTAATTCCTGTTATTTTCACCTTAAAAAGAAAATACCTAAACTACCGGCGTCTTGAAGTTGGTTCTCTGCCGCCCGCCACCCGCGCTCAGTCTCGCTTCGGCTTTCGAACGGGAGAGCTGTGTCGCTTGCGCTCAGAACACACATTACGCAACAAGACGACGTAAAATTAAAATTTATGTACTTAGGTTTATAGTGTGGCGCAATGGGAAATAACGGTTGGCGTAAAGAAGCAGGCAAACATGTGATAAACTTAATTAAATAAGTATCTATTTACCTATCTACTATTTATATACAAACATATAGGTAGACAGCATACGACACGTTTGGTGCAGTGGCTAAGCGATTGGCTGCTGCGCTACGAGTCGCAGGTGTTTCTGCATGTGAAGATTTGTGTTTGTAAGTTTCAATCACAACCACGATTCAGGAGAAATCCAGTGTGGGGCAACTTTTATAAAAAATAAAAAGATAAAAATTACCTATATAGTTTTGTTTTGACAATATATGTATATTACAACAAAATATAGGTATCTACAGTAAGTACTTAGTAATTGTTTTTATAATGTTGTCCCACTCCAGGATTTCTCCTGAATCGGAGACGGTGCGATTACAAACACAAATCTTCACAACTATCGTTAGGCTATAAAAATATTTCTTCCGTGCGGGAATCGAACCCGCGACCCGCAGTGCAGCAGCCAAGCGCTTAGAAATACCTAATAAAAAATATAGGTATGTTCGGTAAGTACCTACCTATCTAACTATAAGACACAAAACTGTAACTTACTTATCCGACTGTAGTGCTACCTACCACATACATAAAATATATGAACTTACTGACGTACCTTGGTAGTTTAGCTAAATAATTATAATGTATCTTTCTAGAAGACGTCGATTACACAGTACTGAAAACGATATGATGTTCCGGTAAATTCGTCAGTATCTTCTACCTACCTAAAAATGTAACTGATCTGTTATTCGTACCCACGGCTACATAATTATCAAACTATACATTTCCAGTATAAGCTGATCTCACATTGTATAGGCATTCCGTACAATGAGAGGTCAGCAAAAGCAATAAGTACGCCGTCACGCACACATCCGCATTTCTTAAAACAGAACGTACTACCCAATCAATTATAAACCTTATCCCATCAATCACAGCGTGTATATACCATGCACCGTACAACTTACCCACACAAAAACATCGGTTGCTATCGTTGTGCTGTGCAAAAGCAATTTATTTTACATATACGCTAGTGATTGACTAAATCGGAAAGTTATCGAATCTTACATTTATAATTGTACAAAAAAAATTGGGGTCCTCAAAATAAAATAAATAATAAACTGCATGTCCAGAAAATATTATAATAAAAATAAACAATATGTAGCTAAAAAAAATATTGTTAAGTAAATTAACACAATCAAAAATCCGGTTACGTTGGTTTAAGCTGTCATAGCGTATTGAAATTGAAACAGTAGGTATTGTTGAACCCTGCTATGGTGTTTACTCACTGACCTGTAAAGTGGAAGTATTTGTGCAGCACTTGCCGCTTTGATATTACTGGGGTGGCACTTTTTGTTAAATAGTGTACTCTTAAATTCATATATTTTTCCATGACAGATTTGATAAGAAATAATTTATGTCATTATTCAATGGGAACTGCTCAAATTGGTAAAACGTAATATTATCAAAGAGATCTAATCCTATCGATCGATCGATAGCCTACGTTAGTCGATCTGCACAAGCACATCACTAACTTGCTTCAAGACGCCACGGCCGTTATGCATCCACTTAATAAAGTATCGTTTTGTGATGTTTACATTGCTTGTCCAGTCACTTAGCGGCAAACTTAGGTAGTGGTTAAGGGGCAATGTATTTGTTGCAAAAATAGTACAGTCGCTGTGATATTTGAAAACAAAAATAACATAGTAAGAGCAAGAAATATTTTACGATTTGTTGTTTTTCATGATTTTAAAGACAAATATAAGTGATTCCATTTTGACGTTAGTAGGTACATTGAAACTAAATTTGCGATGTACAATTTTATGTTCATATAATGACAAGTTAATATTAAATTATGGTTGATAATAATTTTATTAAGTACTTAGTACTCGTCCGATAATAGTGTAGTTTACTCTAACAAAATCGCTTCGACTTCGTGTGCCCGCGCGCGTCACCGCGAGCTGTGTGCGATCGCGCCGATCGCGATAAAAGAGTGAGGTGGCGCGGGGAAGTGGGGGCCAAATTAGAATTTGAGCTGAGCTTCTATAGACTCTTAATCAAAAATGTTACGCAGACGAAGTTGCGCCGGTCAGATAGTATTATATAAAGTAAGAAACTGACTGGCTGACTGATTCACTGATTGATCGATCAACGCACTGCTGAAACCGCTGGGTCTAGAAGCATGAAATTTTGCACAAACGTTCGTTAAATGAAGTAAGTCTGCACTTAGAAGGAATTTTTGGAAATTCTCCTCCTAAGAGGTTAAAATAGGGGTTGAAAGTTTGTCTGAAACTTCGGCCACACGAACGAAATTGCGGACAACAGCTAGTTGTGTACAAAAGAAAAACTTTTTTTAGATCTAATAGCCACACAAAACAACTTAAAGACAAAAAAATCTTTATCACAGCTTTTCTCATCTCCTTGAAAAGCGTGAACATAAAAACATAAATAAAACTACGGAACCCATTCTATTTCTATCAACAACCTAACACAACACCATTCTTTGAGGTGTCAAGCTTTGACAATAGCATTTTGACGTTTCAATTGTGTTCTTTTTTTTATAAGCCGCCTGAGGTAGTCGGCCATTCAGCCTTTTTAATTAGAGGTGAAAAAAAAAATGATTTATGAGTTGTTAAAGTCGGTTGGAGTTTCGGCGAAATTGAATGGGTACTTGGTCAATTATGGTAGCTTCTTGCAAAATAAACTATTTATAGTAGGTAGCAGTTCCTTACGCGGAGGAGCTCGTGGCTAAATAATAACAGCCGCTCGGGTCAATCTTCAGGTTAAGCCGCGCTTACCTAAGTTGGTCTGTGGAAGGGTGACTACCCATTACATACCGAGTTTCCTCTGTGCTTCGGAAAGCACGTTAAGCCGTTAGTCCCTGCTGTCATTTCTAGATCTTTGACAGTCGTTACAGGTAGTCAGTGGCCCGAAAGTCTGACAACCAGTCTTACCAAGGGGTATCGTATTACGCAGTACTAACTGGGTTGTGCAGGTCACATAGGCAGTCGCTCCATGTAAAGTACTGGTATTTAGCTGCATCCGCTAAGACTGGGAGCTGACTGCAATAAGGGAAAAGGCTAGGCAATGAGCATTACCGGGTTGTTAAGGTTTGAGGTAAGCAAGAAGTTGTGTGTTCGCATTTGAACCCATGCAATACCCATTTGGGGATGAAACTCTGGGGCCGTGGGGCCCGAGTGCTTAAATCCTTTTAAAGTAATTTCTAAACGCCTAGTCGAACCCAAGGGCTGGCTTTTACATTGTCCAGAGGCAGACTGTTGCCATAAAACGTGGCAACACCGGCAGTCTCTTGGGCACATTACCGGCTGACAGCATTAAGGATGAGTTTTTTGATGCCCTTTGATACTTTGTTGTTAGTGAGTGCGCAATGTGATCTCGAAATATATTATGTTCAATTACGCCATTCAATAGGCACTTCCGAACGTCAAACTTACCTACAATCAATAGAATTGATTTAAGTTTCGTTGATTTTATTTTCCCATTCGTCAAGGTATTAATATACAAGGTGAAAAACGGTGAAAATGAAAAATAATGTCCTGTGACTCTAAACTACTGGATATGTCAGAATGATTTTTTTACATGCAGACTGGGAACATGATGAGGCATACGCAGTTTAATTTATTTTCTTATTGTCGGTGCCACCTTGTATGACAAAGAATGAGCAAGAAACTTCAACGTTAATTTTGCTGCCCCTTTGTTCACTGCACAGACTGTCAATACCCAAACATATTATAGCCACGTATAATAATGCAGTAAGCTATAAATCAATCGCAGCATAATTCCCACTAACTAGTTACTAACTTGTGTAGTTGTGAGTCATACAACAGAGCCAAAAGCAGCTTACCATCGATAGATTGATGATTGGACCGAAGTTATTGAACTACTAGCGGATACGCGGCGTTTGCTACTTTGCTCTATAGTGCCTCATGCATTGTTTTGGTGATTTAAAGCCATCTTCGCATTAATGCCTTTCTAACGAAACGGTATGGGACACATCCGTCGGATGGTTTCAAAGTTTTATATTTTGAGTTGAGTTGAGTTGTTGTCCGCGACCTTCGTCCTCGTGAAATTACTATAAAAATATTGCATCCCTATTTGAATCGGATTTTGTTAACAATTTCATGGGTTTTATTTTTATTTGCACGGAGCCCTAATTCTTTTTCTAAAATAACTAAGTTACTTCTTATAACATCAGCTGTCGGCCAGTAAAAGTCGCGTCAAAATCGGTCCAGCCGTTTCGGAGATTAGCCGGTACAAACAGACGGACAGACAATCTATGATGTCTAATGTCTAAAACAAGCTATGTTGTGTCGTATTATGCCAAGAATGCCCATAGATTTCACACAATTTCTTTGTACAAATTGGCCATGAAGTTCCACACCTATTTAATCCGATTAAACGTTTATTTTTAACCGAATAATCGTCGGAAGACGATTATCTCAAACGGGGCCGATTAGCCAGTCATCCGATCAGCCGGATATAATTGGGACGAGTTTAGCACAAATCGATTGAAGAGTTTGAAGACTCGCAAGTGGCAGACGTCTTTGTTAAGAACAATTTTGTAATTATTTTCAATTAAATGATGCTATGATGCATCCAAGCAAAATAAACGAAAGAAAGATATTGTTGCACAAATCCTTCAAAACAAAACCAGGCTTGCTTGCAAGCAATTCGAAAAGCGTGCAGCTCAATTGTACAACAAAATAAATAAAGAGGTATATGTATACGATAAACAGTATTATGAATGCAAATCAGCTATAGTAAAATGGATTAAAAATCTCACCTATGAGGAAACAGAAGCACTCTTACAACACGCTGTATAACACAAACACACACATATTTACACACACCCATACATACACACACACACCCACACATCCACATACACTCACACTAGCGTACCCACATACCAATGCTTTGAAACAATTTATTTTTGTATTACTACTGTTAATCTCTTTGTAATTGATTATTTATAATTTAATAGTGATTTAATTGCAATTTTCACTTATAAATATGTAATTTGATTTTCTGTCTTTACTAGAATATCGATCTCTTAGTCTTATTTATTTTTTATTTTTTTTCTTCACTGAACTATTATTTAATTTTAAGTATTTTTTCATTTTATTGTGGTATGATTTTCCTTTGTTCGATCTTATTAGAATTTTATCTGATTTTAAATTGAAGGGTAATTTTAGTCTGATTTTTGATTAAACAGTGACTTGAATTTATGAATTCTTAATTTGATTGTCGTTTAATTTCAATTTTACTTTAATTTGTTTTTATTTGATTTTACTTCACTTAATTTGATTTTATTTTGGATTTTGAATTTAATTATAAATAGATATTTGATTGTTTTCTATTTATAATTTATTTTTCATGTAATTATTTATAACATTTGTTTTTTGTTATGGAAGAGCGGAGTCTCCCAACACAGGCATTCTATGCTTAAAAGGAGGCTCCAATCACTAATAGTTTCAATCGACTTGTGAATGAAAATAAATTATTTTGATTTTTTTTTAATTTTTGAAATACCATACGTACCATACTTTAAAGAAAAAAAAAGTATTTATTATTCTCGTACAGAGCAAAATATATATAATGATAAAATTAACTATAACACATTTTGGAAAAAATGTAGACATAAGAAAAAAATATAAGACATTAAAATAAATTACAGATATTTTCTTACCCAATCTTAAAACTGACTCATCAAAAGGACACGGTGAAATAACAAATTCATAACATCACGCCTGAAATCTTTAAAGGATTCGGCAGAAGTATACTTAATAGTACCTACATCCACATTTCGCCAGTCATGTCTAAGTCCCATGTAAAAGCGAGACTTTGGCACAAATCCATACTCCGCAGCTGCTACGGAACGCACGCAAAAACCTTGACAGAATCGTCGAGATATACACACATCAAAAGTGTCTAGGGATCAAGCATTTTTATGCGGATTTCTTGAGATTGAGATGTGGCTTTGTAATAAATTTATGATTTTATAAATTTATATGGATCCTTTTTGGTGCATTTCATCATTTGAATCAGGAACTCTCAATCAAATTCGAGTAAAAGATGAAAATAAGCTGTCAATATTTTCCCTATAAAAACATACAACGCATTGAAGACATTATTAGTGCTACTGTTTCCCTACTACTGATTAAAACCAACGTTATTATGGAGCGGCGACGTCATTTAAGCAGGGAAGAAATGCTCAGAGCCGTGGGAATGATAGAAGCTGGTTCCCGGCAACGTACTGTGGCTTTAGCTCTGAATACAAGTCAGAGTGTTATCAGTCGACTTTGGACACGTTACCGAAGCACTGGTACCGTGGCTGAGCGCCATGGAGGACGGTATCGCTGCACCACACGGAGACAAGACCGATACATTCAAATCTTAACTCGAAGAGCTCCAACAATAACCGCCATGATGTTAGCCGTGAGGCTTCATCACTCTTCAGGGAACTTAATTAGCGACCAAACAGTCAGAAACCGCTTGCATGAAGTGAACCTTCATTCCCGAAGACCGCTATGGGTACCACCTATAGCAATGCACAATCGTAGGATTCGATATCAATGGGCTCTTGAACACAGAAATTGGGCAGAAGAACAATGGCGTTTCGTGTGCTTTTCTGATGAGTCTCGTTTTGGTATGAGACCGGATACAAGACGTATACGACACTGGAGAACCCCTGGACGCCAACAGCGATTAAAATCCTGCCAGGAAGTCCATCCTTATAGTGGTGGAACCATCATGGTATGGGCGGGTATTTGGATCGGCGGAAGAACTGAGTTGATTTGGATCAGAGGCAACCTCAACGCTCAAATTTATGCTGAGACGATTGTATCAGACGTCATCGTTCCTCTACAAGTGCAAATCGGTCCCTTATTTCAGTTAATGCATGATAATGCACGACCGCACACCGCAAGAGTTGTAAGACAGACTCTCGCCGCAGCTAACATCAATGTCCTGCCCTGGCCTGCTCAGTCGCCAGACTTGAACCCGATTGAGCATGCATGGGATATGCTACAGAGAAGAGCTCTGCCGAATATGGAGGGTATCCAGTCGCAAGAAGACCTTTTTTTGTTGTTGCAACGAACATGGGCGGCCATTCCACAGCGTGATTTGGATGAACTCATTTTGAGTATGCCAAACCGATGTTCTTGTGTTGTTAGTGTTCGCGGTAGAAACACGGATTATTAATTGTTTAAGTTACCCAATAAAATTTTAAAGAAAACTGTTATTTCAGTCTTTTTTTCGAACTTTAATGTTAGTGGTTCAAATGTCAAAAATCCCTTTATTAGGAAAATGGCAAATTTCTTTATTAATGCAAAGGTGACTTGGTTTATCGTTACTGTGACAAACGAAAACACTTTATTTGATGAATCCTTAAAGAAAATTTTAATTAATATCAATCAGGAGAAAAGTTATTGCAAAAATATATGTTGATCCCTAGATACTTTTGATGTGTGTATGTTTACTCTCTCGAATTCGCTAATATGCAATGATAAACTTGCTCCTTAAAAAAATAAAAAGTATCAAAAGCATTTTAGGGTAGGTCTCTGGCTACGACTGGCGCTTTTTGTAGCGTTCTTCAGTTAATATAAATTTCAGACGACAGGACTCGCAGGACAAGATTAAATGGTCCATCGTTTGTGGAACAACACCACATTTTTGTCTTCTTTTTTGTGTGGTTAGTGCCTAACCTGGTGTCAGAGTTTTTATACCGCCCATGGGCCTCTGACTTGGCTTTACATGCCGTCGAGAAATATCTCACAGGCATGCTGATTTCCTCACGATGTTTTCCTTCACCGAAGCAAGTGATAACTATACGATACGCAAATGATTCCGAAAAATCAGAGGTGCATTTAAACTGTAGGATTAATTTATGAATCCCCACCTGAGCAGGTTTTACTCGATTTGACCAACCTGAGTCTGGAGATATGTTGGCATGCAATCTGTCTAAACTAGAGCATATAAAAGCAACCGATGCCAGAGGTCACACGTAGTATAATTTTAGCTCCCATGTGCATTACAGGCAGGCTCCATTAGAGAGAGCAATGATAATATTAAGTGCACGACTCGCTAGGGTTGGCACCTTGGCACTAATGAGATATTGTGTCCTTTTAAAACACACTTTTCTGAAAGTGATAAAAATTGCTTTTGAGTAGGAACATGGATCTGTCCTTCATCATAACACCACGCCTGTAATCCCTGAAGGGTTTGGCAGAGGTGTACTTAATAGTACACCCACATTTCGCCGGTTATGTTTAAGTCCAATGTTATAGGGGGCCTATTGCCATCAACTGGGCACAAATCCAGTATCCGAGGCTGTTACTGAGAAATTCTTGATGAAAAACTCAAAAACAATATTTGCCCGACCCGAATCTAAACTCAGACCATATTATAATTGACCACCAGACGAATGACGCAGTAGACAGATCCCATTCTTCTAAAACTACATTTCCAGAAATAGATGATGGTTTAGAATTTTAGAAGGATCTTACTATTAGTATAAATGCAAAAAGTTAGTGAGGATGGATGGATGTATCTTAGTCTTTCACACAAAAACTACTGAACAGATTTCGCGTGAACTTCCACTGGCAAATGAAAAAAAAAAATGCACGAATATAGAAACTCCTCCTTTTTGGAAATCGTTTAAAATCAAGATGGTGGAGATATTCCCGATATTCGGCATGTGCCAAAATCATACTTAACTATACTTGTACGTTCTATGTCCCAGCAGTTGTCATTCGGATGAATTTTATCACAAGGAGCTGTACACAAACTTTTCACAATAGGTACTCCCGAGTCCACCGAGGGTCGACCACTTTTCACTCTTATGCCCGGAGTTATAAGGTTCAAAGTAAACGACCGTCAATGAATGCGTTAGGTAGTAGTTTTCAACTTTATTACCTCAGACATAAGGGTGAAAAGTGGTCGACCCTCAGTTGGCTCGGTAGTACATGTGCCCAGTTAACGGCAAAAGTTCACCGATTACGTGAAACTTACAACATAACTAGAGAAGTTTGGGTTTAATATAGTACACCTATACCTACCTCTTCGCGGAATATAGGCGTTATGTCACGACTTTATTAACATAACATAATATCAAGCCTGTTATCCCCGAAGGGTAAAGCAGAAGTGTAACGAATACCTTTTACCGCGTACAGGACCAATTTAGTTAATTTCATTTTTTTTGTTTACTTTTTTATATAATTTAATTTTATTATTGATTTAACCATTTTGTGTTGTCCTGTGCGTGACTAATAAATTCGTTTTCTTTTTTTTTAATAGTACACCCACATTTCGCCAGTTATGTTTAAGTCCCATGTAATAGGGGCGAACCTATTGCCATTAACCGGGCACAAATAAAGACTCCCTGGCTGCTACTGATAAATTCCTGATAAAAAAAAACCTAATAACACTTTACCCGACCTGGTATCGAACCCAAAACTTCATGCTCAGCAGTAGTGCTTGCGACCCGAGGTAGTCAAATGTTTTTTTTTTAATAATATTTTTCGTGGCAACCCTACCGTCATAATCTTGAGAACACAGCGTTTTTATCATTACGACTTGTATGATGGGCGCTGGGCATCATTAAAGAGTATCAGACGCATATTTAGTGCAAAGCTTTTAAGTTTACGGGTGTAAGCAGAGTAGGAGGTGTCGAAGATAATGGTTTTCTTTTCTAGTTCAATAATTTCGCTGTATATAAGTGATTTTTCAAGATTTTATTAGACTAACTTCTTTATAGATCTTTGATCTGTATGAGGGCTCGTGTCTAAATAATAACAGCCTCACGGACCGGTCTTCTAGGTTAAGCAACGTTTGCCAAGGTGGATCCGTAGATGGGCGACTATCCATGTCATACCTAGTTTCCTCGGAGCTTCAAAAATCGACTTGGGACCTTTGGTCCCAAACGGCATGTGTAAATATTTGACCTTTTTAACGGACTTCAAAAAAAGGAGGAGGTTCTCAATTCTGTTGTATTTTTTTTTTGTGTTTGTTACCTCATATCTTCGTCATTTTTTAATCGATTTGAAAAATTCTTCTTTTGTCTGAATGGATCTACTTCCCGATTGGTCCCATAGAAATTTCATCAGTTTGGTTTTTAAATCAAAATAGCTGGAAAAAATACGTCATCCAAGTAAAAGAAATTGCGAAATTTATAGTTAACAAGGATTTGTGTGTGATGCGATAACTAAAAAGGGTAAAGTAAAAACGTTTTTGGTCGGTGACTATTGTTTGTTTCATTGATTTTTTTGGCACTGACTTCCGAAAGTAAAGTTATTTTCCACTTTTTTTGTGTTTTTTTTGGAAGTCGGTTATTTTTTTTTGCAAAAACTTTTTTTTAAAGCGACATTAAAAGAGAAAGGAGTAAACGATGCCGTGACGTCTGACAGGGGAGAATGGAAGAAGAAAACGTGTTGCGCCGACCCCGAGTAACATGGGACAAGGGCAAGAAGATGGGGATTGTAGACTATATTTTACTTTGACCACAAGCCACTATATCAATGCCATCCACTTAAAAGGCACCCGCGAGCAGAACCAATTTCTTCACAACGAAAGTAATTTGACTACAATTCACTGTTTAAGGAACTCTTCTGAAGGATATGGAGGAGTTCATAATCTACCAGCCTTTTCCCATGTTGGGGTCGGCTTCCAGTCTTACCGGATGCGGCTGAATACCAATATTTTACATAGAGCGCCTACCTATCTGACCTCCACAACCCAGTAAGTAGGGGGTAATACGGTACCCGTAGGTAAGACTGGTTGTCAGATTTTCGGGCCACTGACTACCTGTAACGACTGTCAAAGATTTACAATTGACAGCCGGGTCCAACAGCATAACGTGTTTTCCGAGAAGTTTATTGAATGCAGCTAAATACCAGTATTTTACTACATGGAGTGACTGCCTATCTGACCTCCACAACCCAGTTACTGAGTAAAACGGTAGCCCTTGGTAAGACTGGTTGTCAGATATTCGGTCTTCTGACTCTATCCGTAACGTTTTTTTATTAATGATCGAATAAAAGTGAACGCACACTGTTCACAATTTGACACATGACTGAATTCAAATGCTCTTTCAAAACACAAGTATTTTGTGAATGCTTTCTGATTTAACAACTTTTAAAAAGGGTTATTCCCATTCAAAATAAATAATAGTTCACACTACACATCTTTTAAAGACAATAGCTGGACTGTGTGATCGAGGGAGCGGGTTCGATTCCCGGGTCGGTTAAGTGTGAAACTGCTGGTACTTATGCCTTTTGTAGTCTTTAATACTGGTGTTGTTTAGTAAAGGGGTGAGAATTACCCTTTTGCATTTTCTCACAACGGTGATATTAATATAGAAACTTAAAAACTTTTTTGCAAAAAAATTACCGACTTTCAAAAGTCGGTGACGATTGTTTGTTTCATTTACTTTTTTGCTGACTTCCGAAAGTAAAGTTTTTCCATTTTCTGTTGTGTATTTTTTTGGAAGTCGGTTATTTTTTTTGCAAAAAGTTTTTATTTTACCCTTTTTAGTTATCGCATCACACACAGATCCTTGTCAAGTAACAATCTCGCAATTTCTTTTACTTGGATGACATATTTTTCCAGCTATTTTGATTTTAAAACCAAACCACTGAACCGATTTTGATTAAATTTCTATGGGAATAATCAGAAAGTGTATCCTTTCAGATAAATGGGGAATTTTTCGAATCGATTCATAAATGACGAAGATATGAGGTAACAAACACAAAAAAATACAACCGAATTGAGAACCTCCCCCTTTTTTTGAAGTCCGTTAAAAATAAACATCATCCATTCATCATTAATTCAAAGAAAAAAAAAGTAAACGATAACGTGACAGAGGAGACTGGTTGTCAGACTTTCGTGCCACTAACTACCTGTAAAGACTCTCAAAGATCTACAATTGACAGCCGGGACCAACAGCTTAGCGTGCTTTCCGAGGCACGGAGGAAACTCGGTATGTAATAATGGTCACCCATCCACAGACCGACCTTGGCTAGCGCGGCTTAACCTTGAAGAGCGACCCGTGCGGCTGTTATTATTTAGCCGCGAGGCTTTCGACTGTCAAATACCTAAAAATAACAGCCGGGATCAAGTGCATAACGGTTTCCGAGGCACGGAAGCGGTCTCGCTATGTATCTCGATAATGTAAGTCACTGATCTTGAATACTATATTATTAAATCGCTGACTTATTTGTAATATTGAAGTCACATATCGAGACATAGATTCATATTTTTCTCGACGGATTGATATGAGGTTCCGAAGCAGTCCGGTGCGCCGCGTGTAGCCATTATCATCAAATAGCTTTTTCAGCTTCTGCCACAGTCCCATTGCAGTTGATTCTCTCTAGAAACGAGAGACTCTTTAATGAATAATGATGAAATGTAATTATGATATTATCACGGTTTATGCACCATTTCTTCCTACCAATTTGTACGCCACGATATGCGGCTGAACATGTCAGAACTTAATCTGTATCTCATTATTATCTTGCATGCAATGTATCATGTACACCATGTTTAAACAAATAAAAATTTACTTTCTTACTTACTAAGATATGCACGAATAAATTGGGATCTATTGTTAAAATTATCTTGGCTTTTGCGTCGTCTGGATCGCCGCCGGTCGTGATGCACTGTTGCATACGAGATAGTTCTCCACAGCAAACGCTCAATCTTCATAATTTTCTCTGCCTCTTAGCTTTGCAATACTTGCAATAAGATTTGTCGACATTTCTGCACTATATTTCCACCAAAATTGCTAAAACTTGCGTGATAGGCACATAACCTATAATGAAACACACCATGGATGGACAATGACTGACAGTTTTATTCAAAGACAATTATTACAACAGAGAGATCATAGGTGGCGCTACTGTTCACATTTTGTTATTCACTCTAACACACCCATCCACGGATTGGCCTCAACAAGCATAGCTATAAACTTGTGATCAATCCATGCGGCTTATTTTTAACCGACTTCAAAAAAGGAGGAGGTTCTCAATTTGGTTGTTTTTTTTGTGTTGGTTACCTCATATCTTCGTCATTTAGGAACCGATTTGAAAAATTCTTCTTTTATCTGAATGGATCTACTTTCCGATTGGTCCCATAGAAATTTCAGTTCGTTCGGTTCAGCAGTTTGGTTTTGAAATCAAAATTGCTTAAAAAAATATGTCATCCAAGTATAAGAAATTGCAAAATTGATATTTGACAAGAATTTGTGTGTGATACGATAACTAAAAAGGGTAAAATAAAAACTTTTTTGCAAAAAAAAACCGAGTTCCAAAAAAAAAACATAAAAAAGTGGAAAATAACTTTACTTTCGGAAGTCGGTGGCAAAAAAGTCATTATTTTTTTAAATCGGTTTTTTTTTTGTAAAAATGTTTTTATTTTTGTTAACTATTAGCCCTACGGTTTCCAGAGGCTTGTATTTTCTTTCAAAAACATGAGAAAGAAAACCCAAGTGATTATAAATAACATAACATCGCTCCTGCAATCCCCGGTACACATCTGCCTAACCCTAAACGCAACTGGCGAGATGTGGGTGTACTATCATTCAGTAGTACACCCACATTTCGCCAGTTTTGTTTAAGTCCCATGTAATAGGGGGCGAGCCTATTGCCATCAACCGGGCACAAATCCAGACTCCGTGGCTGTTACTGAGAAATTCCTGATGAAAAAACCCAATGACGATTTTCCCGACCCGGGAATCGAACCCAGCACTTCATGCTCAGCAGTTATTAATCTATGACCATAACATCTGCCTACCACTTTAACAGTAAGCATAAAGTCAAATGAACCGAGGTCGGGCGGTTCAATTGTATGGCATCGGAATTAAATTTATGAGTTCGATGCCCGGGCGGTACATTCAAGTTATTGGTCTCAGTAATTGCTTGAACACAAAGTATATTGATTCTTCAAGATTGTTTCGATATGGAGGGACTTTAAGGTGTGTCTTTTTGTTTTGTTGGAATTTATTTAAAGCTGATGGGATAAGCTCCTGTTCGCCAAAACCTTGGATTAGCATTTGAATTGCAAAATCACTTTTTAAAATATCATTTCTTACTCCGCGATTTTTTTTTTTTAATACCAGGTGGGTTACCATGATCTGTTAGTGCACGGATGTTTTAGGATTATTCCGAGAGTGGGAAACTGACCGCGTTAGACAGCTGTCTACGCGGGCCTGTGGACGGTGAGCTAAGGGCTAGCTCGCCGTCCCTCCGTCTTAGGACGACAGGCCGTGTCGACGGCGCGTTCGTGTTCCACGCGCGCCTCAAAGAGATGTCAGCATAGGGAAGGGGCCCGCAAGGGCCGATGCCTGCCGGGTGCTGCGGGTTGTTCGAAAGAGATACCGCGGCCCCGGAACACAAAGGGCGATGAAGGAACATGGGTGGGTTTTAGTCAGTAAAAGTCTGACACTCCCTCCCGCGCAGCCCAGAGCGGGAGAAGTCACTTGATGATTTCTCATCCGAAAAAAAAAAAAAAGACAGCTGTCTAGCGTCATCTCTACCCACTCTCGGTACTAAAATATTCCTGCACTAACAGATTGTGGTAACCCCCCTGGTATAGATTGGATTGGTTACATTTCACCAATCTGTACGACATAATTAACGGCAGTATAAGGCTTGCGCCACATCTGAAAAAAAAAAATGAAAAATGTATATTGCTTCAACTTAAATTACTTATTCCAGTTACAATGGAGAGAATTCTTAAGCAAATACTTTGCTTGTATTAGAATGCTCCGGCCTACTCCAGGTTATATACTTGTTGTAAAGTTGTTGAGCCTGTGCAAGATGTTATACAAGGTGTTGCTTTGCATCCTCGTCAAATTCAAGGAGGTAACTATGCTAATGATTCTCGACCCGAATCAGTAATAAAATGGATAGGAAATTTTTATATTTTTTTCGTAATAGGTATCGGAAATCGATAAGTGTACACCACCCGTATTAAAACGCGGCCCGTCTAATACTAGCCCTATAACCGCGCTTTCACACACACAAACAAACGCAGACGTTTATTCGATAAACGGGTGATTCTCCTCTTTTGAAAAGAGCTTCATTCTGAAATAGTGTCAAATTAAAATAACTAAAAAAAGCAGCGTTTATTATTATTGACCAGGTACCGTAATTTATAATGATTATTTACGTCTTCTATGACAACCTCCTGAAATTTGACGAGGATGCAAAACTACAACTTGTATAAATTTAAACAAATAAAAAATTAAAGAAAGACAGTATTTTTATGAAACGCAAAGAAGAACTGCGATGTGTGTTATGTGTGAGATGGTGTGGGGGTGAATATGTATGTGAGTAGTGGGTGAGAATAAGTGAGGGTTGTACCCACACAATATGATCTACTGTAATTTGAGGTAAAATGCAGATACATTTTTGCAAGCTAACCCTACGACTAGTCTAGTCTATCATTACGGAATCGCACTTTTCTTCTCTTATCTTTTTGTGTCGCTCAGAACCGTCATTTGCTAGAGCGAGACACAGAGCGTGCTGCCGAGTGCAATAGAATTCTCGCTCTGTTTCTGAGAACAGTTGTTGCACAAAATGGCCTAGACTAGACCCGGAGGACCACGTGACCGTACTTATATCTTATAGCATAGAACCCGTCCATTTCTGCTATGCACATGATTTGAAATGACAACTAAAAAGACTTATGGCTTACTTACACAAGTCAAAGTGATTGCTTGAGTAAATGTCATTATTTAAGATACGATTTTTATTACGTAGTTTAGTAATAGCTTGATGTTAGAACTGTAAAAAGATATAATTCTTAGCTTTGCTTTCTTTGACGGTTCTTACTTCTAACAAAATATAAAAATCTATCTACTCGTATCTATTCTATTGTTGTTAGTTTTCCTCTCTCTTTAATTTGTTTAATTTTGTTGGTATGTATGTATTTATTGTTATATTTTATTTATAAATATTATTATTATTTTTATTTTTTTGTATATTCTATTCTATTCTATAAATGTTTTCGTGACATTTTCTTTTATGCTGCACCTACTATCTTTTCTCTCTGCATCACCCTAACGTTTCTACCTTAGGGTGATGCAGAGAGAAAATGCCCAAGGCATTAAGTCCGCCTTTGTACAGTGTTACTTATACTTGTGCATAAAGTTTTAATAAATAAATAAAAATCTATCAATTTCTAACCATTTTCTCCATCTTTCCAGGCCACTAAAATGACGTAACCACCATACGCGTCCCACCGCTCTCCCGGCGCTCGCTAGCCGCGATGTCTGCCTACCTCCGCCTGCTGCTGGTGTGCGGCGCGGTGCTGGCCGCAGCGACACTGTCGCGCGCCGCCTGCCCGTGGGCGTGCTCGTGTCGCGCTGCGGCCGCGGACTGCGCTCATAGGGGGCTGCTGCATGTGCCCAAGAGGCTGCCCACTGACTCGCTAAGGCTGTGAGTATATCCAGTCACTTTACTGTGGAATTTTTCGATTATCAAATTACGGAATTACAAAATGAGCTTTTGACATAATTGCCGTATGACATATGACAGAATTACCGAATGACAGACTTTGTTAAGTCAAAGTCAAAGTCAAAATTATTTATTTGTGTTATATGTGGTACAAAAGATGGTAAATATATGTAGTGCAGTGACACAATGACCAAATAACAGATTAACCAAATGACAGAAATACCAAATGACAATATGGCCCTAAATACCCAAAAATGCTTCTTCATTCGTTTTTCCAAAAAAAAAGTCATCTTTTCCCACCTGCTACACACTATGCAATACTAAATTGACGAAAGTACGTCAAATACGTAATCTCGGGGTTCTAGTCGACGATGAGTTGAGTTTTAAACCACACATCAACGACGTTGTCAAGAAGTCAGCACAGACGCTGGGTTTCGTTAAACGCAACACTCGGGGCTTTCAATTTCCAAAGACCAGAATAGTATTGTTCAACACTCTTGTGCGTAGCCGGTTAGAATATGCCTTTAAACAATTTTCTTCCGCCCAACTAGTTACTATCACAACTGAAAATAAAAATCTTTACATATCGCATTCATGATACATATCATGATAATTCATTTCATTTAGTTTTAAGTAAAATTTATATTGTATTCACATTGCAAGATGCACATATATTAGTATTAGGATTAGCGAACTTTGTGTTGTTGTCACTGTGGCGAATGCTGCGTATACCTGTAATAGGCATACATACCAGTACTTTTTTTTTATTGTCTCCTATGAATGTTTAGTATGTATTGCTGTTGGTGTACCAAATAAATAAACGATGAAATTACCATAAGAGGTATTGCCGAATGATAGATTAACCAAACACCAGATATGACAAACCACTATATAATTGGTATGTGTGGTGATTATAACTACCGATTAAGCTGCATACGACTAATAAGAAATTGAAGCTTAAAAAGATAAGACAGGTGGTCGATATGACTGACGCCAGACGATCATTAGATTATCACCACGCATAGTGTTTATTTTAATGTATACAATAACAATTGCCTACCGACCATGTAATTCTAACGACGTACTTCGACGACTTGACAAAATATTGTATGTCCTATAGTAAGCGCCAGATAAACGTGGAATAACGGTCATTGACCCACATACATCTATTGACATACTTAATTCCGAAAACAATAATAATGACTTATAGCTGTCCTGAATCGACATCTATCGTGATCCTTTCCTTTTTTTAGTAATGAAAAACTATTCATAATTTATCGTCCGCGTACCTACGCAGAGAAATTAAGGAAAGGGCAATGAACTTTATTCCACGTTTATTTGGCGCTTACTATAGCCAAAAACATTCAAATAAGTATAACTGTCGAATCAAGGAAACTGGCGGACACTGGAAACTGTCGAATTGACGCAACTGCCCAATCGGCGAAAATAAATGACTACTCAACAAAACTGGCGACTTAAATAAACTGACGAGTGATACGCGGACTCACTGAGACATGAGATTACAGTTTTTCTATGATACTTCTTCTGATATTCTTACTGTGTACAGCATGTATTAGTATGCAGTGATCATTTTTCGCGATTACGATGATAATCGATGGAGAAAGTTAGAAAATATTAGTTTGATAATCTTTACCATTGCACAAATGCACATCTTTAAATATGACCACATCTTTCTGAAACATGCTGTATAGTATCTTAAATCTCTCTTGGGCCTAGTGTATATACTAACAAACAAAACTAAGAAAATTGCGCCAAAAAAGGAAACACACAACACAACATACCAAATTTTTTTATCTGCAAAACCGCAAAATTGTGTCGCTAAAGGAAAGTGGCTCCCAAATATTGATATAACACCAAAAACCATGAAAACTATCTAAATCACCAATAAACACCCCATACCATTTATGGGGGTGAGAAAACTCATTGTAATATACCCTAATATTATAGAAAAACCTTTCGATATTTTCCTTGGGGAACCCGGGGAATTATTGCAGTGTTGAGAATTTAGAGGTGGACGTTTTTATTTTGATATGGTTAAATCTAAGCTGCTCAACCCCATGCCCGCGGCCCACAATATGGCCCGCCAACGTATTTTAATTGACCCGCGAACTGTGCTAAATTTTGTAGTTAAGTTTGTTACTTAAGTAAGCAAATATCCAGCAAACAATGAGGAACTAACTGCAGTTCAATGTTAAAAACTAAGTAGCTAGGTATCTACCGTTACCACAGCAAGTTTTATTAACTAGATGGCCTGCCAGTTGACACGAAATCAAAATTTTGGCCCACCTTTGATATAAAAGACACTCTCTCAAGTCTCTTTATTTAGTATCTCCTTTCGCAGGTATGCTGGAAGAGATTTCATTAGAAATAAGCAATACCTTTGTACTCTCTTTTTCTGTTCCTTTCTTGATTTCTGTATTTAGTGTGTACATAAATTGTTAAATAAATAAATAAAAGAACAGCCTTGGGCTAAATAAAAAAAAATGGACGAAACTTCTATCACTTACGGGATACCTTCCATGATTTGAGTTTATTTTGAGCTCCCGATATTGATATACAGACATTGATAATGATATTGTGACAGTGAACATTTTGTGACAAAATAGATATATAGGCATTCTTCTAATGACATCAGCAATGAGCATTTAAAAAAAATGTCTCAACCACTACGCTTGATAGAAGGATTGGTGAATGCAGTATGTTGTTCAGGAGAGAGGGCGCTGCTGCTTATGTCATTTTATTTACAGCCTTACATGTATTTACTGGTTAACATAACATTATACAGGGTGGAATCGGTAATTAAAAAAAAACATCTGTTTTTTACAAAAATGCAATACAAATAAAATGTTCCATACATTTTGACTGTGTAGGTATTGCATTTTTGTTTAACAGCAGTTTTTTTAATGAAATATCTGCTTACATAAACCAGGCCCTAACACTTTGCCCGACCCAAGTATCGAACCGGGGTCCCTACGCTAAGTAAAACACTTGCGACTACTCAATCATAATCTATGCGTTTGGTGGCTAAAGGACGTATTTAATTAAGCCAGAAATGGCGTAAGATTTAACAGCATCTTAAAATTCAGTAACACTTAAGTGGGGTATTACAAAAAAAAACACAAAGTTGGAAGGTTTCCTCGTTGAAATAGTATGTTTTTCGTTCGTTACTTGAAATAACAATTACTTGTTAAAAATAGTTTGTTTTCTCAACTGCAATGATAATAAAACGAATTTTAAATAACTTTTTTATCATTCTCCCGATGCATGTAGGCAAAAACCCACGGACCTGATTTGGGACCTCTAATTTGTAGATTATATTTAAAAAGACCATAAAAAAACATATCTCACAAAATATCCTATACTTTTATAATAATAGAATATATTTTCTTTATATTACTTTTAGGTAAATTTTAAAATTAGCGTAACGCTGAAATGTAAGAGAGATCTTAAATAAAACACCAATAAAAGAATCAGATATCATTTTCCATTCTTTCAAAGATATTTCCAAATGCAGATTTTACGATATCAAAAGCTCACGGTTCTTAGAATAATTTTCGCTTTTATCTGCCAGACAGTTTTAGATCAAGCGTGCACGATTCATTTTTATTCACTTCCATACAGAATATCTGGACTTCAGAAGCATAAAGTCGAATGTATAAACACTCTGTATTTGTACGTCCTATCTTATGCTCAGAACCATAAGGTCGTATGTACAAACTCTCTTTATTGGTACATCCGACCTTAAGCTGCTGATATCGAGATATAAGAAAAGAATTTTCTTCTCTGCCGATTCATAATTCTACAAACTATTGGTCGGTAGGGGAAATAGGACAGTCGGGTAGACAAGTGTTTATTAAACTTTGTTTTTTTCTTTTCGTTGATTTTTTTTATGAGATTGTGAAAAGACAAGGCAGGTTTTGTCTTATTTGCTTTGGGTACAAATAGAAACAAAACTAAACTATCTACTGTGAATAGGCTAGTGACGAAACATTCCCATATTGAAATTTCTCTCTCTTTTATTAGTTGAAATCTGTTATCTCATTAGACGACATGTTTTTATGTAAATGATTCTCTAGTGGTAATGTACCGTTAAACAGAAAAAAAACAGATTTTTGTGTTTCTCTTGACGCCAAATAAAAAAAGAAAATGTAACTAGTATAGTAAAAACAAACTGTGAGTTCTTCAAACAAACAAGTCGTCAATAACAATATCGTGACTATCCCTTATAGATCGCGGTGGAAATTAAGTACAAGGTGTAAACGGACCCTTCACGAAGCCGCCGTGATAGCCTAGCGGTGTGACCGTTGGACTGCCAAGTCATAAGTCTCGAGTTCGAACCCAGGACTCGCACCTCTGATTTTTCGGAATCATGTGCGTATTGAATAATTATCACTTGCTTCGGTGAAGGAAAACATCGTGAGGAAACCTGCATACCTGAGAGATATTTCTCGACGGCATGTAAAGCCAAGTCAGAGGCCCATGGGCGGCATTAAAACTCTGACACCAGGTTAGGCACTAACCACACGATAAAGAAAGAAGACCAAGCCGCCAACCAAAGAACAATGCACAAATTATTGCTGAGAAAAAACATTTTTGCCTTTGTAAAATATCCCGTTTTACGGTAGCCAGTCACTGTAACGCACTCGAAAAATTGTGCGTTGCATAATGCAAGGGTTATGGAGCTATATAAAGTAAATTTACAACATTAAAATTTTGTGAAAAAGTTGTAACTTTGACCTGCAATAGCTTCGTAACTAGTAGGTTTTCAGGTTCCGATCATAAAGCAAGCAAAGCCACGAGCAAAAGCTAGCATTTAATAAGAATACAACATCACTACATAATATAGAACAAAGTCGCTTCCCGTTGTGTCTGTCCCTATGTATGCTTAGATCTTTAAAACTACGCATCGGATTTTGATGCGATTTTTTTTAATATATAGAGTGATTCAAGAGGAATGTTTATATGTATAATAATATAATACATGCATCAACATTGCACCCGTGCGAAGCCGGGGCGGGTCGCTAGTTAAACTTTAAAACAATTATTCACCAACCTAACTACCTTCTTGCATTCTCTTTCAAACCAGAATAATCCGAAGCACCTCTCTCTGCGGCTGTACGTAAGGGTGGGTTCATATTAGCATCATATTGGTCGGAGCAGCACGTGCCGACAATATGTCTTCATGTGCGCGCAGGTCTATAATATTATGTTCGTTTTTATACTACACAAATATGTAGAGCTTATTGATTTAAACGTGTGATGTTTTGATGAATTATTGATTGCGCTATTTAGAAACTCGATATTAGATCTCTGATGGCGCTGTAGTACTTTTTGTAGAGCCGCTACTTACACCCGTATCTATAGTCAAGTTAAAGTAATTACTTGAGCTTAAGTATTAATTACTTTGCAAATTTTTTGATTTAAAAAAGAAGTAAGAACCGTCAAAGAAAGCAAAGCTAAGAATTCAAACTTTTTACAGTTCTAATTTTAGGAAATAACTAAACTACATAATAAAAATCGTATCTTAAAAAATGACATTTACTCAAGTAAAGACTTTGACTTGTTTATAGATACGGGTGTCAGTCCACATTACCTCTACCTAACTCTTTGAAGGAAGCAGGCGTGATGTTATGACGTGTGTTAAGTATATTTATTTATTTATTAGGCAAATAAACAATAACACAGTACCTTTATCTACCCCTTTTCAAGCAATGCGCCATTTGCTTTTGACTTTGTTCATTTCCAAATAAAAGAAAATACATATTCATATATTTGGAAAGCGTTTTCCCTAAATTGCACAAAGGACATACAGAGGGCGCCACCGAAGTAACTTCCTGTTGAAATAAAAAAGAAAAAATTTACATTTCCTGTTCTGTCCATGCATAATATGCAAAGTAATGCTAAAAGAAAGGCTTTTTGGGGTCATTTTTGTTTTTGTTTTTTGCAAAGTAAAAATAATAATAAATAATAAAAAAAAATCCACATTTCGCCAGTTATGTTTATGTCCCATGTAATAGGGGTCGAACCTATTGCCATCAATCGGGCACAAATACAGACTCCGTAGCTGCTACTGAGAAATTCCTAATGGAAAAACCCTATTGGGTATTTTGATTTAAATTTATTAATTTACCTGACCCGGGAATCGACCAATAGACCAACAAGTCACAGTACTTACTTTAAAAAAAATCTCTCTCAAATCAAAGCGAGCACTGCCATCTCAGCTTACTGCTTACCTCGCTGTGATATACAGTGTTGTGTAGAATGTGTACAGTCAGACGCAAGAATAAGATCACATTTGTCGAATTAATAAAGATTTTCTTCCAAAGTATTGATGGATATCAGAGATAGACTTTCCTTGGAACGTTACTAAAAATTCATCGATATTAACTACTAGCTTATGGCAGCGGCTTCGGCCGTGTGGGGTTCGATAATTAACCCACGGGATCGCCTATGTGCTATTCCAAACTATATTCTATCTCTGTGTCAAATTTCATCCAGATCCGTTCCCCCGTTCTGGCGTGATTGAGTAACAAACATCCATCCATCCATCCAAACTTTCGCATTTATAATATTAGTAAGTATAGATTGATTTATGTGGTTGTTGCTGTTAAGGCGTGAAAAAGTAACAGATAAACGGCCTGTTATAGTTACTTTTGCATTAATCTTATTATTAGTATGAATTGAGAATACAGAGGTATGTAAAACAGGGTGTAAAGTCCTTCCCCCCCCCCCATAGAAGAGGGGGAATCCTCCGAGCAGACGGGTGTTGTGTCTGCTGGGCTCGACAGTTGTCGGGTTTTTCTATATTACGGTATTTTTTCGCCGATAAATTAATAGCGCAATTTACAATTTTGATGCTAATGCTTCATTTGTTTCATAGATGGCGCTGTAGTACATTTTGTAGTGCCGCTACAAAAATATTTCAATACTGTATAAATTACTAGCTCCATGTAAAATACTGGTATTCAGCTGCATCCGGTTAGACTGGAAGCCGACCCCGACATAGTTGGGAAAAGGCTAGGCAGATGATGATGACTACATATTTAAGTGACTTGGAACTGAAATCTGACACAGAAAACTGCTTTTAAATTTAGTTTTGAAGGGGAAGACATATTCTTGCTCGTGACTGTACACAGAGCAGTTCAATGAGGATCATTTGCAGGATTCCTTCCAAGCGTTTTATGAAAGTAGGGAGCCGCGGGCGAGTATAGGGGCCATGTTCGAGGCTGCGAGCGAGACTGTCTTCCAAAGATTTCTTGAAAATCTTTTTCTTTTATCGAATTGAAGCTTACTTACTTCTTTTTAACCGACTTCAAAAAAAGGAGGAGGTTCTCAATTCTTTTTTTTGTGTTTGTTACCTCATATCTCCGTCATTTATGAACCGATTTGAAAAATTCTTCTTTCATCTGAATGGATCTACTTCCCGATTAGTCCCATAGAAATTTCATCGAAATCGGTTCAGCAGTTTGGTTTTGAAATCAAAATAGCTGGAAAAATTGTCATCCAAGTAAAAGAAATTGCGAAATTGATACTTGACAAGGATTTGTATTTGATAAGATAACTAAAAAGGGTAAAATAAAAACTTTGTTGCAAAAAAAAACCGACTTCCAAAAAAAACACAAAAAAAGTGGAAAATAACTTTACTTTCGGAAGTCGGTGGCAAAAAAGTCAATGTAACAAACAATAGTCACCGACTTCCGAAAGTAAAGTTATTTTCCACTTTTTAGTGTTTTTTTTGGAAGTCGGTTTTTTTTTTTGCAAAAAAGTTTTTTTACAGGTATGTTTTGTATTTTTTGTTCTTTGTCCGTAAAATAATTTCTTATTTTCCGGGATGTAACTTAAAGAAAAGGAATTTGCATTTTATTTTTATTATTGAAACAGCTGACGGTCTATTAAGTTAGAAACGTATCACTTGTTTCCGACAAGGATGAAATAACTCAAAAAATTATATTTTTCGATGTTGTTTGTAGCTGAATATTAAATTAACGAGAGTAAGTATCCAAATGAGTAACGAAATACGTAAAATAATTTCATCTTTTGTATTTTGGTAAAAGGTTTTTATTTAAAAAAAAAATGGCAATATAATGAAAATATTTCTTATTTTTCGATTTTCATTATTCAAGCGGTATGTGTTCGATTAAATCAATTATTTGCAATAGATTATATCGTATCTGTATGTATTATAATTTTAACATTTTGTTAGCGGGCTGACTGAACGGGTGCGCCACACGCACTTTAGAACCTTGTTTCGCTCTATTAGGGTGGAACAATCTAAATAAAACACAATTTTCCCCTAAACTTGTTTTTTTTAGTGTTTTAGGCTCGATTTCTTAAAGCGTTGCGTATATTGTGACACTTATTTATTTATTTCTCTCATTATTGATATGTCCGGACTTATTCCAATATATGGTCCCCCTACTCTCTAGCCAGCGGCATCGTCTCCTCGTCTTCCAATGAACGTTTCCGCTCGATAGCTCTTCTATATTACATCCACAAGGAAAGTCCCTTAAAATGAGCATTATACTCAAATTATTGTGGTCTAGAACCACTTGGCTGTGAGGGGCTCGTCGCTAAATAATAACAGCCACATTTATACATCTTTAAGGTTAAGCAACGCTGGCCGAGGTCGATTTGTAGATGGGTGACCATCCATTACATACCGAGTTTCCTCCGTGCCTCGGAAAACACGTTAAGCCGTTGATTGTATTATCATTCCTCTGTTCCAACACATATTGTAGCTGTTTATTGTCCCTGAATAAATAAAAATAAAAATCCCGGCTGTCATTTGTAGATCTTTGACAGTCGTTAGCCTGGAAATCTGACAACGGTGTTACCAAGGCGTATCTTATTATCCAGTACTAACTGGGTTATGGAGGTCAGATAGGCAGTCGCTCCATGTGGCATCCCGTTAGACTGGAAGCCGACCCCAACATGGCTCTGAAAAGGCAAGCAAAAGCTGAGCTCCTCCATATAAATAAATAAATAAATAAATTGTTTATTAAATCTCTAACATTTACATAACAAGTTTGAATGAAACAGCCCCAGTAAGTGGTTAATAACACTTGTGTCGGGGTTGTCTCGCTCCTCCCCTGAATTCGTAGACAAAATAGAGACTATGACAATTAAAATCAAAATTAAAATTAAAATAAATTAAAAACAATATACAATAAAATTCTATTTTCAAAATTAAATATAAACAAAATCAAAATTAAAATCAGTAAAATTAAATTTAAAAGCAAATTCAAAATCAAAATTAGATCAAATTTAAAATTAAGATCAGATACAAAAATAAATCAAAAATCAAAATCAGAGTTACAATCAAAATTATTATAAAATCTAAAATAAAATCAAAATTTCAAAATAACAACATGTTTTAAGCGCCAACTAAAATTATCCATATCCTTCCGAAGAGTCCCTTAAACCGTGAATTTTACTCAAATCACTGTGGTTTAGAAGAAATTGGCTTTGCCCGTGGTGCTTTTGAAATGGATGGAATTGATACTTAGTGGCTTTTGGTCAAAGCAAATGGTCTGCAATACCGCATTGTTGCTTTCTGTCGAGCTGTTTGTGTATGTTTGATTATTAGAGACCGGAATATGCATATTGGCATATGTATTTGCCAATTACGGCAGTTTTTTGAAGAACAAGCAAAAAACTGCCGTATTTTAGCTAAAATTGGCATAGCGCTGAAACAGTAGTAAAATGATTATACCGCGTCGAAGTTGAAGTACTTATGTTAAAAAAAAAAACATTAATTTGTTGAACTTATTTCAATTTGTTGCATATTTCACTCATTTTTTTGCATATTCCGAACATTCATGATGCATATTGGCATGCATATTTCAACGATTGTATGGTGCATAGAGCTCGGTCTCTAGTGATTATAAATGCATCTCTTGTGAGACTTGTAACTTATTTATTTTATTTATTTATTGGAAACTCAACAGCTTATTATTAATATGACATTTTAAGTGAAATTTCACCCCACTATCAATGAACAGCACAATGCAGTTGCGACAAAGTAACTAGCATCTTAAAGTCTGCATACACTGAACATGGACAGCGAGATGATGACAATTATCTCTTAAGCCAATAACAGAGTTTCACGGCATTGACAAAGCCGTTAACTAGAAAGTAGCTAAACTTGTATGGTGTACATAATAATGTATTTAATTGATTCATCTTTGATACATGAGAAATGCTATAAGGAAAGTAATTGAAAGTGGTAGCTAATTAAAAAAAATGTCCATATGTTTTTCCTTATTTGTGTGGTTAGTGCCTAACCTGGTGTCAAAGTTTTTATGCCGCCCATGGGCCTCTGACTTGGCTTTACATGCCGTCGAGAAACAAATCTCACAGTATGCTGGTTTCCTCACGATGTTTTCCTTCACCGAAGGAAGTCTTAATTATACAATACGCACATCAATCCGAAAAATCAGAGGTGCGTCTTGGGTTCGAACTCGAGACCTATGACTTGGCAGTCCAACGGACTCACTACTAGGCCATGTGATGTACACACATAAACTCACGCCATTTCCCCATGGGCGCTGTCAGAAACTACAGAACGCCATCGCCATCCTTTACGATTCTTTCCATACATACTCGCCTCATCCATGTTCATACACGCACGCCTCCGCCAGTTGCAAGTAATATGCGCAACCATTTAATACCATTAAAACCAACCACCATTACCATTAAAACCATTAA
This sequence comes from Standfussiana lucernea, assembly GCA_964057025.1. Lineage (NCBI taxonomy): Eukaryota > Metazoa > Arthropoda > Insecta > Lepidoptera > Noctuidae > Standfussiana > Standfussiana lucernea. Next base: position 10,331,599 of record OZ059811.1, read on the forward strand.
ATTAATAGCTCCTTACCGATACGAACTATAGCGGTATAGTATACCTTATACCAGCATTAGGCCATTTTGAACAAAATCAACTGTAGCGCAATCCCACTGGCATTTAACGTACATCGAAACAAAAAGACGAAGTTTTATGATACACTTTTGTGAAATTCAATATAACGTGCTCCATTTGGACAGATTTTATTCAGAAAATATCTCAAGAAGTTATAATAATGAATCAATGACAATACTCCACACAGCATTTTTAAATTGAAAATAATAGACATATCTTTTCCATGATTACCTATTGGAGAACCTTCTTATCGCCCCCTACCGACCCTCTTTTGACAAAGTGCGCAATAATACAGTATTTGGCGAAACGTTTCCGAATTATAATTGTTATTAATAGCTATGGGGTGAGCAGGGAAGCTCCATAATGTAGTATTTATTTTAGTTAAGGAATAGAATTGTACCCTGTGGTAATGTGGTTTTGAACTGTAAACTGTTAAGGGACACCGACGCTAAATAATGCGGAAGTTACCTACATATTACGGCTCATCACACGGGTTCCTTCATTAACGATTCGTAAAAAATACGATACGTCATGAGCATGACGGATGGACGTCCTCATTGCATACGGAATCGTGTTTTATCACGATTCGGCAAAACGACCGAATTGGTGTTCACATTAGTTTCGTGATTTTTCGGGAGCGAGCGCATCGGCAAATCCGTCACAAAAAACACGATTCGTGATTTTTTGACGAACGTGTTTTTACAAGACGATACGTGATTTAAGACGTGTCCCACATTTTACACGATACGTGATGCGTGTGAAATGCCCGTGTCATTTGAAAAGCATAGTCGCCGTCAAAAAAAAAACGAATCGTGAAAAAAGACGATTCGTCAAAAAAAAAACAAAGCGTCTTCGTGTGAATGAGCTCTAGTTGTGAAAAAAGGTCTTTTCACATTTTCCTATTACTATTTTTCATTCCTAGTTTTCTTTCACGACACCCACGGGTGCGGAACGGCAACCGTTTTCGTTAGCAGACACCTAATAAATACTGCTATTTAATTTTCTTCCCCTAGATTGCACATTTAATTCCCTATAGCGCTGCGTCCACTGCGGGCTTGGCAGGAAGCCAGCCACTGCTATGCGGATAATTGATCAACCTTATTGAAAACTGTCCTTTTGATTTAGTAGTTAGGTAAAATAGTGAGCTAGAGTATGAGCATTTTGGGTGTAAATTTGATAAGAAAAATGCTGGAAAAATAAAGAGACTTTTGTTTTATGCATTGACTTTTTTGCCGCTAACTTCCGGAAGTAAAGTTATTTTCCACTTTTTTGTGCGTGTACTTTTTTGTGTTATACGTATTTGGACGTCAGTTCATTTTTTTTTTTGCAATTTTTTATTTTATTTTCATCTTTTCGGTTGTAAAAATATCATATGTATATCATTTTATAAATCTTATTATCTTTGATTGTGTACTTTATGAGTCAGCTCCCTTTAATACCAGGGACCATATCGGTTACCCATTGAAAGGGTTTTCGTTAGGGTTTTTCGAAGCGGTTAATCAAAAACCCATACGATATGGGTAACCCTTTTGAACGGCTTAATAGACCATTTTGGTTACCTATTGAAAGGGTTTTTGATAGGGTTTTTCTAGCAGTCAATCAAAAACCCATACGATATGGGTACCCCTTTTGAACGGCTTAATAGACCATTTTGGTTACCCATTGAAAGGGTTTTTGATAGGGTTTTTCTAGCAGTCAATCAAAAACCCATACGATGTGGCTAACCCTTTTGAACGGCTTAATTGACCATTTTGGCTACCCATTGAAAGGGTTTTCGATAGGGTTTTTCTAGCAGTCAATCAAAAACCCTTACGATGTGGTGTGGGTCACCCTTTTGAACGGCTTAATTGATCGTTTTGGTTACCAGCTTAATTGACCGTTTTGGTATGGGTTTTGGTATGGGTTTTTGATAGGGTTTTCTAAACAGTCACAAACCAATAATATTTGGATAACTCTTTTGAACGGCCTAAGCTAAGGGACCATTTTGGTTAACCAAATCGAATATGAATGACATCGCACCGTGCGTTCAAGGACAAGTATACAAAACAACAACAAAAAAATTCTCGAGTTGGCGGAACAGTTTCATTTGTGTGAGTGAGCTTTCACGCTGCAGTTTATGTGACATATAACATATTCAGTAAAACACCATCTTTTGCAAAGAGCTCTAAAGAAAATGATTAACAGATGGCTACTTCTATGAGATCGAATTGATCTAGAGCTTCATTTATCTTTTTTTTGTAGAAATTACGTGATTTATGAGTAGACAAGGAAGTTTAGATTTTTACTAATCTCTTACTTCAGTCAAAATCTGCCATTTAACGTATTTTAGTGATTGTTCGTTTCATAATCGTTACCTATGCTGCAATCTATGATTTTCTTTACATGACTAATTATAATTTGTTCGAGTTTAGACCCCATGGTAATATGATCTCTCGCTGAAGGGCATAGGTTTCAAAACGGAATAGCATGCGTTGACCGGCCGTGGCAGCGCGGCGGGCGGCGGCGCCTTTGTGGCTACTTACCTAGCTGGTTGTAAACAGGGATCTATGAGCTTTATTGAATGTGAAATAGAGTTCATTTTAGCTTTGCTGGCCGGATACCGAAATTACTTAATATTATTATGTTTTTTTCATTTCTGTTCTTGTTTATTACTTTATTGCAAGTACCAAACAAATGCTGTCATTTTTGCTGTTTGATTTTTGAACCTGGACGTCTTTTGCGGAGTTTTACTATATTATTATTTAGTCGGTGTGAAAACTTAGGGGTCTGCGAAATGATCAATCGTGATTGTAAATTATTACGTGTTTGTTGCACATAGCTCGTTTACGTACCAAGCGATTGATAATATTACTATACTACAATATAAATTGATGGCGATTGATCATTTCGGGGTCGCATTACAATAGGTAGGTATGTAGATATAAAGTTACGTAATTTATCAATCTAAATTTTCAAAATAGCAATTGTATAGTTTATTGCAATGGGCAAGTAGGTAAATATGTAGGATTGTCCTACATACTTACCTACTTGCCAATTCACGCAACAATTTGCGCAACGATGTTATGTCCTAAAGGTCCGACGTACCACTTCATTGTTGATTGATTTGTGTCATGGATAGATTATTGGTCACTAAATGTACAAAATGGAGTACCTACTAGACTGCCCTGTTAGGCAGAAAAGCGCTACGTAGGTACCTATCTCAAAGTTTTGAAGAAAATCGCCGAAATCTCTTAGCAATTTCAAAGAGAGATGTTTGACAAGAACCAAACTTATTAGTTGTTTTATTTTTGTTTAAGTTAGATATCGCTATTTGGCTTATATCATTACATGCGAAATTGTAAAAGCTATTAAATGTTATTAAAAAACAAAAGCAGGCCTCCTTCACTCGTTCGAAGTCATGCACTAACGTACATACCTACGGGGCTACGGCTCGCGTTCACCCAAACGAATTACATTTAACCTTATTTGTGTCATAGTCCTATACTTACAGTCGTCCAACGCAGACGTCTTTTAAAGGCGTTCTTATGCCTACGGAATAGAAGTCTAAATCGGTTGAACGGACTGTAAAAAGTTTTTATTAAATGTCTTATCTTATTTCAAACGACATTTATAATAAAATAAAGACAAAATTTCTACTTGCTCATTGCTCATTCAATTGATTACGATAACACGGGTATGTATTAGCGAGCGAGAAATTTTTTGCTTTCCGCCTCGGATCGGTTGATTTCTTTATAGTTGTCCGAGATTTAGGGGTCGATTTAGATGTCAAAACCCCTCCCGGGTTTGAACTTCAAAACCAGACCTACGACCCGGCCCCTGAGATGAGTAAGAGTTTCAAGATGAAGAGAACGCAAGAGCGACCGAAGCGAGCCGGACCTAAAGAGCCTAAGGGAGCTTTAAAATTCAAGCTATTGCATAAGCTATGACAGAAATAAATCAGGCGTAGAAACATCTGGATCGAATGTAGGTGACAGACATTCCTGCTGATGTTTTTGACAATTCGTCATGGATCTGATTGACGTGTTGAGATTCGTCATCAGAACTTTCTTCACTCTCTGATATACTTAGTAATATTTTCTACTACCAAATATAAAATGATAAGTATAATAAAATGATACAAGGCATCCGGCCCCAACATTCGTTTTTATAATTTTGAAACCTAATACCTAAATAAAAAACGACCAACAGAGAGTCTCTATGAAGTACTTACCTACCATCTTCTGCGCAACTTCGTGCGAGTCAGCATCTTAGCACTTGGATGGATTTTGAGCTTAAACTACATATCTGCAAACATCACAAATAACGTCACGCCTGTATTCCCCAAAGAGGTGTACCTAATAGACTAATAGTACACCCACATTCGTCAGTTGTTTTTAAATCTCATGTAATAGGGGGCGAGTGAGCCTATTTGTAGGCAATACTATTGCCTACATGCTATCTACAAAGAAAAACTCAAACTATCTACAAAGTACTTTAATATTCAAGAAAAAACTAACCTTATAAATGAATTAGCTTGAAACACGCAAACGCATCCCAATTGATAAAAAAAGTCTACACACTACTTTCGGCTCGGATAGATCAAAAGAATAATATAATATAAACTCAAAAACTCAAAATACGCAACTATAGTTATTGGAGCTCTCGCTCGTACCTACTCTCGCTATTTGTATAATACCGTCTAGTGAATTATAGGCAATGAGCGCCCGGCCGCCATTCCCGTACCACCGACCTAGCACAAGTTTATTGAATAACCCGAACAAAACCCTTATAATATATGGGTTTTTAAGGGTTTTGGTTCATTATAATAACCCATATATTATAAGGGTTTTGACCCTTTCACTGGGTTTCTAGTATAGAACCCATTCAATGGGTTATCATGCAACCCTTTCAAAGGGTTTCTAGTATAAAACCCATTCAATGGGTTATCATGTAACCCTTTCAAAGGGTTCTAGTATAAAACCCATTCAAAAGGGTTACATAATGATAGAGGTAACCTCATAAACGGCTTACCCGTTCGAAAGGCTTAACTCTTAACCGGGGTTGTACGGTCCCTGTTTAATACACGTGTACGTACTTTTTCTTCTCAACTAGAAAACTGTTACTAACACTTATATGGATTCTGTCCGAAATAAATGGAAAATAATAATAACAAATTAAAACACTGGTAATACTAGTTCATAGGAATATTTTAAACTATAAAAAATCCTAGCATCGAAATAAAAATAAAAATTTCAAACAAACTAAATAGCATAAAACTGTAACGAAATACAAAACCATTTATAAATATTGGTTTACTAACCTTAGGTATAATTTACCCTAATTCTTGTCTGGAAATAACATTTAAGGAACGAATTTGGCAAAGGTTTTTGAAATAGCGAGTAGGCAACATGTGTTTAGTGTTTATACCGATGCGGAGGTCGTTAACCTGTCAGTGCTAGCCTATTAATCTACATCATGTAGAAAATTCCGAATATGCAAACCTTGTCCTGTGACTAAACTACTGGATATATTCAAATGAATTTTTGTACGTTGACTGGGAACGTTATGAGATATACGCAGTTTGATTTCGTATAAAATCGTATAGTCGGCGCCACCCTGTATATGATAGTCCTTTAATAACTTCAAGTCACAATGTAAAATTAATTCACGACAAGAATTTATGTGGGATAAGTACTACAGGAAAAGGGTAAAATAAAAATCTTTACTTTCGGAAGTCGGTTGCAAAGAAGTCAATGAAATAACCAAAGTCACCGACTTCGGAAAGAAAAGTCCTTTTAGACTTTTTTAGTGTTTTTTTTTAATATTTTCCTTCATTGTTTTCCCAGATAAGAGTGTAACTTTGTCCACCCAATACTACGATTCAATAAGTTCACCCACAAATAACTTACTCACTCTCGACTCGAAGACTCACGGAAACAAATGAAAATAGTTGCAAACACATAGTTGTGGAACTTAGTAATTATTTGAAGTAGTATAACTTGGTTCGTTCGCAAATAGTTTCACTCTTTGATCGCTTGCTGAAAGTTGGCGGTACAGTCGCAGAGAGAAGTGTTTAGAATAGAAATTAAATAAGTATTTATTAATTTTTCGACATACCTACTGATATTTACACAATTCTTTTTACATCATCTATTTTACAACTGATATGTTTTACAAATAATGAACTTTGACTTTAATTTTCAGTCTAAACTTTCATTTTCTTGGTTTTTATAAGCTTAAGTAACCCACTAAAATAAATTGGGCTTGAAATATTGCCATCTCTTACTACCAAATTAAAACAAGAAAAATCTGAAAATATACACGCCCTATTAAATCAGTAAACAAAGGTATGTGTTAACTTTAATATAATTTGTCAGCCGTTATTTTGTCTAAGATTTTAAAGGTTATTAAAAAAAAATCTGCTGTTTCCTACAAAACTGCAATACC
>OZ059811.1:10338282-10562513 GCA_964057025.1 Standfussiana lucernea
CCCTATAGCGCTGCGTCCACTGCGGGCTTGGCAGGAAGCCAGCCACTGCTATGCGGATAATTGATCAACCTTATTGAAAACTGTCCTTTTGATTTAGTAGTTAGGTAAAATAGTGAGCTAGAGTATGAGCATTTTGGGTGTAAATTTGATAAGAAAAATGCTGGAAAAATAAAGAGACTTTTGTTTTATGCATTGACTTTTTTGCCGCTAACTTCCGGAAGTAAAGTTATTTTCCACTTTTTTGTGCGTGTACTTTTTTGTGTTATACGTATTTGGACGTCAGTTCATTTTTTTTTTTGCAATTTTTTATTTTATTTTCATCTTTTCGGTTGTAAAAATATCATATGTATATCATTTTATAAATCTTATTATCTTTGATTGTGTACTTTATGAGTCAGCTCCCTTTAATACCAGGGACCATATCGGTTACCCATTGAAAGGGTTTTCGTTAGGGTTTTTCGAAGCGGTTAATCAAAAACCCATACGATATGGGTAACCCTTTTGAACGGCTTAATAGACCATTTTGGTTACCTATTGAAAGGGTTTTTGATAGGGTTTTTCTAGCAGTCAATCAAAAACCCATACGATATGGGTACCCCTTTTGAACGGCTTAATAGACCATTTTGGTTACCCATTGAAAGGGTTTTTGATAGGGTTTTTCTAGCAGTCAATCAAAAACCCATACGATGTGGCTAACCCTTTTGAACGGCTTAATTGACCATTTTGGCTACCCATTGAAAGGGTTTTCGATAGGGTTTTTCTAGCAGTCAATCAAAAACCCTTACGATGTGGTGTGGGTCACCCTTTTGAACGGCTTAATTGATCGTTTTGGTTACCAGCTTAATTGACCGTTTTGGTATGGGTTTTGGTATGGGTTTTTGATAGGGTTTTCTAAACAGTCACAAACCAATAATATTTGGATAACTCTTTTGAACGGCCTAAGCTAAGGGACCATTTTGGTTAACCAAATCGAATATGAATGACATCGCACCGTGCGTTCAAGGACAAGTATACAAAACAACAACAAAAAAATTCTCGAGTTGGCGGAACAGTTTCATTTGTGTGAGTGAGCTTTCACGCTGCAGTTTATGTGACATATAACATATTCAGTAAAACACCATCTTTTGCAAAGAGCTCTAAAGAAAATGATTAACAGATGGCTACTTCTATGAGATCGAATTGATCTAGAGCTTCATTTATCTTTTTTTTGTAGAAATTACGTGATTTATGAGTAGACAAGGAAGTTTAGATTTTTACTAATCTCTTACTTCAGTCAAAATCTGCCATTTAACGTATTTTAGTGATTGTTCGTTTCATAATCGTTACCTATGCTGCAATCTATGATTTTCTTTACATGACTAATTATAATTTGTTCGAGTTTAGACCCCATGGTAATATGATCTCTCGCTGAAGGGCATAGGTTTCAAAACGGAATAGCATGCGTTGACCGGCCGTGGCAGCGCGGCGGGCGGCGGCGCCTTTGTGGCTACTTACCTAGCTGGTTGTAAACAGGGATCTATGAGCTTTATTGAATGTGAAATAGAGTTCATTTTAGCTTTGCTGGCCGGATACCGAAATTACTTAATATTATTATGTTTTTTTCATTTCTGTTCTTGTTTATTACTTTATTGCAAGTACCAAACAAATGCTGTCATTTTTGCTGTTTGATTTTTGAACCTGGACGTCTTTTGCGGAGTTTTACTATATTATTATTTAGTCGGTGTGAAAACTTAGGGGTCTGCGAAATGATCAATCGTGATTGTAAATTATTACGTGTTTGTTGCACATAGCTCGTTTACGTACCAAGCGATTGATAATATTACTATACTACAATATAAATTGATGGCGATTGATCATTTCGGGGTCGCATTACAATAGGTAGGTATGTAGATATAAAGTTACGTAATTTATCAATCTAAATTTTCAAAATAGCAATTGTATAGTTTATTGCAATGGGCAAGTAGGTAAATATGTAGGATTGTCCTACATACTTACCTACTTGCCAATTCACGCAACAATTTGCGCAACGATGTTATGTCCTAAAGGTCCGACGTACCACTTCATTGTTGATTGATTTGTGTCATGGATAGATTATTGGTCACTAAATGTACAAAATGGAGTACCTACTAGACTGCCCTGTTAGGCAGAAAAGCGCTACGTAGGTACCTATCTCAAAGTTTTGAAGAAAATCGCCGAAATCTCTTAGCAATTTCAAAGAGAGATGTTTGACAAGAACCAAACTTATTAGTTGTTTTATTTTTGTTTAAGTTAGATATCGCTATTTGGCTTATATCATTACATGCGAAATTGTAAAAGCTATTAAATGTTATTAAAAAACAAAAGCAGGCCTCCTTCACTCGTTCGAAGTCATGCACTAACGTACATACCTACGGGGCTACGGCTCGCGTTCACCCAAACGAATTACATTTAACCTTATTTGTGTCATAGTCCTATACTTACAGTCGTCCAACGCAGACGTCTTTTAAAGGCGTTCTTATGCCTACGGAATAGAAGTCTAAATCGGTTGAACGGACTGTAAAAAGTTTTTATTAAATGTCTTATCTTATTTCAAACGACATTTATAATAAAATAAAGACAAAATTTCTACTTGCTCATTGCTCATTCAATTGATTACGATAACACGGGTATGTATTAGCGAGCGAGAAATTTTTTGCTTTCCGCCTCGGATCGGTTGATTTCTTTATAGTTGTCCGAGATTTAGGGGTCGATTTAGATGTCAAAACCCCTCCCGGGTTTGAACTTCAAAACCAGACCTACGACCCGGCCCCTGAGATGAGTAAGAGTTTCAAGATGAAGAGAACGCAAGAGCGACCGAAGCGAGCCGGACCTAAAGAGCCTAAGGGAGCTTTAAAATTCAAGCTATTGCATAAGCTATGACAGAAATAAATCAGGCGTAGAAACATCTGGATCGAATGTAGGTGACAGACATTCCTGCTGATGTTTTTGACAATTCGTCATGGATCTGATTGACGTGTTGAGATTCGTCATCAGAACTTTCTTCACTCTCTGATATACTTAGTAATATTTTCTACTACCAAATATAAAATGATAAGTATAATAAAATGATACAAGGCATCCGGCCCCAACATTCGTTTTTATAATTTTGAAACCTAATACCTAAATAAAAAACGACCAACAGAGAGTCTCTATGAAGTACTTACCTACCATCTTCTGCGCAACTTCGTGCGAGTCAGCATCTTAGCACTTGGATGGATTTTGAGCTTAAACTACATATCTGCAAACATCACAAATAACGTCACGCCTGTATTCCCCAAAGAGGTGTACCTAATAGACTAATAGTACACCCACATTCGTCAGTTGTTTTTAAATCTCATGTAATAGGGGGCGAGTGAGCCTATTTGTAGGCAATACTATTGCCTACATGCTATCTACAAAGAAAAACTCAAACTATCTACAAAGTACTTTAATATTCAAGAAAAAACTAACCTTATAAATGAATTAGCTTGAAACACGCAAACGCATCCCAATTGATAAAAAAAGTCTACACACTACTTTCGGCTCGGATAGATCAAAAGAATAATATAATATAAACTCAAAAACTCAAAATACGCAACTATAGTTATTGGAGCTCTCGCTCGTACCTACTCTCGCTATTTGTATAATACCGTCTAGTGAATTATAGGCAATGAGCGCCCGGCCGCCATTCCCGTACCACCGACCTAGCACAAGTTTATTGAATAACCCGAACAAAACCCTTATAATATATGGGTTTTTAAGGGTTTTGGTTCATTATAATAACCCATATATTATAAGGGTTTTGACCCTTTCACTGGGTTTCTAGTATAGAACCCATTCAATGGGTTATCATGCAACCCTTTCAAAGGGTTTCTAGTATAAAACCCATTCAATGGGTTATCATGTAACCCTTTCAAAGGGTTCTAGTATAAAACCCATTCAAAAGGGTTACATAATGATAGAGGTAACCTCATAAACGGCTTACCCGTTCGAAAGGCTTAACTCTTAACCGGGGTTGTACGGTCCCTGTTTAATACACGTGTACGTACTTTTTCTTCTCAACTAGAAAACTGTTACTAACACTTATATGGATTCTGTCCGAAATAAATGGAAAATAATAATAACAAATTAAAACACTGGTAATACTAGTTCATAGGAATATTTTAAACTATAAAAAATCCTAGCATCGAAATAAAAATAAAAATTTCAAACAAACTAAATAGCATAAAACTGTAACGAAATACAAAACCATTTATAAATATTGGTTTACTAACCTTAGGTATAATTTACCCTAATTCTTGTCTGGAAATAACATTTAAGGAACGAATTTGGCAAAGGTTTTTGAAATAGCGAGTAGGCAACATGTGTTTAGTGTTTATACCGATGCGGAGGTCGTTAACCTGTCAGTGCTAGCCTATTAATCTACATCATGTAGAAAATTCCGAATATGCAAACCTTGTCCTGTGACTAAACTACTGGATATATTCAAATGAATTTTTGTACGTTGACTGGGAACGTTATGAGATATACGCAGTTTGATTTCGTATAAAATCGTATAGTCGGCGCCACCCTGTATATGATAGTCCTTTAATAACTTCAAGTCACAATGTAAAATTAATTCACGACAAGAATTTATGTGGGATAAGTACTACAGGAAAAGGGTAAAATAAAAATCTTTACTTTCGGAAGTCGGTTGCAAAGAAGTCAATGAAATAACCAAAGTCACCGACTTCGGAAAGAAAAGTCCTTTTAGACTTTTTTAGTGTTTTTTTTTAATATTTTCCTTCATTGTTTTCCCAGATAAGAGTGTAACTTTGTCCACCCAATACTACGATTCAATAAGTTCACCCACAAATAACTTACTCACTCTCGACTCGAAGACTCACGGAAACAAATGAAAATAGTTGCAAACACATAGTTGTGGAACTTAGTAATTATTTGAAGTAGTATAACTTGGTTCGTTCGCAAATAGTTTCACTCTTTGATCGCTTGCTGAAAGTTGGCGGTACAGTCGCAGAGAGAAGTGTTTAGAATAGAAATTAAATAAGTATTTATTAATTTTTCGACATACCTACTGATATTTACACAATTCTTTTTACATCATCTATTTTACAACTGATATGTTTTACAAATAATGAACTTTGACTTTAATTTTCAGTCTAAACTTTCATTTTCTTGGTTTTTATAAGCTTAAGTAACCCACTAAAATAAATTGGGCTTGAAATATTGCCATCTCTTACTACCAAATTAAAACAAGAAAAATCTGAAAATATACACGCCCTATTAAATCAGTAAACAAAGGTATGTGTTAACTTTAATATAATTTGTCAGCCGTTATTTTGTCTAAGATTTTAAAGGTTATTAAAAAAAAATCTGCTGTTTCCTACAAAACTGCAATACCTACACGTCAAAATGACTGAACTGCTGATTTTTTTTTTGTTAATTTTTTTTTTCGTAGCCTACATTGTCCCACTGCTGGGCAAAGGCCTCCCTCATAGCCTTCCAGTCTTCTCTCGGTTCGGTTTTCTCCGGCCAATCTCTCGCAAACGCCTCCAAGTCGTCACGCCAGCGTTTTCTAGGCCTCCCTCGGCGACGACGCCCGTCTTCTGGCACCCACTGCGTGTCGACTTTGGCCCATCGGTCCTGATGCATTCTACAGACATGGCCCGCCCAATCTCACTTCAACCTAGCAGTCGTATGGCCCACATCAGCGATTCCAGTTTTTGAGCGTATTGTGGTATTGCGTATTCTGTCGCTGAGTTTAATACCCAATACGCTACGCTCCATCGCCCTTTCGTAAACCTTGAGTTTGGACTTTTGCGACTCAGTCAGTGACCAAGTTTGAGCACCGTAGGTTGGTAACCGACAAAAAATTTCTGTGTGGGGGGGGGGGTGTTCAGGATGGTGTACTTAACACGTGGTAACCGGCTTTGCTTCGCTGTCCCTTCCACCCTGTATAACTTTACTATAAATACCTCCATGACCACAGTACTATTCCGTCTGTTCGCAAGATTCCAACTTTCTCAGGAGTCCAACTTTTATAACATCCATACAAACTCTTCGCATGACTCCAACTTATATTTTTTATGTACTTTTATCAGCACTCTTCCAACTGGACGGTACAGTTACGCACATATAGAAACTAAGAAACTATTTGATAGAAAATCATTGTGGCTTTTAAAGAGGAAAATAACAATGTCATGATTTAGATTTATGAAAAATAAATGTTAAGCTCATTGCATTGGTGTCTTGTATAAAACGTTAATATAATATAAACGTAAACGTTAATAACAATAATATAATGAATAAATTTGTGTTTTTTCAATGCATCCGTCAGCGCAATTTACTGTCGTGCGTTACATTGAGTCCTACCGTAAAACGTGATTTTTCACCCCAAATTTAAGTCGTTTCCCGGCAATAATGTTTTGCAGAGTAACTTAGTTTGATGTACAGAATGCTTGGTTGACGGCTTCGTCAAGGGTCCGTTTACACCTTGTATTCTAAATATAATTCCTAAATGGATCAAGGATCTCTAAATCAACTGCCATAAGGAACAGTAATTCCTAACTGAAAAGAAACGCACAGTTTTCAAAATTAGAAACTAAATCAGTAACATACAATGTTACCACTTAATAACCGATTTAACTTGTACCAATAACAGTAACTTGATATTAAAGTTAACTGGAATATACTGGCGAACGAATGGAATGAGAGTGAATGAACAGAAAATGGGAAGTCGGTTCTTATTGCAATTAAGAAATAAAGAAATTTCCAAACGCCTAGTTGACGCTTCCCGTGACCAAGGGCTGGCTTTTACCTTGGCCAGAGGCTAAGTGTTGCCATACAACGTGGCAACGCCGCCAGTCTCTTGGGCACATTACCGGCTGACAGCGTTCGGGAGGAGTTTTTTGATGCCCTTTTATAGTTAGTTTATTTTAGTTATTTTAATTATTACAATGTATTATTACAATGTAAATATTTTTTTTTTAATAAATTACCAAAGAATTTATAGAAATAAGGTAACTTATTAATCAATTAATTTGTATCAGCAAGCGAGTGGGGGGTCAGGGGGGTTACCATGACGCGTTAATGCAGGAATGTTTTAGTTCTATTCCTAGGGAGAGAGAGAGACAGATGGTGCTAGACAGCTGCTGTCTCGGCTACATGTCCTGTCTTTTTTTTAATAATTTTCTGTCAAATACAAGGTGTAGTTTTGCAACCTTGTCAAAATTCAGGATGTTGTCAGAGAAAACGTAAATAATCAATATAAATTACGGTACCTGGTCAATAATAATAAACGCTACTTTTTCTATTTGTTTTAATTTGACACTATTTCAGAATGAACCCTTTTCAAAAGAGGAGAATCACCCGTTTATGGAATAAACGTCTACGTTTGTGTGTGAAAGCGCGGTATAGGGCTAGTATTAGACGGGCCGCGTTTCAATACGGGTGGTGTACACTAAAATTACCTACCCATTTTATTATTGATTCGGGTCGAGAATCATTAGCACAGTGACCTTGAATTTGACGAGGATGCAAAGCAACACCTTGTTTACTTAGGCAGCCAATCATCACTAGGTACTCGGTAAATCTTGAACTACGGGCTGATTTTTGTTTAGACATTGAAAATCGCTTTCTAGGCAAAAATCAGCTGTTTCTTACAAAACTGCAGTACTTACGAGGTCAAGTGTATGGAACAGCTGATTTTTCTTTAATTACCGATGAAAAATTTCGATGTGGGGGGGTGGTTAGAATCATGTTGCACTGAGCACGTGGTAACCGTTTTCGTGTCAGTGTCCCTTCCACCCCGTATACGTACATTACTTACTGGCTATACAGACCTAATAATAAAAATAAGTACATATATCAAAAGCAGAAGAGAATGAAAGGGCGTCAAAAAAATTCAAGTGCCCAGAGGATGGCAGCATTGCCACATTAAATGGCATCGCTTATACGTACTACTAAACTAAAACTCTTTGAAAGGTTAGTCCATAACGAAATTTATCCTGTACTCCACAACGTCATAATTCAACAACAGCACGGTTTTGTCAAAAGGCGGTCGACAAACACTAACCAACTATTATTTTCCAGCTTTTTGTTTGATTCTATTGACAGCCGAGTACAGGTGGATGCAGTGTACACAGATTTCTGTAAGGCTTTCGACAAGGTAGACCATGAAATACTACTAAATAAGATAGCGTTCAACGGAATCCGCGGTAATCTCCTGAGATGGTTTACCTCTTATATAACCAATCGCAGTCAGAGGGTTGTAATAAATGGTCACCGATCTAACATCGCACAGGTGACCTCCGGTGTGCCTCAAGGCTCTATACTTGGTCCCCTGTTGTTTATTTTATACATCAATGACATCAGTCAATGCTTTCACAATACCAAGTTTTTATTATATGCCGACGACCTCAAGGTTTACAGAGCCATACGACAAACAAATGACTGCCTTCTGCTGCAACAAGATTTGGACCGACTATCCCGTTATTGCCAGGAAAATAAGTTGCAACTAAGTTTACCCAAATGTAATTTCTTAAACTTCACAAAAAATAAAACAAAAATAAACTATACATACACGTTGTGCAATGCCCCCCTACTTAAAGTGGACTTCATACGTGATCTCGGTGTTATCCTTGATTCTAAGCTTTGCTTAGACCTACACATAGGAAGGATTGTAAACAAAGCGTACCAATTATACGGATTTGTAATGCGATCAACAATTGACTTTAAAAAGCCTTCTTCTTATATTTGCTTGTATAAGTCTCTAGTTCGCTCTCAACTGGAATATGCCGTGTCCGTCTGGAGTCCATATTACAAAAAGTATGTTGAAATGATTGAGTGTGTTCAATATAAATTCCTACGTACTATGCATTTTAGATGCTATGGATATTATTTGCCCTACCAGGATTTGCTTGCTAAGTATAAATTCACAACCCTTGAAAATAGACGTAAGTACTTAGAAGCCATGAACTTATATAGTATTGTCAGAAATAAATTTGACTGCATTGAACTCTCCAACATGTTATGCTATGCAGTTCCTAGGACAGTCCACAAGCGAAAGGTGCGCGCTGGCACATTATTTTCGGTGGGTACTTGCAAGTCCAACTCTGGCTTGCGTTCGCCTGTTCGCAGAATGGTCGATTCCTACAATAAGACTTTTGAACATATAGACATTTTTGCGTGTCCCCCCTATAGGTTCAAAAGTCTTATACTTAAGGACATTTCTTGAATGTCATTATATGTTTTTCTTTCTTTTTTGTGCCATTTTTAGAGTATTATATACTTTTAATTTTTAAACACGTAAGTTAATTTAATAAGTTAGTAAAAATAATAATGTATTGTAACCCTAGCGATTATTCTCACTGTATTTTATCATTAGTTAATCTGTGTACAGCGTTGTGGGCTGCAATATTATCTATAAGTTTTGTGTATTTCTTGTTCCTATATTTATATTGTAGCTGTTTGTTGTACCTCTTGAATAAAATAAAAAAAATAAAAAATAAAATACTAATTTTGTTGTTTCCTTCATAATTTCTTCATTTCTGCATTCTTCTTTGTTTGTAAATCTAAATTGGCACACAAGATGTTACTGGACATTGGCTCCTATTCTAGAAAGACTGCCTTGTTGGTCTCAAGCGCGACTGCTGAGCCTCCTGGGTGCGATTCCTAGATCGGGCAAAGTGTTAATGGATTTTTTCATTACGAATTTCTCAGTAGCAGCCACGGAGTCTGTATTTGTGCCCGGTTTTTTTTTTCTTTATTTATTTAGGGACATTTATAACCGCAATGCGTATGTCAGTCCCATTTGTGCCCGGTTGATGGCAATTGGCTAGCCCGTTATTACATGGTGAAATATGGGTGCACTATTAGGTACACCTGTGCCTAACCCTTCGGGGATTACAGGCGTGATGTTATGTTATGTTATTTTAACACAAAAATATCCGACTTCCAAAAAACAAACGCAAAATAAATGGAAAATAACTTTACTTTTGGAAGTCGATGGCAAAAAATCAATAAAACAAACAATAGTCACCGACTTTCGAAAGTAAACTTATGTTATTTGTGTTTTTTTTTTGGAAGTCGGTTATTTTTTTGCAAAAAAGTTTTTATTTTAGCTTTTTTAGTTATCATATCACACACTAAGCCTTGTCAAGTATCAATTTCGTAATTTCTTTTACTTGGATAACTTATTTTTAACAGATATTTTGATTTAAAACCTAAATACTGAACCGTTTTTGATAAAATTGCTATGGGACCTATCAGATAAAAGAGAAATTTTTAAATCGGTTCATAAATGACGAAGATAATTATGAGGCAACACAAAAAAAATACAATCGAATTGAGAACCTCCTCCTTTTTTGGAAGTCGATTAAACAAGTAGATAAAAATAACCGAACTTTCTTTACTTAAAACCGAAATCACTTGTCCCCTCACCTGTACCGCTGCAGACAGATATTAATCAATGCAAATACTGAGTTTAATTAAAACCGTGTTTAAACTAAAGTCGTTTGCTTCAGGCTTCGACTTCCACACCGACTTCGACATCTACGTCGGTTGAAAGTAAAAGGAATAGTTGTGTAAAGCTTCTGTGAAAGATAGATGAAGTCTTATTGGAGGGTTCTCGATTCTCGCTGCATTTTGATGGAATATTTTTCTTTAATTTATTGGAAGGATCATGTAGTAGCAGTAGAAGTAAGCGAGACTGTTGAATATGGGGTCGTCTGTTCGATTCTCGGACGCCCTAGCACGAGCGCGGCGTAAACGTAACGTAAATACGTAGATTTTTAAAATTTAAAAAATACTCGGTTAACATATAATATTTTCATAATTTTGAGAATTTGTTCATATATAAGTGGATGATACTGATTGTGCTTGTTGCAAACAATTTAATCCCAAAAACACACAAAAAAAAAAATGGAAAATAACTTTACTTTAGGAAGTCGGTGACTATTTGTTTGTTTCATTAATTTTTTTGCCACCGACTTCCGAAAGTAAAGTTATTTTCCACAAAGCCTTGTCAAATATCAATTTCGCAATTTCTTTTACTTGGGTAACATATTTTACAAGATCTTTTGATTTAAAAACCAAACTACTGAACCGATTTTGATAAAATTTCTATGAGACTGATTAGTCTCAAAAAAAAAACTTGTTTTATCTAACAAACAAGAATTTTTCGAATCGGTTCATAAATGACGAATATCTGAGGTAAACGACACAAAAAAAACAACCGAATTGAAAAGATGAAGAAAATCGTAATCCAATACTTGTTACTACTTAGTAACAAATCGTTCTGTCTAGTGTCATACGCCCGCTTGTCAGGTAACACTTCGTGAGTCAAAATCGTAAATGTTCGGGATCAAAAATTTGTATGAAAGTATTCCCAAAGTCCGCTCTATAACTCTTTTAAATCTCTTTGCTCGCCCCCTATCACATAAGAATTAAATATAACCGCCAAAAGAGGGTGTACACTTATGCATCTCTTTTGGCGGTTACAGTTTATTTATTTATTTAATTTGGCTCCTCAACAATGAGTACACTATTACATAAAAATAGGATAACATTTCAAACTTAAGTCTAAGTGCCCCATCACTTAAAGAAGAGCACTACATGCACTATGTTATGCGCCTAAACAGCTAGTGTAAGATAGTTTCCTGAAAAAATGCACAGTGTAGCATCACAACAAAAATAATAATTTCTGACAAACGAAACCACTCGACAAAGCTAACACAAAATATTATAATACCAACACCAAAAATCAAATAATTTAGAATCATCTTTTCCAAACAAGTTAAATGTATGCCATGACACGCTTCAAAATCTTTTTTATACGTTCTATAATCTATGGTATATAGACATAATCCTCTTTTGAACATTCACAGATGGTCTATTTAATCTATGCCTTGTCTATGGACCACACTTATGATTTTATTTATGGTACTTTGAATAAACAATAGGATTATGGATGATTTTGAGATTTATATTTTTATCTTGTAAAGTCGTCATATCCCGGAAGTTAGGTCTGCTTCTTAAACTAGAGATTACAGGGGATTTGACTGCCTCGTTGTTGTTGTGTTAGCAAGCTCGACTGCTGAGCATGAAGACCTGGGTTCAATTCCCGGGTCGGGCAAAGTGTTATTGAGTTTTTCCATAATAATTTTCTCAGTAGCAGCCACGGAGATCGGGATGTAATCATTTTGTTTAAATTGATTATATTAGAATATTATTTTTGTCAAAAATTTGCATGCCGAATTTAGTAGGCGGAATATGAAGAACTATCGTATATTATAAAATATGTAAAATACCATATTTCAAGCAAATCACTACATAGTATAAAACAAAGTCGCTTCCCGCTGTCTGTCTGTCCCTATGTATGCTTAGATCTTTAAAACTACGCAACGGATTTTGATGCGGTTTTTTTTTAATAGATCGAGTGATTCAAGAGGAAGGTTTATATGTATAATAATATAATACATGCGTCAGCATTGCACCCGTGCGAAGCCGGGCCGGGTCGCTAGTATAATAAATAAATCTGAATCTGGAGTCTGGATTTGCGCCCGGTTGATTTCAATAGGCTCGAATCTTACTACAAGAGACTTAAACACATATTGCCAAAAGTCCGTGTCTGCACCACCATGTTCTTTATGTTATGTTATCTCAGTAGTCACCTTCTTACTTCTATATATTTTTTTCCAGCTTATCTATAAAGAGGTATTTGTGTGTATGTAGGGGGTAATCTCCGGAACTACTGATCCGATTTCGAAAAATCTTTCATTATCGGGAAGCCACATTATTCCAAAGTGTTATAGGCTACATTTAAAATGTTCCCGTGGCTTAATTTACATACATAATGGGAGCGAAAGCTAGTTTTAAAAGGAAACAAAAGACGAGCACGTCCTTACCGCAATCCGTCCAGCATCTTTAACGGAGAAAGTACAACATTGTTGCGACAATAAAAGCGAACAAAACGGTTCTAAAATAAACTGCATTGCGTAAGCAATTACTCCTCGTTCGGGAGTTATGTGCTTATGGGGATGTGGGCAGAAGTGTCAGTTCAAAAGTTATTTGAAAAGCGTTGGTCAATATTTTTGGCGTTTATTGTGTTCTGTGTTAAGGGGTATCAGTGTAATTACAGACTATGACACTAACACCCGTATCTTTAAACAAGTCGAAGTGATTACTTGAGTAAATGTCATTATTTAAGGCACAATTTTTATTATGTAGTTTAGTAATTGCTTGATGTTAGAACTGTTAAAAGTCAGAATTTCTTAGCTTTGCTTTCTTTGACGGTTCTTACTTCGTTTAACTTCTTGCATATTGCATAAAAAAAATTGCACAAGTAATTACTTAAGCTCAAGTAATTATTTTAACTTGTCTATAGATACGGGTGTTAAACTTTGTTTTGGGAAGCAAAAATCTGAAATGCTTTTTTTTTGTTTTTGTTTACATAAATCACGCCTGTAATCCCCGATGGATTAGGCAGAGGTGTACCTATAGTACACCCACACTTTGCCAGTTATGTTTCAGTCCCATGTAAAAGGGAGCGAGCCTATTGCCATCATCCGGGCAGAAATCCAGACTCCGTGGCTGCTGAGAAATTCCTAATAGAAAAACCCAATAACACTTTGCCCGACCCGGGAATCAAACCCAGGACGCTTCCGACCACTAGGCCGACGAGACTACTAAATAGACTTGAGTTTTGCCGCAACTCGCCTGATGTGAAGCGATGATGCAGCGTCTATTGGTGGCGGTGACTTACCAAGTGTTAACATGAAAATTGTACTTTTGTAAGCCACAATTCTAATTCCTACGTTGCAAAGATCTCGTAAAAACCTCTATGTCAGACTAGCAAGTCGTCTTCGAAAAGTTCAGTTTGTCCGTCCAAGAGCGGAACCCTAATTTAGTTACCGAATATTTCTTTCAAAATTCGAGAATTTTGAACAATACACAATCGGGAATCGCAGCTCGTTTAAATGAAATATCAATCAAAAGTGACGTAAAATAATATAATAATATTGTTGTAATTATTGTATTGTTAGGAGGTTCCTCTCTCAAGAGCCCTGACCACCGGTAGCTCGGACCCTGTTCCCGGAGCCGGTGGGCTACTATTTTATATTTAAAAATGTAAACGATAAGAAGCAAAAATTAATAAAGATATAATCTTTATTTATATTTAAAAAAAAAAGATTGTAGTACATGTAACAGATTTCACAAAGTGGGTTAGTCTTAAATCTCTGACGATGAAGTGGGTGACTGCGTGTGAAAATGGCGTAACTTGTCACATAAAAAGCGGCCAAGTGCGAGTCGGACTCGCCCTTGAAGGGTTCCGTAGCAGCAAGTAACCGCCTTCATTATTAAAAAAACTACTTACTAGATCTCGTTCAAACCAATTTTCGGTGGAAGTTTGAATGGTAATGTACATCATATATTATTTTTAGTTTTATCATTCTCTTATTTTAGAAGTTACAGGGGGGACACACATTTTACCACTTTGGAAGTGTCTCTCGCGCAAACTATTCAGCTTAGAAAAAAATGGTTCTAGAAACCTCAATATCATTTTTGAAGACCTATCCATAGATACCCCACATGAATGGGATTGATGAAAAAAAAATTGAGTTTCAATTCTAAGTATAGGGCAACCCTCAAAATTTATTGTTTTTTTTTTCTTTTTTTGTGTGAAAATCTTAATGCGGTTCACAGAATACATTTACTTACCAAGTTTCAACAATATAGTTTCGGAAAAAAGTGGCTGACATACGGACGGACAGCTGTACAGACAGACAGACAGACACATAGACATGACGAATCCATAAGGGTTCCGTTTTTTGCCATTTTGCTTCGGAACCCTAAAAATTTAATATTTCTGTAACTTTTATTAATCTTAAACTTCTACAACGTGTCTGCACAACACAGCCATATAATAATGATGAATGCCTCTCATAAAGTTTGCACTAAGCGGATGAATTATGTGGCGCGATGTCGAAACGTTTCGCAGGAGCCATACGAAACGACAGACTACTGCAAATATGACCAGCTTGTGATGACCCTACTGCTGGGCAGACACTCACTGAGAGAAAGAGACTGCTGTGATATTGAAATATTTCGTAGGAGTCAGGAGACTACTGCTTGCCAATCATCACCAACGTCCACAGCCCGAGTTTACCCACTGCTGGGTACAGGCCTCTCTTTTCTTGGGCCAATCTCCTCGGTCCTGTGCCAGCCTCATCCAGGTTTTTCCCTCGATGACAAAAACCAGTGTGTTCTGCCCACAATGACGCACGGTGCTGAGACATGGACGCTCACGCAGGAGACTGTGCACAGACGTTTTCGAAATCGGAAATCGCGTTACGGAACTCAAATGGAGTTGGGCAGGCAGGACACCTAGCAAGGCGCAGGTTCAAGAAGTGGGAAAAAAATATTTTTGAGTTTGTATGAGTAATCTTCGGAACTGCTGATCCGATTCTTAACAAAAAACACTTGTAGAAAGCTACATTATTCGTTGGTGCTATAGGCTATAGTTTATATTTATATCATGCTTATTAGCCGAGCATTTCTTGATTATTGTCACAATTTTTGCGGACGAGGTCGCGGGCGAAGTGCTAGTGTATTAAGAGTGTCCATGGAATTTCTTGCCCGTTCTTCTCCATAGAGATCTACGCTTTGAAACGGGCAACTACAGTACTTTCACAAGTTATTATGCCCTGTGACAGGGACTGTAGCTTCGCTTTTTTAACCGACTTCAAAAAAAGGAGGAGGTTCTCAATTCGGTTGTATGTTTTTTTTTGTGTTTGTTACCTCATATATCCGTCATTTATGAACCGATTTGAAAAATTCTTCTTTTATCTGAATGGATCTACTTCCCGATTGGTCCCATAGAAATTTCATCAAAATTGGTTCAGCAGTTTGGTTTTTAAATCAAAATAGCTGGAAAAAATGTCATCCAAGTAAAAGAAATTGCGAAATTGATACTTGACAAGGATTTGTGTGTGATACGATAACTACAAAGGGTAAAATAAAAACTTTTTTGCAAAAAAAAACCGACTTTGTTTTCTTTTGACATTCAAAAGTGCCTGTAATGGTCTAATTGAAATAAATGCTTTGAGCTTGAGTTTGAATATAAAATTTCATCAGTTATGAAATATCTCAGTAATGCGGTGGAAACCCCCATTTCATCATATTAACGATTCATTACAATAATGTTTAATTATTTATTTTAAAACAATGATTACACAATACAGCACATTATAGAAAACAGAAGCTTGACAGGTTTGTAGTAAATCTTTTAAAATTATATTCAAATAAACCGCTTTGATCTATTTAACCAACTCGCCATCAAAAGGCAGGTGTTGTGTTTACAAAAGATAATATTTTATGAGAAAATAAATCTTATTAACATAAATGATCATCGTTTCATAAACCATGTGAGATTTTCCATTGCTGTAACCAACGATTTACATGACGCCTGTAATGCCCGTAGGTTTAGGCAGAGATGTACCTTCCCAATAGTACACCCACATTTTACCAGTTAGGGCGATCCTATTGCCATCAACCGCACACAAATTCACACTCCGTGGTTGCCACTGAGAAATTCCTGATGGAAAAACCCATTAACGCTTTGCCCGATCTGGGAATCGAACCCAACACCTCTTGTCATATGATGTGGTATAGTATGTAGTCCGTAAATATGTATGACCGCTATTTTCTGACACACGCTGGTTCCCAGGTGGAGGAGACAATGACGCCAAAACAATTACCAAGTATTCAACACATCATTCTAAAAGCTGTTTTTTTTTTCAATAACCGCCTAAATAATTCTATATTCTAATTTTTTTTTTCTTATTAATAATTATGTTACTTGAAATTAGCTTAAGAAAATATTAATTATAACCATTTTAAATACGCATTATATAATAATGTAAAATTATATTTGCATGCCCTAAAAGGGCAAAATATGGTTAGTGCCTAAACCACCAATTTTAACAACTGGTAACACCTGGCACCTTTAGTAATATAAAGGCTTAAAACAAAAAAGTAGTTTTTTGAGAATACGTGTTTAAAGATTCTGAATTGCAGTAAGAACGGGAGACGAGCGGGGGGAGTGTGAGAGACATAACCGAGTCGTTAATGTTCTTTTTCTCTCTCTTTCAGCGTTAGCCGGTTGATAATATCGTTTTGTGCCCTTAGCATTCAAAATCAAACTTTACAAAAAAAAAATACTTGAGTCCTTATATTACTAAAGGTGCGTGTATTTTAAGCAAATAAATAAATAAATATCAAATATCAAATTCATTTATTGCAAATATGGGTAAGTAATACAGGTGGATTTTTGAAAAAGAGGAAAATTGTTAGTGTCACCATATTCTGCACTAGGCATGCAACATTTAGTTCGGAACTTGGTTTGTCCCTTAAATAAGAAAAAATTAATATAAATACATTGCAGTTCAAAATTACGAATTGCGAATTAAAGTATATAATGTCAAAGTAATAATGTCAAATTATATAATGTCAAATTAATAATTTCAAAGTAAATTCATTATGCTAAAATGTCAAGAATAAAAAATAAAATAAAAAAAGAGTAAAAGAATAAATAAAGTATTCTTATTCTTATAGATATTAGGGGATTCAGGGTGATGTACTGAGTACCTGGTAACCTGTATACTTAAAGGACGGTAGCGACTAAGCACCTAGCTACACAGTGCTTTGCTGCCTCCCAGAATTGGCGCTATTACCTCACATAATATAGGTAACTATGGCACCCCGCGGTCGCACAGAAATGCCACTTTAATGGCTCTAAGTGGCACTAAACGGGCACACTACACTAATGCTTTAAGTGCTCACAAGTTACTGAGGAGCGGTGGTTCGTCTACCTTTCATCACGAATATGGAGATGAGTGGTTTCTGGCCAAAGTGGAAAAGGTATGGTAACGTATACAAGGTGTAAACGGACCCTTCACGACACCGTCAACCAAGTCAAAGTCAAAATTATTTATTTGCGTTAAATGTGGTACAAAAGGTAAATATAACATGTAGCGCAGTGACACATTTCGCCATAAAAATAGCATGCAAATATTAATGAACCCTCACATTAAGTTAGGTAGGTAACCAAATAAAACACATTATATTACGTAGGTAAACAAACAAACAAAAACATTAAATTAGGTAGGTAACCAAATAAACACAAACATTAGATTAGGTAGGAAGTAAATAAAGTAGGATATTTTAAGTTTAATAAACACAACACAAAACAGAATTTTGCTGCTTAACACTACAAACAAGAATTCTGTACATCAAACTACTACGACAAAATCATTAATAGGCAAAGTGTTATCGGGTTTTTCCACCAGGAATTTCTCAGTAGCAGCCACGGAGTCTGGATTTGTGCCCAGTTGATGGCAATAGGCTCGCCCCCTATTACATGGGACTTTAAACATATATGGCGACCTTTGGGTGCACTGTAAGTTACAACTATGGCTAACCTTTCAGGAATTACAGGCGTGATGTTATGTTAATGCAGATAAAAAATAAAAATATCTAAACTCAATAAAACCATAACATTTACACCATAAACAACCAACAATCATAAACAAAACATAGTGTTGTCCAACAAAACTAAATTAGTCGATTCCCAAGCCAATAAAAATTAAAATAACGATTATTGCTAATCGAATCACTTCGATTCTCACGTCGAAAGCGATTGCGGCAATCGTATCGATTATCGGCCGATCAGGAACAGACGATAATTGGTTGCTATGAGTATAATTGCTGGGTTTACAAACAGCGATCGGAATAGTGATGTAATGATGTCGGTTTTAATTTTTATCGATGTTTTAGTTTAGTGTTAGTGATTTTAATTATTATTTTGAAATGATTGCATGTAGCGGAGATGTGAATTTTGTGATGGATGTGTGGAGTGACAAGAATGGTTAAAGTAAGGAATTAGTAAATATATTACTAACTATTAACTGCTCCCGCCAGAGATTGCATCTTGCTTTTGAGGCAATGAAAAAGTTTGATGAAACAAATAAATAAAATTGAAGTGCCTGTTTGTAATTTCAAAATAACAGCTGTTTACTGAATGCATATGAAAGTATATACGGTACATTATATCAAAATAAAAAAATAAAAATATTCTTAATTTTTGTCTGTCTGTCTGTTTGCGTTTGTTTCGGCTTATATCCGAAACGCCTGGACCGATTCCCACAGGACTTTCACTGGCACTGGAATTAGGGTTCTGTGCAAAAAAAAAACAATTGAAATCGTTAACAAATTCCGATTCAAATAGGGAAGTAATATTTTATTAATAAATTCAAAGTCGCGAGCAACAGCGAGTAGTTGATAAAATGTCACTCTCTCTAGGCCTTCAAGACTGTAAAGGACTTATAAAGGACTCCGAGGATCAAAATCCTTTAACACCACAGAGTCATTTTCTCCACGATTTAATAGTAAAACAGTAACATTTACAACTAGTATTAACGTCTATGAAGTGAGGATATAAACTGTTTTTATTGATGCTATAAAGCTATGATGGAGTCTACGTTGACTGTGTTCTACAACACAGTGGTATGGTGGTAGGAAATGTGTTTATGCGTGTGGGGTTCAAGGTTTGATCAGACGGTAGATAGTTTGAAAAGGACACCAACGCTAAAACGGTTACCACGTATAAGAATAAGAATACTTTATTTGCTAAAATACAGGTGTTACCAGTTGTTAAAATTGGTGTTTTAGGCACTAACCATATTTTGCCTTTTTAGGGCATGCAAATATACTTAATTTTACATTATTATAATATGATGCGTATTTAAAAGGATTATAACTAATATTTCCTTAAGATAATTTAAAGTAAAATAATTATAAATAAGAAAAAGAAACAAAAAATAACACATATTGCACATAAAACCTTAAAGATAACTTAACATTAAATTTTGTGTTGCAGAAATTCTTTTAGATTGTAGAAACAATTTTCTGTCAACCATTTAGGTACGCAATTTATTTCTAAAATATTTAAATGGGAGTTCCCTAATATTTCTAGGTAACTTATTAAAGATAGATATACACATATGATACACATTGTTTTTATCAATGTTGTATTGCAAAATGGTATCATAATTTTTGTTGGATCTCTTGGCCTCTGCTTAGTGTGTTCAGTACATCATTATGAACTCACATTATATAAACTTTTCGCTTGTAACTCAATACAGCCTGACACTGTCCTGCCAATTGCAAAGAAACCCAAGAAAAATTGAATTTCGCGGTCTATCCTGGCGATTTCCCCTAAGCTTCTAAATTTACACTAAAATCTCTCTGACAAGAATCTGCTGTGTTGTGAGCTGCGTCGCCTTAGAGTGAAAACGTCGTAATGCGAAAAAGGTAACTTTTCAGGAGGAAGAAAATACTGCGCCCTTTAAAACTTTAATACCACAGCTTTAAGGGTGCAATTTGAATGCATTTTCAGATGCATAAGATATTATGTATTTCAGTTTAATATCTTACACTGAACTTCTTGTGAAACTAGGGCGTGCGTTGCGATTTTTTCTTTCCAAAAATTTAATATAGGTAATAAAAATGGCCAAAATTGCATTCCCGAGGTTTTCACTCTAAGGCGACGTGATGTTTATTTGTTTATGTGTGGTGAGCTGCTGTTTATTTGTTTATTTCTATTGTTTTAGAGATCTGCAAGGCAACAACATCACAATCGTCTTTCAGAGTGACTTCCAAAGCCTGAAGGATTTGAAGACATTGTAAGTAACAAATCCGATTTACATGGTATCTTATTTTGTTTCCGTTTTTCACTAACGCTAGCTTCATTAATTTAAGCATTCATTTAGTGTTATCTTGTGTTGGTGTAAATGGGAATCAGTAACATATCTTTTTTTTTCTTAATAATGCAAATGTTCAGAAGGTCCTTTAAATGCCCTAATAAAATAATTATTTATTAAATCATCAATATATTTACCTTATTTACAAACTAATATTAGTTTGTAAATAAGAATAAAAATATGTACAATTGCGGGGCGTGAAAAAATTCACAATTAAAAATGCCCTAATTGAACTGAATGGTTCGATTGAGTCGTTTGTCTTTTTTTAAGCTGTCGGTTAATCTAAAATGAATTATTTACACCCGTATCTATAGTCAAGTTAAAGTAATTACATGAGCTTAAGTAATTACTTGTGCAAAATTTATTATGCATTAGAAAATAATTTAAACGAAGTAAGAACCGTCAAAGAAAGCAAAGCTAAGAATTATAACTTTTTACAGTTCTAACTTCAAGCAATTGCTAAACTCCATAATAAAAATCGTATC
The DNA here is from genome assembly GCA_964057025.1 of Standfussiana lucernea. NCBI lineage: Eukaryota > Metazoa > Arthropoda > Insecta > Lepidoptera > Noctuidae > Standfussiana > Standfussiana lucernea. Next base: position 10,359,584 of record OZ059811.1, read on the forward strand.
TCAAAAAATTACATTTACTCAAGTAAACACTTTGACTTGTTTATAGATACGGGTGTTAGGTAGTAGTAGAGTTATTATTTTATTTACGTCCGCACAGAGATATGTAATTATTATAATTTATTGATGTCTGTAACGTAATTTTTGTACTTCATTGGAACAGTAAAACTAAGAAATAATAATACATAGATAATATCTATTTATAATTTTTATTTTTTTCGTTGTTTGCACAACGAAAAAAATAAAAATACAATATACAAGTTATAATAATATACAAGTTTGGTTGTAAAATCAAACTTGAAGAATGAAGACACGATGAATGAGACTTGATGAAGAATGTTTTATTATTAGTATAGGAATAGTATCTATTTCATTATTTTTTCCACTTTTTTTAAACAACCCCACAATAGGAATTCATTTAATTTAACCTTTTGAGCGCCATTGTCACATATACGTGACAAGCAAGCGCATTCCCTGTACGCCAACGACACAAATATGTGACCAAAAATGTGAAGCACTATCACACGAAATTAACAATTAAATCATTAATTTTGTGTCTTTTTATTTGTATACCTTAAATATTTAAGCTCTAGTCTTGTCTCTTTAATAATATTGTATATTGATAAAGTTTTGCAATCCGTATTCATTTTGTAGGTATTTTTTTTGTATGCAGTGAAATTGTGGCTTGGCGTGGAGGGCACGCGCGTGCGTTTATGCTCTGGCGTTCAAAAGGTTAAACTCACATACACAAACAGCCGGACCCAAAACAACTACCTGTAGGCCATACAAATATATGTTCCGTGCGGGGATCGAACCCGAGACACGCAGCACAGCAGCCAGTCGCTCAGCCACTGCGCCAAGCGTGCCGACAATGACTGATTTACATTTTCATCTCTTTTCTTTTCCAGACAATTATCAGAAAACCTAATCCACACGATCGAGCGAGATGCCTTCCTAGAACTGAACGCGCTAGAACGGCTGTAAGTAAATTTACATAATATTTTCATTCATTTAACTTTAATTACTTACATGCAGAATTTTAATGGTTTAAGAGTTCTGTAGTACTCAATGCAGGCAAAATTTAAGTATATGGAAATTGGAGATCTTTTCAATAAAAAAATCATGTCGTAGAACACAAAACATTTTCTTTATTTTTTCATCATACGATGGCAGCGACGATGTAAGTTTTCAATTCTAAAACCATTAAAAAGTCTGTGTGCAAAACCTCATTACAAAGTTACGTCGTACAGAAAAATGTGCGAATCCAATTTCAAATCTACCAATTGGAATAGCTGATTGCGTTTGTTCTGTATGCGATGACTTTGCAGCGACGTCTTAGCGTTTCTTAACCTTTTTTTCCACAACATTTATACAATAGGCATCAACAAGACAAAAACTAAATTTTATAACGTAATTGGCTTTCCATTTCTTCATTACTTGTGTTTTGCAGTAGTTTGAAGTAAGATAATACAAAATTCTTTAAATTACTTTAACTTCTGCCTCAAAAGCACTTTTTGTAGATAACTTGATCTACATTTACAGAACGGCAGTTAAGGCTTTTCACCTTAGGATACCTTGACATAGTTTTCATTTATTTTTATTATTTTAATATCACCTCTTAAAGCAGAATCATTTTTATCTTGCAATAATGTGGGAAATAGCAGGGCGTACCTCTATCTCTTTCCCACATTCTTCTTCTTTATCGTGTGTTTAGTGCCTAACCTAGTGTCCGAGCTTTAATACCGCCCATGGGGCCTCTGACTTGACTTTACATGCCGTCGAGAAATATCTCTCAGGCATGCTGGTTTCCCCACGATGTTTTCCTTCACCGAAGCAAGTGATAATTATACAATACGCACATGATTCCGAAAAATCGTCTACTAAGCTATCACTGCTTTGCCACTTTGAAGAAACATTACAATAACGCGACTTAAAGAGGTGATGGTAGGCTTCTTAAATAGACCTAGATAGTTAATCTAGCAATGATAAAAATAGCTGTTCATCAAATAACTTCCCAGGTTAAGAAACGCGAGACTATATAAACATTTCCTTCCAGGAGACTCAACAATAACCGCCTGGGCCACTTGCCAGAGGGGCTATTTTTGAGGCTAAGGCATCTGCAGCGATTGTGAGTAGTTGACCCCTAGAGGTCAATGGTGTGGTCCCCTGTTGGTCCTGAGGTTCTTGGTGTTCACTTACCCCCTGGTGGTGTTGGGCGGTTGGGGTTTTGGTGAAGTCAAAATTAGGCTTGAAGTCACTGCTTTTGAGAGAAGAACGGAATTTTTTTTTATACGTCAGAAGTAAGAGCAATAGGTCTATCACCCGTATCTATAAACAAATCATAGTGATTACTTGAGTAAAAGTAATAACTTAACATACGATTTTCATTCTGTAATAATTGCGTGAAGTTAGAACTGTCAAAAGTTAGAATTCTTAGCGCTGCTTTCTTTGACGGTATTTACTTCGTTCGAATTCTTGTCTTTTGCATAAAAAAAGTTGCATAAGTAATTACTTAAAGTCAAGTAATTACTTTAAATGGACTATAATATATAACAGGGTATGCAGCTAATTATACCGGTAGGGACAAAATGCAACTTTTTAGTGAACATCCTTCGTACTTATTTATTAAAAAGTACAGCGAGCCCACTCACTATAAACAAGTAAAAGTGTTTACTTGAGTAAATGTCATTTTTTAAGATACGATTTTAATTATGTAGTTTAGTAATTGGTCGAAGTTAGAACTGTGAAAAGTTATAATTCTTACTTTTGCTTTCTTTGACGGTTCTTACTTCTTTTAAATTCTTGTCTATTGCATAAAAAAATTGCATAAGTAATTGCTTAAGCTAAAGTAATTACTTTAACTTGACTATAGATACGGGTGTTAATGTCTGCTAAAGAATACTTAAGAAATCTTCTTTGACTTGACTTCTTTGAGATTTTTATTGGTATTCTTATAATGATGTAGTAGAAGTTTTTTTTTTGAGAAAAACCGGCTATGTAGGATTATAAATAAAACAAAAACTTTAGAACTAATCCTAATATGTATATCTTGGGTCAAGATGATTCACCCAATTGTGAGGTGTGTGGCATACTGGAAGATGTCATACATCTATTGACGGAGTGTGTGATCTATTTAGAGAGCTCGAGATAGTCATGTACGATGCTTGTATGTTCCATCATATTTTGGTCGACACCTAGCTCCGGAGTCGCATATAATTTAATTTTTGTTATTACGTTTTACGTTATAAGGTCCGATGAAACTGGCATATACATTTTTATAAAATCCCTTATAATAAATAAAGAGGGAAAAATATGTATAAAAAAAATATTTAAAAAGATATAATAATATTTTTATTAATTATGGTCAAGATAGTGATATACGTACTGAATTGTTTCATGAGGTAGTTTTGTTAGATAGTAGATTTGAGTAAATTGGGATGTAAGGATCCACGCAGGTCGCGTGTAACTATAACCAAGCAATATGCTACTACTATACATATGGGTTAAAACGATCACAAATAAAAGACCAAGTGGAAATTATGTTTTTCCTACTCCTCCGCTATTCTTTTCTGGTTAATTTCGTTGCGGGATCCAAGACAGTTAAATTGTTTCCCTGGGACTTCGTCGAGCTTCATTGTCTCGGAGCTTTTCTGGTGGTCGCCACTGTTGATTCCGGTTTTCAGGAGTTGCAAAAAAAGGCCAAAGGCGACTCACACTTCCACGCCTTGTGGTTTTATATTTAGCCGATCAATCACCGCACACACATGGATCAATATCTAGTGTGGATAGCACTGGTCCATCGATTTTAGATCGGTCGTAGATGCATCAATCATAGTTAGATCGTTTCAGTGTATTGTGTGCTGTGACATCGATGGATTAATATCATGTGCTAGGATGTACAATAATTTATCTTTATTTATTACGCATTAAGACGCCATGGTAGGGCCACAGGTTTGCACCAGTTTTGGATACCAATGCGAAACTTGAGGCAAAACAGTCGAAAATGAAAAAGTCGCAAAAAACTTGAACGATGATTTAAATTAATTTCAAAGCATCGTTCTGTTTTTGTTTCTATGAACTATCTTTGACCAATAGAAGTTTTTGTTTAGCGTTAAAACGTACTTAGTGATTTGCGGACCTTAGGGTTTAATTCATAAACTTAGCTAAAGAGACATTCATGAATAAACCTCTTAGTTACACCCTAACACGACCGCGCGGTGTAAACGTAACTTAAATACGTCGATTTTTTAATCAAAAATACAAATATCCTATAGCATTTTAGTTAAATCAGCACAGTCAGTAACATCCATAGATATGAATACATTCTTAAAATTATGAAAATATTATCTGTGAAGCGTATATTTTTAATTTTAAAATCCACGTATTTACGTAACGTTACGCCTCTGAAAACAACCACAACATGGGTAATTAGAAAAAAGGCTACGATACAAGACCAACGTATTAACGTATTGGGTTAGATAGGCAGTCGCTCCATGTAAAATACTGGTATTCAGCTGCATCCGGTTAGACTGGAAGCCGACCGGCAGATGATGACAAGACCAACGTATTGTGTTCTGCCGTTTAGGAGTATTTTGACTTCACCATACCTGCTAACGTCCCAGCAACCACCTCCCCATCAGCTTGTGCCTAAAACCGGGTTCTTGAGTGTCTATATAATATACTTTCATTATGATTTCGTTTAATTTTCAACCAGCTACCCAGCGCCGCTAGTAACAAACAACAAGAAAAACAAATGGAATTGTTTTTTTTTTAACATTTTATGACGATTTTTTTTTGTGAATTTGTGGGAAAAGTTTTCACGTATTTTGGGTCCAAAAGCAAAATCAAAAGTCATTTATTCAAATTAGGCTGATAATCGGCACTTTTCGAACGTCGAGTTTACAAGAGACAGTCCCCCAAAACCACAGTCCACTTCCTAGTGTTTTAGCAGGGAAGAAGAAGTGGCGGAACAAACTCCCCAGCAACACATCTGTCTGTTAGGTTAGAAGAACCAGATTCTATACAATAGCGTGTAAAATATATAAACAAAGAATCAATTGCATTAGATAATTGTGACATGTCAGCTAGCACACACCATTATTAAAATAAAACATGTCCACCTGTCATGGAAGCCTAGTGAAAAGACTAGAGACAGATAATAGCTATAGGAATACTACGACCTCTTAATGCAGGAATGTTTTGGTTATATTTCGAGAGTGGGAAAAAATCCTGCATTAAGAGGACATGTTAGGCCACCGGCTTTAGTTCATAGGAGGATATTGTATTTGTGTATGAGCTGTCATGAAAGTTTTGTGAAAGACTGGAGTCAAATAATACTTGATTTCGTTCGAAGTTTGGACATGTGCCACCTTTGTATTCTTGGCTATTTATCCCAAAAGAACTCTAAATAGGTGAAGATCTAGCTTCCTTGACTCTTAGAAAGCCTCGAAATCAACCATGCCTATAGAGGTTATCTTAAACATGCGCCAATAGAAAGGAGTTGGAATATTTTTGTATGAAGGCTCCATACAATCACCTGTCATTTTCTTAATGTAAGTGACAACTTGTAAAAGCTACAAAAACTGAAAGATAGGGGCTAAATAAAAAATAAGAATATATATGATTGGATCTAATGCTATGTAAATAAACTCGACAAAATAAAACATCTCACTCAGAAAGTGAAAATTTTCCCATAAAGTATGTTTTAAAATCGTCATAAAAATTTAAATGACTTAACAGTATTCGCTTACCCCATCGCATAGCTTCGCTACGGTGTCACCCCAACCCGTAGGGCTAACCCACCCCCGTAACATAAGCTTATACTGTACAGAAATAATTATAATCAATAAAATAATGATAAATGTGAAAATAACAAAAAAAAAACTTTTGTATCATTTTCATTTAACATTGAGTTTCGCTAACAGTTTACCAAAAGAGATCTAATTTAAAAATGTTTTTTTTTTTTCTGCTCTATTGAAGAAATAGGTGCACTTTTTGGCTATTGATCTTCAACGAGAAAAAGAGTGTTTACTTAAGTATATTTTGTTTACAAAAATAGCCATTTTGTCCATGGTGTAACCATATTCGCTTGCCACATCTCATAAACGTCGCTACGATGTGACCCCAACCCGTAGGGCTAACCCACCCCCGTAACATAAGCTTATACTGTACAGAAATAATTATAATCAATAAAATAATGATAAATGTGAAATTAACAAAAAAAAAAAAACTTTTGTATCATTTTCATTTAACATTGAGTTTCGCTAACAGTTTACCAAAAGAGATCTAATTTAAAAATGTTTTTTTTTTCTGCTCTATTGAAGAAATAGGTGCACTTTTTGGCTATTGATCTTCAACGAGAAAAAGAGTGTTTACTTAAGTATATTTTGTTTACAAAAATAGCCATTTTGTCCATGGTGTAACCATATTCGCTTGCCACATCTCATAAACGTCGCTACGATGTGACCCCAACCCGTAGGGCTAACCCACCCCCGTAACATAAGCTTATACTGTACAGAAATAATTATCTTACAATAAATTGTAGTCATAAAATTCTGACTAATGTGCCATTGACAAAAAAAATAATAGAATTAATGTTAACATTAAAAAAAATATGTGACATTAACAAACAAAGGCAATTTTCTTAATATTTTCGTTTTATCAAGAAAAAAACTTATGAATGTTTTATTTGTTTTATTGAAAAAATAAGTGCATCTTTATAAGTAAGTCCTCAACGAGAAAAATGTTTTTTTGACAAAAAAAAATGTCTATATTCGCTTGTTCCATCTTATAAGCTTCGCTACGGTGTAAACCCTACCCTTAGGGCAAACCCACCCCCGTAAAGTAAGCTTATAATAGATAATTTTTATAAACATTAAAATAACTATAAAAAAACATTGACAAAAAAATTTTACTTAATAATAAGTAAGTACTATTTGCGAAAAAAATCGGAAGTTTTTAAACATTTAAGTCAATGAAACAAACAAAGTCACCGACTACCGAAAGTAAAGTTATTTTTCACATTTTTAGTAATTTTCTGGAGGTCGGTTATTTTTTTAAATTAAACATTTTGATCATTGACAAATGTGTCCAATTGGATGTTTTAGAGATTCCATATTTATATTTTTTTATCTTATGAAATGTAAATTCAGATAACTAAAGCATTGACCCTATTACCTACATTACATAATAATACATTGTCATAAAAAAACTATGCATACCTGTTATGACACATCCGATTAACCTCGATGCTCACGGAGGCATGATTACCAAAATATAAGCGGCTTTATGCAAGGTGTTGCTTTGCATCCTCGTCAAATTCAAGGAGGTAACTATGCTAATGATTCTCGACCCGAATCAATAATAAAATGGGTAGGTAATTTTTTATATTTTTTTCTTAATATCGGAAATCGATAAGTGTACACCAACCGTATTAAAACGCGGCCCGTCTAATCGCGCTTTCACACACATAAACAAACGCAGACGTTTATTCGGTAAACGGGTGATTCTCCTCTTTTGAAAAGAGCTTCATTCTGAAATAGTGTCAAATTAAAACAACTAAAAAAAGCAGCGTTTATTATTATTGACCAGGTACCGTAATTTGTATTGATTATTTACGTCTTCTATGACAACCTCCTGAATTTTGACGAGGTTGCAAAAATACACCTTGTATTATAACAGAACAATCTTTTCGCATAATAATGACTGCCTAATAGCCACAAGTATATCTGCTGAGTATGTTGTTTTGTGTTCGATTCCAAGGTCTTGCAAAGTGCTATTGGGTTTTCCCATCAGGAATTTCTCAGTAGCAGCCAACGAGCCTGGATTTGCGCCCGGTTGATGGCAATAGGCTTGACCCCTAGGTATCACAAGAGATTTAAAAAAAATCTGGAAATCGGTAAATAGAACAATGCATTTCTATTTTGACATCCCTATTTAACCTTTACACCCATAGACGCGTGGAAACCAAAAATGACAAATAGGCAACACAATAATAATCCACCTAACCTGCACATCCGGTCCAAGATGGCGGCTTCCCGTGTCAGCATCAAATTCCGGTGGCTTACATAATGACATTAATGCCCGACATCGTCCTTGCACACGAGCTAGCATTAATTTATTAAAAGTAGATTATGGTGCTGGCGAAATTATATTACACTAGCTGCGTAACATTTTTTTATTGATACTCCGCTCCTATTGGTCGCAGCGTGATGTTATATAACCTATAGCCTTCCTCAATAAATGGGCTATCCAACACTAAAATAATTTTTCAATTCGAACCAGTAGTTCCTGAGATTAGCGCGTTCAACCAAACAAACTCTTTAGCTTTATAATATGAGTATAGATAACACAACACGCCTCGTAATCCCCTAAGGAAACCCAGAGGTGTACCTATTGGTACACCGACATTACCCCAGTTATGTTTAAGTCCCATGTAATAAGAGGCGAGCCTATTGCCATCGACCGGGCACAAATCCAGACTCCGTGGCTGCTACTGAGCAATTGCTGATGGAAAAACCCAATGACACTTTGCCCGACACGGGAGTCCAACCCAGGACCGCATTCTCAGCAGTCGCAGTCACGACCACGAAACCAACGCGGCCAGTTCCCAGTTACCTTCGGGGATTAAAGACATGATGTGATGTTACGTATACAAGGTGTTGCTTTGCATCCTCGTCAAAATTCAGGAGGTTGTCATAGAAGACGTAAATATTCAATATGAATTACGGTTCCTGGTCAATAATAATAAACGCTGCTTTTTTTAGTTTTTTTTTTAATTTGACACTATTTCAGAATGAAGCCCTTTTCAAGAGAGGAGAATCACCCGTTTATCGAAGAAACGTCCGCGTTTGTTTGTGTGTGTGAAAACGCGGTTATAGGGCTAGTATTAGACGGGCCGCGCTTTAATACGTGTGGTGTACACTTATCGATTTCCGATATTAAGAAAAATAATTACCTACCCATTTTATTGTTGATTCAGGTCGAGAATCATTTGCCTAATTACCTCCTTGAATTTGACGAGGATGCAAAGCAACAGCCTGTATAATACAAACACGGAGGACGTTAACCTGCAGGAAATATAACAGTCGCGATATAACATATCAGTTCACCAACTACATTTCAACATTACCTACTGCTCTACATGTAAAAAAGATAAAAGAAAAGGATATCCGTATCTTTTTGATACATTTCTTTTGAAAAGAGCAACTATGAAAGCGCTTTCAGTGTTAGTCGAGCGTGAGAGAAGGATAAAAGATGCATCGTACACTGGCGGCCGAGGAAATAGACACAGCTTTTTATTTATTGTCTGGTTAATCCTTTGATTCCATTTACCCTATGCTATGCTAGGCTAAGCTTATTTTATAGCTTCGCTATGCTAAGTTAGCTAAAAGAAAAGTAGAAAGAAGTTTCTTCTCCATAGAGATCTACGCTTTGGAATGAGCAACTACAGCACTTTCACAGTTAATACGTCTTGTGACTGGGACTGTTCATTTTTTATTGTTGTCTTTGTTTCGACAATTCAAAAGTGCCTGTAATTGGCCTACTTGAAATAAATGCTTTGATTTTGATTGAAGAAAAAATTTCTATCAACTTTAGTTAGCCTATTCTATATCTATTATTTTTTCACGTAAATATATCTTTTATGGTTGCAAGCGCGATTGCTGAGCATGCGGTTTCGATTCACGGGTCGAGCAAAGTGTTATTGGGTTTTACCATCAAGAATTTCTCAGTAGCAGCCACGAAGTCTGGATTTGTGCCCGGTCGATGGCAATAGGCTCGCCCCTATTACATGGGACTTAAGCATTACTGGCGAAATGTGGGTGTACCATTAGCTACCTACACCTCTGCTTAACTAACCCTTCGGAGATCACAGGCTTGACGTTATGTTACATGTTGTTTTTTTTTGGAATTTTTATTAAACCTCTCTTCACCACTAAAACTAATTTGATTTCGGAGATATTCTATTACAAACAGATCTAGATAACTATTCAATAAACACCCAATCGAATAAACCCATTCAAATAAATCGTCACCCACCAAAATCATCATCATCATCGGTCTCCTGCGCTTATCCCAATTCATTTGCGGTCGGCGCAGCATGTCTTCTTCTCCCATACTTCTCTATTACTCGTCATCTCATCAGACACCTCCTTTCTAGCCATATCATCCTTCACACAGTCCATCCACCGTTTCTTTGGTCTCGCTCTACTGTTATTGATTCATAAAAACATATTTTCAAATAACAAAATGATTTAAAACTTTAACCATCAGGTTTGCCAAATAATCCTGTCCCCAACTACAAGAAACACAAAGACGTCTTTTGAGTCAGTCACGCGTGGATTATAAGGTTTCCTTCACACTTCCACCCCCTTCTCCCCCCCCGCGCGTCCCCCCGGGAGGCAAGAAAATGGCTTCCTTGGAAACATATCAGACATTATATTTAAGTAATAAAACTACGGGTTATTGGTAAGGGTATCGTATTTGCTATATCGGTTTTCGATTGGTTGTTTGAATAGGTTTTTGTTTTTGGAGGTGTTATTGGTTTTTACGGTGTTTAGATTCTTGTACACTAAACCCGGCCCGAGTGACGTGAGCTCATATAACTGTTAAATGATAAATGATGTTTATTTTGCAAATAGGTTTTTACAAACATTTTTACACGTCTCCTTTTTTAAAACTAGATGAGGCCGGTGTTTCGTATCTGACTACTCTGAGAAGAAACAGCCGAAACAAACTCAGAGGTCATAGTCTCTTTTAAGGACCAGACATAATCTTGATAAACTCACATGAGGACTATGCAGATGAGTGTCTGAGATGGTCTTTTGAAGAAAGAACCACACAGATTTGAGTGGACCTGTCCAGCCAGTGCAAGCATTTGTCAGTTATCGTGTAGCTCGACTCATAACTCAAGGAGCTCAACGAAACGACTGTTGAATTAGCTCGTGATACAGAGTCAGCAGTGGCTATACAGAATCTGAATTATAATATACCTAGCACGAAGCGAGCCTATTGCCATCAACCGGGCACAGCTCGAAAGTCCGGGCCCTTACTGAGAACTGAGGAATTCCTGATAACACTTTGCCCGACCTGCGAATCGAATCCAGTACTTCATGCTCAGCAGTCGCGCTTGCAGCCACTAGACCAACGAAGTCGTGAAAGAGTGCGGTGACCCCATGGTATCGGCGGGGCTGATTGTAAGTCGAGGATTTGAACCCATACAGGCGCATTACTTTGTGTTGTTCATTTTTTGTGTACATATGTAAGGCTAATTATATTCCAGGCGGCTAATAAATTAAAGGGCGACTAACTATTTGCTTCTAAAAAAATAGCTTGGCAGCAAAAAAATAATAGCTTGCCACAATTTAGAGTTGCATACATTTTCTTGCCTAGCCAAGTAGGAGAACATACGGTACAGAGAGAGCTTAGGGCACCCCGACACTGGTAGGTTAGGTTAGTTAAAATTATCCTTCGCTGTAGCTGCCAACCTACTATTTTTGCTACCCAAATTCAGATTAATTTGTCGCCGCGTTAAATACATGCCCATATGTAAATGGCTGAAAACTATAGATTATCATTTATCAGGCAACTGAAAGTCTTTCGATTCCAATCCGCCAAACTTCTAGCCACGGAGTTTGGATTTGTGCCCGGTTAATGGCAATAGACAATATTTTATTTATTTATTTTAAAAGTATACTATCTATATATACTAATATTATAAATGCGAAAGTTTGGATGGATGTTTGTTACTCAATCACGCCAGAACAGCTGAACGGATCTGGATGAAATTTGGCACAGAGATAGATTATAGTTTGGAATAGCACATAGGCTACTTTTCAACCTGATAGGACGATCCTGCGGGTCAATTATCGAACTCCACGCGGGCGAAGCCGCTGGCATGAGCTAGTCTTACATTTATATACCAAATCTCATCACTCCAACCTTTAACTACACCACAAGTAAAACCGGATGCATTCCCATCTCTCACATACAGTTCAACAATAACCATCTCAATGAACGTGCCCGCCGCACTAGTGAGGGGATTAGCTCGACACTTTTATATCGATAGAACTAAAGAATGAATGAAATGAATGATTTCGTTGAGCTATGTCGAAGCACGTTCGGTCTTTGTATGTGAGCTTAGTTCTAATGAAGTAAATCGGATTTGGCTGCCTTTTGTGTGTTATTTTGTTTTGTTGGAAATGGTAGCGTGTAGCGTATGAATAGTAGTTAGATATTTATTTTTATTTATGTGTTTGAAAGGAATTAAATGAAATAAACTGGAAGGTCATTTCATTAGAATGATGGTTGTACGTTTGACTGTCTACGATGAGTGTTGGTGTAAGGACAAATATATAAATAGATAGAAGTTTTTGTTTAAGGTAAAACCGCCAGGGTAGGTCGAGAAATTTAAAATTTCTGACGTTAGTTGCAATTTGCTGGTCAGTGTCAGGTTGTATGTTGATTAAAATATGATTCGCGGCCGTAACTAATATGGCTTTACAGACTTATACTGATTAAAACGCGAATCATATTTTCAATTTTCTTACTGTTAATGTCGTTTTCGAAGTTGCAAGGACTTCAACACTATCAATGTTATTTTTGCTTGTGTTTAGATCGATAGTTTCGTGTTTTAAATTGGCCATAGTTTTTGACCTAACAAAACTTTAACTCACTAGACTGAGCTAAGTTAAAAATATTAATGAAAATAACGTAACGTATTAAAAATATTTAAAAAAAACGTTAAAGGCGCATAAACTGTTGTAATTGGTTGAAGGAATCAGCAATAGCCAATCACACCACTCGATTTTCGTTTAATTTTGACGCGTCGATAATTTTAGCCCCAGAAACCAGGTGTGGGCTAGCACACCGCCATCGTACAGACACCGAAACTGACAAATTTTCCCAATCAACCTTGAACCTAAGTCTTTAACGATTAAGTTGAAAATCTATTAAAGAAATTTGACAGACTGTTGTAGCTTGAGCAGCTCGTGGCTAAATAATAACAGCCGCTCGGGTTGATTTTAAGGTCGAGCCGCACTTGCCTGGATTGGTCTGTGGATGGGTGACCACCCATTACATACCGAGTTTCCTCCGTGCCTCTGAAAGCACGTTAAACCGTTGGTCCCGGCTGTGTCGTTACAGGTAGTCCGTAGCCCGAAAGTCTGACAACCAGTCTTACCAAGGGGTATCATATTTCCCAGTATTAACCGGGTTGTGGAGGTCAGATAGGCAGTCGCTCCATGTAAAATACTGGTATTCAGCTGCATCCGGTTAGATTGGAAGCTGACCCCAACATAGTTGGGAAAAGGCTAGGCAGATGTTGTAGCTTGATGTGCTGGCGTCTGTACATCTGATCATCATAATGCTGTTCTTATTTTTTTTTTCATTATTTATTAAAACTTTATGCACAAGTATAAAACCGTACATAGTCGAATTGAATGCCTTAGGCATTTTCTACCAACCTAACTTAGGGCCCTTATTTACTTATTGTTATCGACATTTGACTGTCCAGTTTTATCGATATCGACATCCCACTATTCCCTCACTACCGCATCGCCGCCGGCGCACGTTTCTTACCGTCCTGACAGCAAATGATTTATATGAGTGTGACTGTGTCAACGGATATTATTATCGAATTTTTTCATTATCTACTGCTCTATATATGATCATGTCCCTTCTAGGCTAGGTACATGGGTCTGTCGGACCCTAGGACCCACTTTGTGTAACATAAATCTTCATTAGGACTAGTCAAAAGGTGGGATCGTCCTGATTAGTGGATTGTCCTGTAATGTCGTCTTGATTTGTCTGATCAAAGGGCTTTTGGTCTCATGTAACGTAGAAGAGAAACGAACCCTGAACATTATGATCAATATGCAAGTATAGTTCTGTTCAAACTTTATGGCGGCTCGGAAGTTAGCTGCGAGTGACGGACTGAACAACGGCAGACCGCTGGTTGGTTACCATGATCTGGTGGCCTACCATGACGTCTTAAAGCAGGAATGTTTTAGTTTTATTCCAGTGTGGGAAAGAGATCTGGCGCTAGACATCCTGTATAGCTCTGTCTCTTTTCTACACTGGAATGACATTACAACATTTCTGGTTTAAGACGTCATGGTAGGCCACCTGTTAGTGCAGGAATGTTTTAGTATTATTCCGAGAATTGGTAAGAGATGGTCGCTAGACAGCTGTCTAGCGCTGACCCTTTCCCACTCTCGGTTAGGCCTAAAACATTCCCGCACTAACAGATCATGGTAACCCCCCTGATGTTAAAAGGAGTAACTTAGGCTACATTGATTTTAGAAAAAGAAAAGGGTTCCGTCCAAAAAAAACCATTGAAATTGTTAACAAAATCTGATTCAAATATTTTTAAAAAGGTCGCGGTATTAGCTAGTTTTATATATCAGAGTTCTCAAGCGACTCGATAGTTGACGTAACGATTTATTTACTGTTTTTAAGTTATGGGAGTTGATAGACAATTATAGATAAATGGTTTATTCTCTCTTGGGCAACACATTTTTTTCAATTCAATGTCATGTTGTTTCCCATGATTCTTTATTATCTTAAAAGTGTTGCATCCGTAGATGTAGGTAAGTCGTTTTAATATTTACTCAAAGTCTATAATGGGTGCAAAAATGCCCTGAACGAAGACTAAATGCACATGTTCTCCCAGTCACTGCGATCATTGTTTTGTTCTGGACCATACCTGGGAACCTTCTAGTTACGGATATACTCAAGGTACACGTTCCAAGATTTTCACAAGTTTAAAATAACCTCGTTTCTTTGAAGTTGATTAAAAAATGCATGTTTTTAATGATATAACTTTAGTTTAAATACTTCAATGATCCTTGTTACTATTCAATGCATCCATCAGCACAATGTTTTGAGTGCGTTACATTGGGTTTTACAGTAGAAGGTGATTTTTCATCAAAAAAAAAAAACGTTTCCCAGCAATATTTTTTGCGTAGGGTAACTTAGTTTGATGTACAGAATGCTTGGTTGATGGCTTCGTGAATAGTCCGTTTACATCTTGTATAAATTGGATTCACATACATAATTATATTTAAGACGTGATATTTATGAATTATTTTGAACTTAGGTGTATCAAAAATTTACTGAAAATAATTAAAACGGTATGGACTGCCTCTTTGGGGGTGTGAGCCCGGGGGTCTCAGCATTAAAGCTACAACCAAACAAACAAACGCCGGGTCTGGTTTCAATCCCTGGTGGGTTACCATCTTGGTCGGGAAAACTGTTATTCGGTTTAAACATAAAAACTTTTTTTGCAAAAAAATAACAGACTTCCAAAAAACACAAAAAAAAAGTGGAAAATAACTTTACTTTCGGAAGTCGGTGGCAAAAAAGTCAATGAAACAAACAATAGTCAGCGACTTCCGAAAGTGAACTTATTTTCCACTTTTTTTTGTGTTTTTTGGAAGTCGGTTATTTTTTGCAAAGAACGTTTTTATTTTA
The DNA here is from genome assembly GCA_964057025.1 of Standfussiana lucernea. Classification (NCBI taxonomy): domain Eukaryota; kingdom Metazoa; phylum Arthropoda; class Insecta; order Lepidoptera; family Noctuidae; genus Standfussiana; species Standfussiana lucernea. Next base: position 10,375,052 of record OZ059811.1, read on the forward strand.
CCCTTTTTAGTTTTCGTATTACACACAAAACCTTGTCAAGTATCAATTTCGCAATTTCTTTTACTTGGATGACATATTTACTCTAGCTATTTTTATTTAAAAACCAAACTACTGAGCCGATTTTGATGAAATTTCTATGGGACTAATCGGGAAGTAAATCCTTTCAGATAAAAGAAAAAAATTCAAATCGGTTCATAAATGACGAAGACATGAAGAAACAAACACAAAAAAAAATATCCGAATTGAGAACTTGCTCCTTTTTTTGAAGTCGGTTAAAAAGAAATCCAAAGAAGACTTGCTCGGCCTGGAATCCGAAACTTCATATACCAACGGGATACTAAACGAACCTTGAAAAAAGTCAATGATATTTGACTCCCTTCTTCCCACCCCATGGCAATTTCTTTTTATACCAAAGCGAAACACAGGAACGCTTTCATAGAACCATAGACACCATGGCATTTTGGTTAAATTGTTTCTGATTACACCATAAAAAACGTGGAGAAATTGTAGTAAATTCTGATTTGCTCGAAGTATTAGTTACTAGCTTTAGCCCGCGGCTTTGCTCTTGTTACGGTCGAAAATTATCCTACGGGAACGTTTTAAACTAAAAAAAAACGTGTATTTTCTATCGTATAACTTGTCCTGAAGATTTATTATCTGCCTAGCTTTTCCCAATTATGTTGTGGTCGGCTTCCAGTCTAACCGGATGCAGCTGAATACGTCTATAATCCATAAAGCAACTACCTATCGGCAGCTGTCAGAATTTTAGTAAGAAAATAATAAATGTATGTAAATTCAGAAAGGTTGCTATTGTTATTCTTGTCTAACATATGTCCTACTCCCTCTTACACCGTGAATTTCACCCTAAACTTTGTCAATACAATATCATAGGGCACTTACTTAAATTATATTATACGGGTCCCGGGGAAGAAAAAGAGTAACGAATTTTATTTAAAGGGATGTCTCGAGCTCGATTTTCGTTTGTTGTTTTTTTTTCTTTATTTCATGGTAAAAATAATAGTCAGGATACGGTTGAGGGAAAAGTCTACAGAGGCACTACAAAAAATACTAGGTGCAGCATTATAGCGCAAAAAATACTACAGCGCCATCTATGAAACAAATGAAGAACTAACATCAAAATTCTAAATCGCGTTATGAAAATGTATCCGCGACTTAAGGTTAAGACTATATAAAAAACCCGACAGCACTGTCGGGCGGTAGCCCACCAGACACAACTACCGTCTGGTCGGAGTAAGCTCTCTTTTAACCGACTTCCAAAAGAAGGAGGAGATTTTTTTGATGTATGTTCGAGCATAACTCCGTAATATATTGACGGACTTGCAAAATTCTGTTTTGTTCGAAAGAGGTTTATTCCGAAATGGTCCCATTTAAATTTCATATAGATCTGATGATGAGTTTCGGAGACGGACAACGGAACTCTAAAAAAATTATACTATCGCATAAATATGCATTGTTTTTGTTTACACAATATCATAACATTACATCATGCCTGTCTGCTCTGAGGGGGTATGCAGATGTGTTTAACAGTACACCCAAATTTCGACAGTTAGGTATGTTAAGTTCAATTTATTGCGGATAAGCCTATTACCATGACATGTATTGTTAACAATGTAAAATAAATGCATAGAAAATATTACAACAAAAAATGGAAAAATAAAAAAACTTTTTTGGCAAAAAAGAAAACCGACTTCAAAACACAAAAAAAAACTGCAAAAAAACTGAATCAATCAAACAAAAGTCACTGACTTCTGAAGCTTAAGTTATTTTTAATTTTTTTCTGTTTTGAAGTCTGTTTACTTTTTTGCAAAAAAAGTTTTTTTCTAAGGAGTATTAAGTATATAACTTTACACCCTGTTCTTCATAGCCATAAACTTCATAACCCATGGGACCCATGTGTACGTAGTGTTGCCCAATGTTACTTAGTTTGAGGTACAGAATGCTCCGTTGACAGCTTGTAAAGGAACCTCTTACACCCTGTATAGTCATTGTTGCAAAAGCGTTAGTCGGCCTTGGGTAGTGTCGAGCTACTGTCGCACAAGCATTTGTCGCACTAGCGTGATGTCGAGCTGCAGTTTTTCGTACTAGCGTGATGTCGCGTGTATTCGAACTATGGTGAGTCGCAATATTGTTTTGTCGCACAAGCGTTAATCGCACATCCGTTTTTCGACCTCGCGTAATGCACTCCTATGTGAGAGGCTGTATAGGTCAATAGACAAAAAGTGGTTGTGGAAATACGGTTCACTATGAAAGCCATTTCCACTCAGCTAGGCTCTTTAATCTACCTTTAAATGACACAACAAACAAATGTTTTATAAACTGTGTTCTATTATGTAAAACATAGCACCCTATATGCCTTCCAAAGTCGGGTAAACACCCTTCTCGAACCTTTTCCCAAAGAAAATTAAATGCCCCCATAAATTTTATATTGTAAAGATATGCTCCTTTCTGTATGTCACGGGAAAACCCATGGGAACGACTGTTATAGGGGATGCGTTGGGAAAATGACACTTTTCGTGCGGGGACACTTTACTTGGCATAATTGGATAGGCACTGGTATTTTTATAGGAATATCTATTGATTTTGTATGAAAAGTAGCTGTTGCTCGCGATGTTCGTCCGCGTGAAATTATTATAAAAATATTACTTCACTATTTGCACGGAGCCTTAATCCTTTTCTCCAAATAAAAGTGGCACAAGTTACCTCTTATAACATCAGCTATCTGCCAGTAAAAAGCCCCTTTAAAATCGGGCCAGCCGTTTCGGAGATTAGCCGGAACAAACAGTAGACAGACAAAATTAAAACAAAAAAAAAATAAGTACCGAATATACTTTCATATGCATTCAATAAAAAGCTATTATTTTGAAATTACAAACAGACACATCAATGATCTTAAAATTGTTAACAAAATTCGATTCTAATAGGGAAGTTATATTTTTTAATGATTTCATGAGGACGAAGGTCGCGGTAAGCAGCTATTAATGTAGGCACACTATTGGATTGACTTCAAACTATCCATAAAACATAATTATGTCAAGTCTGTTGAACGTCGTTGCAAAAATAAAAACGAAAACGAAAGCGTTTGTCACTTGTCGAATTCCTCTAGTAACTACAAAAGTCTATCAAAAAACGAATTACAGTGAATCGGCTAAAAAATGGACGAGTGATTCAACTGATATTGCAATAACACTCCACTAAACTAGTTTTTGAATCATACACACTAAGATAAGGTGTATGATGTGATGACATGTAATGGAGAAGTATGGAAGAAGAAGACATGCTGCGCCGACCACGAATACATTGGGATAAGGGCAGGAAAATGAATCCGCGTAACACTGGTCACTTTTCCTCACTCGTCACTTTAGTTAATTCGACAGTATCGTTGATTCGTGACTTTCGCTGATTGGACACTTGTGTGAATTCGACAGTTGCTTTAACTCGACACTTTCTCTAATTTGCCACTTTCGCCGATTCGACACTTTCTTCAATTCGTCACTCGAAGTACAGTAGGTAGAAAATTAATATACGAACAATACGTATACGAACGCAATAGAAAAAAAATCTCTTAAATTAGATGAACGAATCATAAACATTGACCTATTAACATTAATAGAAAGATGATATAATGAGTGAACTAAATCAAAATAGCAATTCTTTTTTGCTTCGCTCAATTAAAGCATTTAACCACATTGTAATGAACGAACACCCCTCAATTAATTTGTTTGTAAGCACCTTAGCAAGTATTAGTACTACGTTGTCTAAAAGCTATGTTGTATAAGATGAATTTGAATAGTAGTTTCACCTGCATGACTTTGTTTTAATATTTTATAATTTTAATACTAAATTTAGTCCTATTCTTTGTTATTACATTATGCTTAGTTTTTGTTATTTTGCTTAGTTATTAGTTTGTGCAACAATAGTTTATTGCTAACTGCGGAGGCTTGTAAATGGTTTTTCGTTGATTGCCTCAATTGCCTCAATTTTTGGTATTGTTAGCTGTAAGCCCCCTAAACATAATAAAATAAAATAAAATAAATAAAATAAAATCCATCTTTTAAAATTCATCCATCATTCATCATCATTTTCTACCGACTGTACTTCGAGTGACGAATTGAAGAAAAGTGTCGAATCGGCGAAACTGGCGAATTAGGAAAAGTGTCGAGCTGAAGCAACTGTAGAATTCACACAAGTGTCCAATCAGCGAAAGTGACGAATCAACGATACTGTCGAATTAACTAAAGTGACGAGTGAGGGGAAGTGACCAGTGTTACGCGGACTCAGGAGGTAGATGATGATGACACGTTATGAGGTTAATTCATGAACGATGCTATAATTAAGAGATGTTTAAACAGCAAAAAACGTATCATTAAGCAGACTTCAATCACTAGGTACTTATCTTTAACCACCGTTAATAATTCAACCCCTAAAAATTCCTAAAATACTTAACCTAATAAAACCTAGAATATCAAAAACATTGCATATATTTTACTACTATACCTAAATACATTTCTTTCACTTCGCTTAGCTACGCAAAGAGAAACTCAAGTACTCCGTACTCGACTACTTTAAAAGTTTCAACAAAAGCTAGCAGCCGCCATTTGCAATTTAACGGCGCGTTTTTTTTTTTCAAAATGGCTGCTTTAAGCTTGGTTCACACTTTAGGGATTATTGTAAGGATTCATTTTATGACTCAAGATTGATTTTCTACGCTTATGGATGGAGGTACCAGTTCGGGCAGACGAGTTATTTCTATGGCTTACAGAAATCTGATTCGAGTTTGAATCTTTACATTACAGATGAAATATTATACGAGTATTATAACTTAACATCACGATTATGTTTAAGTCAAAGCTCAGAGGAAGTATAAAAATAACAGCATTTAGGTGCTGCATTAAATGGACACATAATAACATATTATTAATATACAGGGTGGCGTGGACAATACGACAATAAACGAAAACACTGGTAATACTAGTTCATAGGAATATTTTTAACAATCAAATAAATCCTAACATCGAAATTTAAAAAAAAATCTAAACAGCATAAAACTCTTAATTAACAAAATACTTGTTGTGTTTACTAATTTGAACTGATTTGCGTCTAAAAACAAAAAATTGGCAAAGGTTTTTAAAGCAGCGAGTTACAAAATGCTGAACATGACAAATATGAATGATTTTTTGTATGCAGACTGGGAACGTCATGAACGTCATGTCGTATTGTCGGCGCCGCCCTGTTTAAATATTAGGTACATCCAAAAACTCAGTCACCCGCAAATTAAGGATCCATTCTCGACTTCCGGCCTCCATTCCGCGGCTGCACAAGATGGAGGCACTTCCGGCAGAACGCCTTTGATGTTATAATTACTTAAACTAATTATTTCGAGCCTCCTTCATATGTAAGGGTCTTTAATGTGTGTCAGTGGCACTTTGAGAGCGTGGCGTGTTTTCCTATAAGAGGTGGGCAGATATATACATCATCTCTTATGAAAAACTATAGAGATATATTAGTATTTTTTTTATAGGGTGGTCTTATTGGCATATGAATATATCAGGCACATTCTTGACTAGAGTACCTATTGAACTTCTTGCTGGATCTTCTCCATAGAAAATTGACATTATTTGGAACCGTCCATCCACTTCTGACGTTTTATTATATAAAAATAATTCTACCTATATAATATGACTGTTATAGACTTTGAAGCCAACCAACCGATGTGCCCCGAACCGGTTTCATTAGAAAGGCAATCATGCTAAGTTGGTTTTTGACCACTAAAACAATGCGTTAGGCACTATGTCGTAGTAGCACACGCCGGCTAGTTACCCATAATAGGTCTGTGTTAAGTTAAATATGTAGGATTTTTCAGACAAAGGCTTCTACAGATAATAACCTAAAAAAAAACCAATAACACGTCGCCTCTTTACCAATAAAATTTTACCTGTGAATCGAAACCAGGACAACCATGCATAGAAATAACTCGTGCTGTCGTGTAGCCGTTAGACAATACAAAAAAAAAATCATAAAACTGATTAAAACCAAAATAAAGAGAACAAATTCATTATCCAGCAATATCATCACAAAGTAGAACACGTCCGCCCCGGATGGCACTCAGACGACGACTGAGCTGCACCGGAAATAACGCCGCCGCCATATTGCCAACCGGAACCAAGAACTGCTTAATGAGCTCTCGAGACTTTTACAAAGTCTTGCTGCCACTCGCATTGTGTAAACGGGTTGCTATATTTTACTGAAAGGTTACTGATATCTACTGCTCCTGCCTCTGAACTATAATAAATAAATAAAATATCAATTTATTTTCTCTACACAAGTTCTTAATGCCAGGTTACAGAGGAGCATGACCATGGAATTAACTTTGTGAGAGACTGGTGCTTGAGGTAGGTCTCTATAAAGACCTGTATTACAAGTCACCAGTGCCCTCCCGCAGCATATTGCCTGCTATGATCTACTTTTATTGCACAGGTTTTGCATAGTAACAAGAGTGCAGGAAGCTAAGTAAACATACAAAAACAAATTATGTAAAAGCAAAAAATAAAAAAGAATAAAAATAAAATAAAACAAATTGTGGAGATATTAGAGCGCGTGTGTGTACTGGATAGTGTATATGAATGAAATGTGATTAGTGATATTCTCAAAGACAGTGCTGCGTTTAGTGGAGTATGTCTTAGTATGGGTGACAAATTTTGAAGACTTAAAAGTCATGTTCCAATATTCCAGAAAATGGGAAAATATGACGGTCGTTCCCAGTTTCCCAGAGAGTTATCAAATGTATCTAAAATATTTATTGACAAAATAAGCGCTGACTTCACATTGAATGAACCCCAGAAATCGGGGTCAAGAAGTGTCTAACAAAATATCGGAAAAACAGATCGTGAAGAAAATTTCGTTTCTCCACATCTATTTGAGCGAAAAGATTGGCTCAATATTAGCTCAGGACGCTGTTGAATCTAAATATTTATAAATCTATCTGAAGAAAAGGGTCTTCGGGCTGAAAAAGGTTCGCTCTACGAAATAAAATGAAGATCATTTATTACCTACAGCCCTTTGTCCACTGCAGCTACCTTATTTCAATGAAAAAAAAAACATATTAATTTTGACAGCAAAACTAAAACAACAGAAATAAAATTTCATTAAATTCAAAATCAATACATTTCCTGAGAAAAAAAAAAAACGAAAAAAAATGGCAATAAAAATCTTTTAAAACTACCTAAATCTCTCACTACTTATAGCACTCGATAAAAATAAAAAAGTAGCTCATTCATTAGATCAAAATCAAAATGATCTTTCATGCTGTGCATTAAAATTTATGGAAATACAGTATTTAAACTGTATATCACGAGAATCAGCGAAATTGCAAAATTTCGTATACGGCCTCTTAAGTCTAGCTTCATCTCCCTTAAAACAAAAGATAACTCCTCCAATTTTCTTACCAAAAATCTTCCTCCATACTGTTGTCGTGTACTGAGCCAATTGCAGAGCTCTATCAATAATTCAGTTGAAACAGATAGCGAACAATTCTGCCCATCCCTGCTTCTAAACGTTGGATTATAGAGGATAAGCCTATTCCGTTATATTACGAAACGAGGTCTTACTTAAGTCCCGAAATAAATAGAGCTGGTTTTTGGATTTTTAACTTTATTTCGAGTTCACTAAAGTCGTTAAAAATTGAAACTAGGTTGTTCGATTTGGTTACTTTTGTATTAAAGTTCTTTTTAGAAAAACTGTCTTTATGTCAAAATTCACAGAGCGAATTTTGACGTTTCGTTTTCAAGGTCAGTTTTAGGATTACGATGAACTTTAGTTAACTCGGAATAGAGTTCGAAATACAACAAAATTGGTTTGTAGATTCAAATATGGGTATAGCTTTACTCGCAAGATCTTGCGTGATCTGTTACATAATAAAACATTTTTCTGTTTATTTTCTTTGATAGTAGTTTTGTGGTAGGTTTGGGACCGTTATTTATGAGGTTTTTATGAGTAGAGTCAAGAAAATAGTTGACTTCATGACAAGCTGACTGCACGGTACACTTATTTTGCCCTGGAGGATCGGTTACACTGGTAAGGACAAATTACGGACGCTGCTCTGGACACGGAGACTGTCCGATATTCCTGTCAGTATTTGTAGCTACGTGTCCCGCGAATTCGTCCGTACTAAACCGGTATGGACGAACTGGCCAATCCTTTATTTGAAAATTACAAAGAATTTACTAAATAACAAAAGGTGTAAAGGAGTTAATGTTGTATTTCATTTCTAGAGCTACTCGTTTTAATTTTTTTTTTCTAATGTTATCACTTATTTTTGTGAATGCTGGTTACTATTAATTGGCGACTGTGTAAGTCCAGATGGCCTACCATGACGCGTTAATGCAGGAATGTTTTCATTCTTTTACGGCTAAAACTAAAACGTTCCTGCATTAAGGCGTCATGGTAACCCGACAAGACTGTAAAAACCTATACTCAAGAAATGTTGTACACAGAAGCCATTTTGGTGAACTTAATAAATCAATTATTTCCAATATCAGTAGTATTTGCGGGTGGTTACCCGCAATGGCTTCAGTTTACCCGTAACCATGGTGTTTGCAACTGCGCCAGCGCCGAAATATCGGGAACTCAAAACGAATAGCAAACATGATAAATATCCCGTTTTCGTGGCAATTCCACACTACTCTCACCACGCCTACGGTTGCTCATTAAAGCTTAATATTTAACACGGAAGATGGCGCGCAAGACGCTTTACACTGCTATAACTGTTTACACCCCTAATGCTATGCCTTCAAGCTGTTAACGGGAGGGAGCCGGCAGTGTTTGTACGACTACTACTTTCAATCAATAATTTAATAAATTAACTTTTGGCTACCTAACATTACTTACTATCCCAAAACAAAACTCACAAGACATTATTTACATGTCTCATTACTTAATCCTACAAATATGGTATTTATGGAAAACTGTGACGTCAAATTAACTTTAAATTTTAATTTTTAAACAGTGAAATCACTCTATGTTACAAAGCTAAGCGTGACACTAGTGAAAATAACAACCGGGGAAATGTAAGACTTATGAATTACGCATAGTAAATAAACGATTATTTTATAATGGGAACTAAAACGAATAATAATGGAAACCTAACGCTTTAAACTTAGCTAATCTTGTACATACTTACTTTCAAAACCGTGAAAACTCCTTAGTAGGAACTCACTCAGCTTTTCTAGTCTATAAATTATAATTATTTTGATTTCCAAAGTCAGAGCGATCCAGCGAAATTATTTCTCACAAGTGAATACCTCCATATATCCAAAAGAGATATTCGATAACAGTTTTTACTTAACTTAACTTTTACTTTATAGAACATAACTTAGCTAAACAAAACGTCTTATTTCATATTCGTTGTCACCCGAAATTTGTCCTGTATTCAATCAACCCAGGAACTAAGAATATTCAAACGCAAGATATACCTACACCAAAAAAAAAGCAAAAGACGACAGATTTTCTTCCATCCCATCATCTAACACTTCTCCTGTATTCTAGGGATCTAAGTCGCAATGAGCTGACAGCGATCAGCAGGAGAACCTTCAGAGGATTAACAGCATTGAAGAGTTTGCACCTGGACGGAAACCACCTCAAATGTATTGATGAGAAGGCGCTGGAGAACTTGAAGAGTTTGGAAGTACTGTGAGTGCCTTTTTTAATACCTTTTCTTCATGACTGACACTTTCGTTGGCGCATCTGTCAAAAAATGTCGTATGTATAGTTCGGTTCAAAGTTTATGGCGGCTCGGAAGTTAGCTGGGAGTGACGGTTTGTGTTATTTTTGTGATTGCCAAAAGCTCCAACCCTCGTGTGCTCTTTCATAACTTCCTCTCATTCTTCCTTATGTTCATTAAAATCCACCTCCCACCAAACTGTGGACCTCCAAATGGTGGAACCTAAGTCATAAGCAACATTTTATGCCCTTCTACCAATTCATTTGGGATCGGCGCAGCATGTCTTCTTCTTCCATACTTCTCTATTACTCCTCATCTCATTCGACACCTCCTTTCTAGCCATATCATCCTCCACACAGCCCATCTGTCGTTTCTTTGGTTTTCCTCAACTCTTATATGTCACATTCCATGTTGGAACTTATGTAGGTATACCGGACGAATTGTTTCACCATCAATTTTTTCCCATAAAATAATATGTTAGGTATTATTCCGGAGACACTCTTACAAATTCCACAAAAATAAAAATAAGCGTTGTGTTTGTGTTCTTGACAGTCAAAACCTTCTTTTCCGACCTCAAATTCCTTTTCGATTAAAGTAATCAAATAAAAGACTTGATCAAACAATTATGAATACTATGTGAACCTGTAATTGGGTCAAATTTCAATTCAATAAGACTTCATACAAGACAGAGGTCGGATCAATATTCTTCAGGTCAGTTCAGGTCAATTGATGGCCTTACTTTTATTGAAAGACTACTGTTTTCCCACGGATTCGACTGTTCTGTGAGTCATTTTAAAGAAACTTTCTTCTTTTACATTTGACATAGCGCAAAATAAACAAGCACTAAGCGAGACTAAAAGGACGACACAATTTGGCCTGAATACAACCTGCACATTATAAAAAAAAATAAGAAAATTTGAATTCCGCGGGCTATCCTGGCGCTTCCCCACTAACTTCTGTGCCATCAGGCTTATCCCTTATCTCCACTTTATTTGAAGTCGATGCACCATCTCTGTCTATCCTCACTACAGTAGTCACCCCTTCTAACCATAACATCTTTCACACAATGCCTCCACACACCTTTCCTTCTCTTCTTCTGCCCTCATCCCATCTTCATCGAGGTCGTCTCTCCTTCTTCTTTTTAGCGTGTCGATGAAAATTCAAATTGAGTCAGCCCAATATTTGGCGACGAGTTTGGCACTTTCAGTAGCGTCCACCAGCTCCTGTGATGTGCAAACAACAGGACAGGCAGGACACGATATCAAGTGTCCCATCGTTTGTGGGGCAACACCACATTTACACTCCAGGGCAGAGTCATCTATGAATCTCCACCTGAACAGGTTTTGTCGGCTGACCTGCACAGGTCTTTCGTTGGCTTCGTTTAAATCCTGGAAGGTGCAGGTGGCTGTGCAGGATGGATGGATTGGTTGAATAGGTTATCGAACCTATCTCAACTCAATCATTCTTCTCCAAAGACGCCTTTAATGGTTCGTCATTAGGACAATATCGCTATGTACTAAGCCTTTCTTAACTATTCAGTCATTCATGTATGTTTCCTTCACAAAATCATTTCAGGACATTAAACAACAACAACCTGACATATCTCTCTCTGGAGCCAGCTGCGATTAGTCGACTAAACACGTTGCGATTGACCGACAATCCTGTCGTATGCGACTGTCGGGTCGCGAGGCTGTCGACTACTGTGCGAGCGGCGGGTATTCTTGGAGTTGGTGCCAGGTATAGTCAAATTGTGTTTTGTGTATCTATGAATATTGAAGAAATCGAACATGATCCCTGTCTTATGGTGATTCTGGCTGATTCTGACTCGTAAACCGTCTGATAATCCAAAGACATTTAAAAGAATTCTAGAGCAGACGTGGGGAATAAGTCATAGAAAAATTTTGATCCCGAACATTTTCTATTTTGGCACACGAATACTGCCAGACAAGCGGGCGTGCGACACTAGACAGACCGATTTGTTACTAAGTAGCAACAAGTATTGAATAACAATTTTCTTGGTCTTCTCCCGTGTCATTGGCTAAATCTAAACTATTCATTGTGCAATTGGTAAGAAGTATAATTCTGAATTCTGCTGAAACGAATTCTCATAAGTTTTACAAATAATCTAAACTACACACGCATGACCATTTTAAGACGACGACGTGTACAAAACTATATTTTCAGATGCCAGGCACCAGCTGCACTAAGAGGAGCTCTATTGACGGAACTGGAAACACATGAGCTTATTTGCAGCGGTAAGTATCCTTCAGAATTCCATTCTAATCATAACAAGCGCGCTAAACTTAAACTTACCGCAATATCATTCCTGTTATATTCGAAGGGTTATGGAAGGGTGTACTTATATTACGTGATTGATCGACTGTGTGAAGGATTATATGACTACAAAGGTGGTGACAGCTGAGATGACGAGCAATAGAGAAATATGGAAGAAGAACACATGCTGCGCCGAGCCCAAATAAATTAAAATAAGGGCAGGAGAATGACGATACACCTGCATTTCGACAGATTTAGTTCCATGTAATAGGGGGAACCTGTTGCAAATTCGATTCCGACGGGGAAAATTCGATTACACTTTGCCCGATCTAGGCATTGAACCCGAGACCTCATGCTCTGCAGTCGCACTTGCAATCACTAGAGCAACGACAGCAGCGGAAAGGCAGCCAGGTAAGATAACATCGTGAAGAAACCTGGACTGCAAGCAAGACGAACAAATCATTCTGTTTCGGTGTTTCTAATACGCTTATATCTTTTGTAGCACTTGTAAATACGCTTCTTTTCTCTATCCAACGGCAAACAGGTAGGCTCCTAATTCATTTTGAAACTCCATCTTACTCAAGTATCTCTCATCATCTCTCCAGGTCCAACCACCACAACGACAGTAGAATGCTCAGCGGAGCCCCGCTGCCCCCCTCCTTGCCGCTGCACCCCTGAGGGTACCGTGGACTGCCGGGAGAAGCTGCTGTCTGAACTACCGGCCACCATTCCTCACAGAGCTACAGAGATGTAAGTGATGATGATGCTCATCATGCTATCTTGCCGATTTCGATCACAATTATTATTAATTATTATTAATTCAGATAATTGTAATCCATATACATTAAATTATTAATTAAAATCTATTTGTACAATCACAGGACACATAGTGTTAGTAACAATGTACTTACAAACTATGTTAGTAACACACTAACAAAGACAGAAACAGAAAACAGATTGAGAAATCATTGCTGCAAGGTAACAGGCCCCGCCGAAACCTTGCAGCAGTGGTTCACAAACTGACAATCAAGCCTGGCTGCTATCATAGATAGGATGCTGTTGGCGCTGCCCCGCACCCTACGGACCAAGGATGCGCACCGTTTCCGCATCACCGTATAAAAACAGTCCACGTGAGCTTCAGCAAACATCCCTGAAGCGCTGCAGTATCGGGGCAACCCCATCAGCACCCTGAATGCGTTATTGTATTGGACGCGAAGACAATGGCGACAATGACTGCATTCGATGGCTTCCTTACGTAGTAGTTGGGACTTTTGGTGTGCTTCTTTCATGTGCTCTCAAGTGACGATCATATCCAACTTTGGTCGAAAAACTCCGAGCACAAATCGTACATGTCAAAATACCATCGACGACATTCTAAGTGATGGCTGTAGGTCCAGCTTTAAAGTCCAGAAATGTAAGTTAGCTGCATATACGACCATCTGCCTATGACGATGCAATACATTATAGTATTAGCTACTTGTCCATCCACAACATCCCCGAGGGTATCGTGGACTGTCGGGAGAAGCTGCTGTCTGAGGTACCGGCCATCATACCTCACAGAGCTTCTGAAATGTAAGTACTGCCAACATTGCATCTACCAAGGATCTCGGATCTACCAGTCTGCTCCCTGCAGAAGTAAAATCTTCCGAAAATTTCGTTTTCGGGTCTCAGCATTATCTGAGTTTATGTAAATTCTAGCTCCAAAAACTTACGGCTGTTTTTTTCTCTTTCAAGCCGCCTAGAACAGAACGAGATAACCGAAGTCGGGGCGGGCGCCTTCTCCTCAGTGAAGAGGGTCGCGAGAATCGACCTTTCAAACAACAAGATCACCAAGCTGGCAGCTGATGCCTTCAGTGGATTGGTGCACCTTACTTCTTTGTGAGTCTTTCATAATTAAGTGTTTTAGTCTGATTGTACAGTGTTTAATAAGGCCGAGGTGAAATCTACGCCGAAAATTTTCATAGAAAATGTATGGGATTTTTTTTTTGCAATTTTGACTTTTTTAGTACTCAAACCTTGGTTGGTCCCATACAAGTTTTTGATCAGTATTAGAAAAAGGATCGATTGGCATAAAAAAAATGTGTAAAATGGTAATTTTTTGCTAGATAACTGTACATGTTTTTGAAAAACCTGTGAATGCGGATCATTATTTCACGAAAATTTATGGATAGTCTCCTGAGACCATTTTCGTGTAGCTGCAACGATTAAGGTAGTTCCCCTTACTGCCCCCCGCTGAAAGTTTCCCCCGTGTATATGAAACGACTAGCTGACTCGCGCAGCAATTTGTCTGCGTTACATTTTTGTTTTATGCCCCGCTCCTGTTGGTCGCAGTGTGATGGTATATAGCCTATAGCCTTCCTCGATAAATGGACTATCCAGCACTAAAACAATTATTCTTCAATTCGAACCAGTAGTTCCTGAGATTAGCGCGTTCAACCAAACAAACAAACTCTTCAGCTTTATAATATTAGTATGGAGATAGATAGATGGATGGATGGTTAGATTAGATGGTTTAGTATTAGTTGGTTTATTTGTATGGATTTATAGTATTGGTATGGTATTCTTATGGAGTAAACTCCAAAAAGCATATCTTGCGCTCTGTCAGTAACAACACACGTTCTGCCAGGCGTTCGTATCGCCGAATACGAAAGCGTTGTCATAGAAACCAGCTGTTTCGCTGTGTTCTGTCGGATCGGGGTGACTTTATCGTTGCGGTTAGTGGAAATCCTTAAATGTTATACCTAGATAATTATGTATTGTAGTAGTAAGGAGGTTGTGGTTAATAACAGCCACTCGGGTTGTTCTTAAGTTGAAGCCGTGCGTGCCTGGGTTGGTCCGTGGATGGGTGGCCACCCAGTACGTACTGAGTTCCTCCGTGCCTCGGAAAGTATGTTAAGCCGTTGGTCCCGGCTGTCAATTGTAGATCTTTGACTGTCGTTACTTGTCAGTGGCCCGAAAGTCTGACAACCAGTCTTACGAAGGGGTATCGTATTACCCAGTACTAACTGGGTAGTGGAGGTCAGACAGGCAGTCGGCCGGTGAGACTGGAAGCCGAGCCAGATGATGATGTATTGTTGTAGTAGCACAGTAGTAGCTATTGCAGCCAGGAGTACTCCGCAGCCCCCACTACACAACCACGTTTTATAACGCGCATATTTCCGTATCCACTTTCACAAACAGACTATACGACACAAAACAAACTCATTCTTTGAGAAATACAACCATTGTCACACATCACACACTCATTCTAAGTAATGTTTTGTTTATTTCGTTCAATGGTAGTAGTTGTAAGAACACGTCAATTGCCAAGGAGCTCTTAAAAGGCGACCATGAGAATTCGTCAACAGTTCCACTTCTTTATCAGCATCTTTTTTTGCTGTGGCTCGCAGTTGACGATTCCGCCTACATTTTTAAACAAATCTAAGAATTACACTGTGTGCGGCTTGTCATTTTCAATTATATATAATAATATATCATTTTATTATTTATGTACAACATCTTATACCTGTACCTACATTCAAAGCAAATAAAACACTGATTCTGATGCATAATCAATTTATTTGCGTTCCATAATGTTAAAAAGGTGTTACAAAAGGTCTTACAACTAAGAACAATATGATGGACCCTGTTAGGGCACGGCAATATACTTATTGTATTAAAATTGAATTTAATGATAAGTAACAGTTTCTTATTATCCCTTATTTATTCAATTCTCCTGCCCGTATCCAAATTTATTTGCGGTCGGCGCAGCATGCCTTCTTCTTCCATACTTCTCTATTACTTGTCATTTCAGCAGTCACCTCCTTTCTCGCCATGTCATCCTTCACACAGTCCATCCATCGTTTCTTTAGTCTTTCTCTACTCTTATACCCATGCACATTCATACTCAAAACTTTCCTCACGACATTTTCCTCATTCCTCCATCACATCTCCATACCACGATAACTGATTACCACACAACTTTTCAGTCACCGGCGCCATTTTAAGACTACCTCTTATGTTCCTGTCATATATTCGTCAAAACCCCGTTACTACAGAACCCAGACATCCAAATTAATTACCTACCTGATGGCCTTATAAATTTTTTGATGATTGTTAACTTTTGTTATTTTTTTTTATCTTGTTTTACGTTTTTGTAGTAAGCAACGACTAACCCCCATATCTATAAATAAGTCAATTACTTGAGTAAATGTAATTTTTTAAGATACGATTTTATTATGTAGTTTAGTAATTGGTTTGAAGTTAGAACTGTAAAAAGTTTGAATTCTTACCTTTGCTTTCTTTGACGGTTCTTACTTCGTATAAATTCTTGTCTATTGCATAAAAATTTTGCACAAGTAATTGCTTAAGCTAAAGTAATTACTTTAACTTGACTATAGATACGGGTGTTACTGTCGCGCCTACGATGTCCTCCCTTACTTAAGAACCTACTAATGCTATAACATGAAAATATTGTAAAACCAATTGATAAAAGTATAACCATGGAGTTTTTTGTCGGCTATTTTCCACAGGAAACAGACCAACGCGAACCGTGCACCTCTGCTCGACGTTCAATAAGTGTGTGAAATTAAATTAAATAAAAAAAAATACTTTATTATAATCAATGTATTGTCACATTTCAGAGTACTGTACGGGAATAAAATCAAGGACTTACCATCAGGAATCTTCCATGGACTAGGATCGCTACAGTTGTTGTGAGTATCATTTACTTTGAACTTTTTTATAAGGTTTAAACGGCCTATAGTAAGCGCCAGATAAACGTGGAATAACGGTCATTGACCCACATGCATTTATTGACATACTTAATTCCGAAAACATTAATAATGACATAAAGCTGTCCTGAATCGGCATCTATCGTGATTTTTTTCCTTTTTAGGGTTCCGTACCTCAAAAGGAAAAAACGGAACCCTTATAAGATCACTTTGTTGTCCGTCCGTCCGTCCGTCCGTCCGTCTGT
This sequence comes from Standfussiana lucernea, assembly GCA_964057025.1. Lineage (NCBI taxonomy): Eukaryota > Metazoa > Arthropoda > Insecta > Lepidoptera > Noctuidae > Standfussiana > Standfussiana lucernea. The sequence continues at coordinate 10,392,019 of OZ059811.1, forward strand.
CAAGACCGTTTTTCTCAGGAACGCGTGGAGGTATCAAACTGAAATTTCTATATGATACTTAGTTCTACTGTCCCTGGAAGCTGTAGAAAAATCAACCTTCTAAGTCAACGCAATCAAAAGATACAGCCACTTAGGCCGCAAATTTCCGCAAATTTTCGAAACTCGCACGGGAATCAAAACCTACAGGGTACTTCCCGTGAACTTAGAATCTTGAAATTTTGTACGAAGTCACGTCTTATAGCAGTGTTGCCAACAGCGCTGGCCCTAATGTCGCCGTTTCTCATGCATGAAGTAGCCTAATATCGCCGAATTTCAGTTATAGGAGCCTAAAGTAGCCCAAACCAGAAAATATCAAGATGAATAAAATAAAATGTACTTTTTTATCAATTTATTCATAATAATTATGTTCATAACACACTGATAAATAGGCATAAGCCATCTTTAAAACAGGTTAATGAAATTAAAGTTAACATTTTAAAAACTACATACCTAAACAAATAAAAAAAAAAATTGGATTATTCTAATTCGTCCTCTGCTAGCAATAATAAGGCATCACCAAGACTTTCGCCGTCTTCAGTAGTAGTTGATGAGCTAGTACTGGCGCAAGATCCACCGGAGACATACATTTTTCTGCCAGTACAATACAGATAATTGCGGTAGTCATTATTCACAATAGAATACATGTAACTCTATTGCATTCTAAATTTGGTTACATAATAGCTAAGATAAATTCAGGGTATTCCCCGAAAATGAACAATCACAAACGAATAGGGTGACCATCTCAATATCAAATTGTACCAACATTACAGACACGCACGCGCCACGGCCGTATGCCTGTTTGCCTACTAGGTAGTATAAATAAAACTTGTCCCTAGAGTAGCCTAATTGGCGACCAGTCGCCTTTTAGATTTTTTCGTCGCCGTTTCTCGTTCTGAGTAGCCTAAATGGCGAAAAATCGCCTACGTTGGCAACACTGTCAACACACACACACACACACACACACACACACACACACACTGTCTGTACAGATATAGGAAAAATTACGAAAACCGTAAATTTTTAGTTTCGTCATATAAAAAAAAAGTTATATACCCACAGGTTTGTACGGAACCCTCGGTGCGCGAGTCCAACTCGCACTTGACCGGTTTTTTTTAGTAATGAAAAACGATTCACAATTTATTGTTCGCGTACCTACGCAGAGAAATTAAGGAAAGGGCAATGAACTTTATTCCACGTTTATCTGGCGCTTACTATAGTCAGGGCTAGCAGTGATTGTGCTCACCCCCTGTTACATGGGACTTCAAAATTACTTGCGACTGTTGGTTTACTATAGGTAACTCTGTAAACCGCTGCCTAACCCTTCGAGGGTAACAGGTGTGATGTTATGTTATAACTAGCTGTTGCCCGCGACTTCATTCGCGTGGAAATTTTGATGTGTATGTGTGAGACAAAACAGAAAAGAGGAGCAAATATGGTATTCCAGACTATAATCTATCGCCGTGCCAAATTTCATAAAGATCTGTTCAGCCGTTCTGGCGTGATTGAGTAACAAACATACGTCCATTCATCCAAACTTTCTCATTTACTTTTTAATAGTATAGTAAGATTTGTTATGGAAATTGGAAGTAATTTCCTGTGGCCCTACCTTTTAATAACAAAAGAAAGAAATAGTATTTATTTGACCCGCACTTATATAAAAAGTAAAGATAAGAAAAACTACCATGACGCCTTAATGCAGGACGCCTTTTAGTTGTATTTCGAGAGAGAGACAGCTGTCTAGCGCCAGCTCTCTCTGATTATGAAATATGAAATTGGTTATTAATTATTTTTGTCAAATGTTTACAGATTGCTGAACTCGAATGAAATCACTTGCGTGAGGAAAGATACGTTCCGTGATCTTCAGAATCTGAAATTATTGTAAGTTCTCTCAGATGTTCTCTCAAAGCTTCTACAGTGAAATAGCCTGCTCATAAAAATGCGAACTAAATATAATGTTCAAATTATATTTCCAGATCTTTGTACGATAACAACATCAGATCCTTGCCAAATGGGACCTTTGATGCGTTGACTGGAATACAGACACTGTAAGTACCTTTTGTGTGATTTTGTTCTTGATAGATCAACTAACTATACAAGGTGTAGTTTTGCATTCTCGTCAAAATTCAGGAGGTTGTCATAGAAGACGTAAATAATCAATATAAATTACGGTACCTGGTCAATAATAATAAACGTTGCTTTTTTTGTTGTTTTAATTTGACACTATTTCAGAATGAAGCCCTTCTCAAAAGAGGAGAATCACCTGTATATCGAATAAACGTTTGCGTTTGTTTGTGTGAGAAAGCGCAGTTATAGGGCTAGTATTAGACGGGCCACGTTTTAATACGAGTGGTGTACACTTACCGATTTTAAGAAAAAATTAAAAAAATTACCTGCTCATTTTATTATTGATTCGGGTCGAGAATCATTAGTATAGTTACCTCCTTTAATTTGACGAGGATGCAAAACTACACCTTGTACACATTTTTACAATTTAAAAGAGTAACCATGGAGTTCCTTGCCGGTTCTTCTCCATAGGAAACGACCAACCCGAACTGAGCACCTTTTCTCGACGTTTTATAAGTGCCCATGTAGGCCTATGTGGAATAAAATATTTTGATTTCAATTAAAAACTACTAAATAAAGTAAAATAAATAAACTAACCAGAAACTATAAAAGGGCATCAAGAAACTCCTCCTCAACGATGTCAGCTGGTAATGTGCCCAAGAGATTGGCGGCGTTGCCGCGTTGTATGGCAACACTTAGCCTCTGGCCAAGGTAAAAGCCAGCCCTTGTGTCACGAAAAGCGAATACAACAAGTGCAACTGATCCAAAAATATTAAGTTTTTGAAATATCTTAACTCGCTACCATGCCGTGTTAGTCTAGCGACCATAAGCGCGACTACTGACGTGGATTCCTGGGTTCGATTTCCAGGTGTTATTGAATCATTCTTTTAAGAAATTTAGCTTATAATCTAGACTAGCGGATACCCGGCGTGTGCTACTACGCTATAGTGCCTAATGCATTGTTTTAGTAAAACCATCTTCGCATTATTGCTTATCTAATGAAACCCAGTTTGGGGCACAGCGGTTGGGTGGTTTTAAAGTATATAACGGACATAGGTAGAAACAATTTTTGTGTTTTATTCCGCATATAATCTAGATTTGTGCTAACATGAGTGTTAAAGTAAGACTTTTAATCTTAAGAAACCCGTTTGTCCTACTAGCAAAACAGAACCCATAAAAGCAAGATCCCAACATGGCCGACTTGCTGGAGTGTCCAAAGAGTCCCTACGCCTGCGTTTTAGAGGACTTACTGCCAAAGCTCTATGTCACACTTACCTTAAACCTTACCCCACAGACATTTAGGCCGCAATCCCTTCGCCTGCGACTGCTCCCTTCGTTGGCTGGCTGCCTACCTTCGGAAGAACCCCATCGAGACGTCGGGAGCGAAGTGCGACTCCCCCAAACGGATGAGCAGGAAGAGGATCGATGCTTTGAGAGAGGAGAACTTTAAGTGCAAACGTGAGTTCAGCCAAATTTTCTTCAAATTAAGCTGAGAAATAGAAGTTTATGAACGTCTGTAATATGACAGTCCACCAAAACTACCGTCCTTTTGTGTTAGAGACAAGAAGTGGAGGAACTCTTCAGCAACTAACTTACATCATTACACTGGTGTACAAATTTTGACTTTGAAAACGTATTTTTTAGGTTAAGTCGATTTTTTTATCAATATGTTCATTCTGAATATGAAACTAATAATAATATTTCAAAATTAGTTTCAATTTCATAGAAAGTTAAAAATAACAAATCCGATTTTAAAAGTTTATAGAAATCATGCATTCTTTTAAATACTGAGTAGCAGAATCAGAATTGCGACGTGTTTTTTTCACAGCCCTCTTATAAACAAACGAATAAATATATTTGAATTTATATTCTACTTCTAGAACATCTCGGCAGATAGTCCAGCAATAATCTGCCTAGCTTGAAACGCCCTAATTGCCCTGATATTGTGTTACCATCTTTGCTTCCTATCCGACACTGAATTCCGCCGAATTTCGCCCAACCAAAAATGTAGGTAACAAGAAAAATCGCGATTATTCACACATTTTTAGGACATTTTGCTATAAAATAAGATTCTAGGTTTCATTGAAACACTTTTACTGTTTAGTAATCTTAACATTTGACCACTAAGGGCTCATCAACATAGTTACTTACGCCACTACTAAATTCGAAAGATGCCAGATATCTTGAAAACTTAAACGAATTAATGACTTTTACTTAGCAATTTGTATTCAGCATGCATAGACGAACAAAAAATAGTTTAAATTATTTCGGATACTTTTCACTGTAGACTAGTGTTATCAACCTAGTTTTTCCTAACTATGATGGAGTCTGCTTCCAGTTTAACTGGGTGCAGCTGATCCTAGTATTTTGCATGGGGTGATATCACCTTGTCAAGACTGGCTGTCGGGTATAATGAAACTAGTCCAGCACCAATTTAACACCAGCTGTGACAAGCCCGACACTAGTTTCTTACTAATCCATGTTAGTTTGTTTTCCCAAAACCCTCACGTTTTATTATGTCCGGATGGTTCCGACGATTCCGAAAAGCAGTAATAGCTTTTTAAAGGGTGTGTCCCCGCTCGCTGGCGAACGCTCTAAGGAAAGACTGAAGCTGTGGCGAGAAAGTGTTCCCCTACCCAACCCTTTTGTGCCACTTGCTGAAAATCTCCCACCTGGACACGAGTTGCCATGGCCGACCTGTAAGTCTCTAAATAGACTCCGGACACAGGTTGGCCGAAACAAGGAAAACCTGTTCAGGTGGAGATTCATAGATGACTCTGCCCTGGAGTGTAAATGTGGTGTTGCCCCTCAAACGATGGGACACTTGATATCGTGTCCTGCCTGTCCTGTTGTTTGCACATCACAGGCGCTGATGGACGCTACTGAAAGTGCCAAACTCGTCGCCAAATTCTGGGCTGACTCGATTTGAATTGTACACGCTAAGAAGAAGAAGAAGTTCCGATGATACTAATTTAAGTCTGTATTGTTATTTTTTCTTACTATTTGCAGCTGGAGAAGAATCCGCGAACGCCTGCGGGTCAGCGGCCGCTTGCCCAGCCGCCTGCGCGTGCGAGTACGGCGCGAGAGCCGTCAGCGTGGCTTGTACGAGAGCGGCTCTTACTGAGGTGCCGAGGGACTTGCCTGTCAACACTGATGCATTGTAAGTAACAGCTTAAACATGGTATAAACGGACCCTTCACGAAGCTTTCAACCAAGCATTCTATACATCAAACTAAGCAACCCTACGAATATATTATTGCAGGGGAACGACGTTTATTTTGGGGTGAAAAATCACGTTTTACAGTAGAACTCAATGTAACGCGTTCAAAACATTGTGCTAATGGATGCAATGAATGGTAAATAACATAAAAATATTGTTCTCACCGATGCAAGATGTACATTGTCCTTTGATCCTCTTAAATCACTTTATGAAGCCAGTATGTTAAAGTCAAATTAATTTTGATTTCAGGTTGATGTCAGACAACAGTTTGGGTCAGATCAAATCCGATGGTCTGTTCGGTCGTCTCCCAGACCTGACGAAGCTGGACCTTCGAAATAACGGTGAGTAGTTAACAGAGGACTCATCATCTGCCTGCCTTTGTCCAACTATGCTGGGATCGGCTTCCAGTCTAACCGGATGCAGCTGAATACCAGTATTTTATGTGGAGCTGAACTGCTTATCTGACCTCCACAACCCACTGTATAAGTAGTTGGTAATACAATACCCCTTGGTAAGACTGGTTGTCAGACTGACTGTCAAAGATATACAAATGACCGCCAGGACCAACGGCTTCACGTGCTTTCCGAGGAATTAAATACTGTCTTCCTCTTTCAGGTATAACGCTAATAGAAGACAACGCATTCGATGGCGCAGCCAACATCCAAGAGTTACTGCTGGACGGCAATCTGATCCAGGCGGTCACAGATAAGATGTTCTTCGGGCTACATAGCTTGGGCATACTGTAAGTATTGTCTTGAGCTTTGTGAACAACCTGGCATGTTGGGTTAGTGATCGCAAACGAAATTGCTGAACATGGACATCTGGAACCTGGCTTGTTTTTAGTAGATTTTTTTGGTTTCGTGCGGGGACCTGGCTAGTGTAAGTAGACTCCCTGCAAAGATCTCTCTGCTACATCATCACCATCATCACTCTCCTGCCCTTATCCCAATTTATTTGTGGTCGGCGAAGCATGTCTTCTTCTTCCATATTATATCACTACATAGTATAAAACAAAGTCGCTTCCCGCTGTCTGTCCCTATGTGCTTAGGTCTTTAAAACTACGCAACGGATTTTGATGCGGTTTTTTTTAATGGATAGAGTGATTCAAGATGAAGGTTTATATGTATAATACATGCATATTATAGTAGAGAAATCACTATCTACATTGCACCCGTGCGAAGCCGGGGCGGGTCGCTAGTATATTATAATATTTTAGACTTTTATATGTGTTTTTTTATGTTCTCGAGCGTATGGCACTCGTGGGCTGCAGCTGAAAATCAGCGTCAGGTGGTACACTTCGTGTTGCCATCTGGCATTATGCTGAGCTGAGGCTCTTTGGCATTAATAGGTTTATTAATTTATTTTGTTTAATTTTAAGGTGTTTCGGTTTTTTTAATGCTAATTAAACGGATTTTTTTTTCTTTCTTTCTTTTCATACTTCTCTATTATTCGTCATCTCAGCAGACACCTCCTTTCTAGCCATATCATCCTTCACACAGTCCATCCATCGTTTCTTAGGTCGCTGATGATACTCGTGCTACATGCCTTGCTTGCTGCTTACTATATACCTCTGTCTACCTCCTTAGAGAATTAAAGCGTGATGCAATAATTTTATGATTCTTCTGTTTTCAGATCTCTAACGGACAACAAGATCAGATGCATCACTCCGGGAGCCTTCGACCATCTCACCATGCTGTCGACTTTGTAAGTTCTTTATTTTCTCCATGATTGTATCACTTTCCAATGTTTTTACTCGACTGCGCCAGAAGGAGGGTTATGTTTTTCGAGAATATGTAAGTATAATTGTTTGGGACGCTCTGTGGCCTGAACGGCTCGATGGATTTTAGCTTGAGAGGTGCCGTTAAATTCGTATTTACTGTGAGAGTGACACTGGGTATATCAAAATAAAATAAAAACAAAATGGCGGATTTTTGGCGCTTAATTCAAATGTTTGACACGCTCTGCAGCCTGAACGGCTCGATGGATTTTAGCTTCAAGGGTGTCGTTAGATTCGAATTAATTTTTTATTATTTTTTTCTAATTGAAATGGGTGTTTCAAAGCTGGATCGATAAGATATGAATGGTGGATAGTATTTGGGGTATGAAAAACAGGGTGGAAAGTTCTTCATTTCTGTCATAGATGGCGCTTTAGTATTTTTTGTTGTGCCGCTACATGTGAGCTTTTTCTATATCAGAGTCGGCTTTCAGCCTAAACTGATGCAGGTTAATACCAACTAAGGTACAGTCTCAGTCACAGGACATTATTATACATTACATTTATATAACATAGTACATTAACAAAGTAAAAGATCAATGTGGACCCTGTCGGGTACAAGAAAAATTAGGAGGGACGGAGTCTTGGTATGTAATGAATGGTCATATATCCTCTTCTCCCTCCACAGGAACTTAGAATCCAACCCGCTAGACTGCACGTGCCACATCTCCTGGCTGCCGAACTGGCTGCGCAGCCGGCGCCTGTCCCCCTCCGCCACCTGCAGGTCCCCGGCGGCGCTGAGAGACGCCAACCTGCATCACCTGGAGGTTTCCGACTTCAAGTGCACACGTGAGTGACTCCTGAACTCATCGTCATGTTACCCTACTTATTGTTGTTCATGAGGTCCTGGGCTCGATTCCCGGGTCGGGTGAAGTGTTATTGGGTTTTTCCATCAGGAATGTCTCAGTAGTAGCTCGGAGTCTGGATTTGTGCCCGCTTAATGGCAATAGGCTCGCCCCCTATTACATGGGACTTAAACATAACTGGCGAAATGTGGGTGTACTATAAGGTACACCTCTGTCTTACCCTTCGGGGATTACAGGCGTAATATTATGCTATGATTAGAGAATGCAACTACACCAAGCCCTACAGCTCACAATATTAACCCCCAACTCTTTTACTCCCCAGCTGAAGACAAGGGATGCCTCTCCTCAGACTACTGCCCCTCGCAGTGCGCGTGCGCAGGGACCGTGGTGCGTTGCGCCCGCGCGCAGTTGACCAGCGTACCGCTGAACATACCCAAACAAACTACTGAGCTGTAAGCATAATGATAATAAACCATTTATTTTCAGATAACAAGACCCATAGATAGAAATATATAATATTCTTCGGTCTGTATGTTAATGCTCTGATTGAGCGACTCAGCAGCGCACGTGTCGGCTGCTACGTGGATGGAGTTTGTTTTAACAACATTAGCTACGCAGACGACATGGTGCTTCTGGCTCCCTCGATCGGTGCTCTCCGAAAGCTACTCAATGTGTGTGAGTCTTATGCCGCGACTCATGGGTTAATTTATAATAGCTGTAAGACAGAATTCATGGTCTTCAGGTCTGGCACCAGGTGTCTCACTAGTGTTCCCCCTCTCCTAATGAAAGGTCACCCGATTAACAGGGTATATAAATTTAAATACCTGGGCCATCTGGTTACTGACGACCTGAAAGATGACATGGATCTAGAGAGGGAGCGCAGAGCATTGTCAGTTAGGGCTAATATGTTGGCCCGCAGATTTTCTCGATGTACAGACGCAATTAAAATAACCCTTTTTAAGGCGTACTGTACAGCACTGTACTCGGGAGCCCTGTGGTTCGCATATACCCAAAAGGCTTACAATGCTCTGCGTATCCAATACAATAACACATTTAGGGTATTGCTGCGATTGCCGCGCTTTTGTAGTGCCTCGGCAATGTTTGCAGACGCACGCACTGACAGCTTTGATGCACTGTGGCGTAAGAAATCTGCTTCGCTACTCCGCAGACTGCGTGGCAGTCCCAACACTATCCTGCAATCAATAGCCGCCCGGGCAGATAGCCCGCTAGTGTGGGCGCTTACGAACCGGACTCGCTCTGTTTTAGTAATTAAGTACTAACATAGGTTAAGTTATTTTGTTATTAACACTATAGACCTTTGTAGTTTGACTAAATAAATATTATTATTATTATTATTATAGAGAAATACGTTTACCTAAAAATACTACTCGCTGTTGCCCGCGACTTCGTCCGCGTGGACGAAGTTTCATAAAAAACTTTCAACCCCTATTTGAACCCTTGATGGGATGAATTTTTCAAAAATCCCTTCTTAGTGCACACTCAAGTCATCTAAGGAACGTTTGTGCAAAATTTCATGCTTCTAGAGCCAGCGGTTTCAGCTGTGCGTTGATCGCTCAGTCAGTGAATCAGTCAGCCAGCCAGTTTCTTACTTTATATAGAAGAAGATAGATAGATAACCGACCAACACTCTTATAGCAGCTAAAAAGCGATTAAAGTTAAGTGTCAAGCGATATTGAACCCTGTGCGGTGAACTAACTGCTACTATAAACTTACCCTGCACTTAAACTGCCTCCCAATGAATACGGTTGGATCAGCTACCGATTGCCTGGTAGCTAAGCGCTTATGCCACTGGGTTCGATCCCTGGATTGGGAAAACTATCATTGGGAAACACAGGCCTGATCGCTGTGAGAAGGAGTGCGTCACAATCCACCACGAAGGTCCGATGCAGGTTGGCAAATGTCACAGATGTCTTCGATCTTTTGGTTTAAGGATTGACTCATAAATAACCTCAGAAAATTTCCTTCATCTTTACGGGTACAAATTCTGACTGACTGACTTCTACTAATTCTGGCTGACTTCATCGTTACGGATAGAAAGACTGCAGCGTTGGTCTACTCGTAGTGGTCGCAAGCGCGACTGCTGAGCATGAGGTACTCATGAGGGTTCGATTCCCAAGCCGGGCAAAATTTTATTAGGTATTTCCATCAGAAATTTCTCAGTAGTTTAGTTTTCCCAATCGAGTTTGGATTTGTGCCCGGTTGATTGCAATAGGCTCGCCCCCTATTACATGGATCTTAAATATAACTGGCGAAATGTGGGTGTACTATTAGGTACCTCTGCTTAACCCATCGGAGATTACCGGCGTGATGATGTTATGTTATTCTATCTTCATCCTCCACTTCTTGCTTAACACTGAACCTATCTTCTAATTAATATTCCTTTGCTCCAGCTACCTAGAATCCAACGAGATAACCTCCATTCTCCCGGAGCACATCCGCCACCTCACGCAGCTAACTCGGCTGGACCTGTCCAACAATATGATAAGCGTCATCACCAACAACACGTTCGAAGGGCTCACCAAGCTGTCCACGCTCATCGTCAGCTACAACAAGCTGAGATGTGTTCAGGTATGCGGAGTTTCTAGCTATTAGAATATAAGCAGCGATAGCCTGGTGGTGTGACCGTCGGACTGCCAAGTCTTAGGGCTCAAGTTCGAACCCAAGACACGCACCTCTGATTTTTCGCATGCATATGCGTATTGTATAGTTATCACTTGCTTCGGTGAAGTAAAACATCATGAGGAACCCAGCATGCCTGAGAGATATTTCTCGACGGCATGTAAAGCCAAGTCAGAGGCCCATGGGCGGCATAAAAACTCTGACACCAGGTTAGGCACTAACCACATGATAGGAAAGAGAGCTATTAGAATTAGTCCTAACTTTGAGATGGGGCTCGAGGCTATATAATAACAACCGCTGGATCTTTATGGTTAAACAACGCTCGTCAAGGGAGGTCCGTTGATGGTTGTTCCGTGCCTCGGAAAGCACTTTTAGTCGTTGGGCCCGGCTGTCATTTGCAGATCTTTGACAGTCGTCACGACATCGGTCTCGCCGCAAGTGCGAATTCTTAGCACAAGATCTAGCCTTTCTTTTATCATATCCTTGGCCTGTCGATGAGTCGACCCAGAACTTAGCGATGAATTTGGGGCCACCACTAGCATAAATCAATTCCTGTAGTATGCCGGTATCTGGGTACGCAGAACACAATATCAGGGGTCTCATTGTTTTTGGTACAGCACCTTAGCTTTCTATTCTCTTATCTCCTTTTAGCAAAAAACATCAGTTGACTGGCAGACACAGCACAGTACCCCAGTGTCTGCAAATCTCACTTTTGGGAAATATGCTCTTTAGAGAAAGTACATTAAGGATTTTTCGAGACCCGCGCAGTAGGGAGTTCCTAAAGCGGGTCTCGAAAAACCCTTAAATTTATTTTCTGAAAGTGTGATGGAGTGGGACCTTAAAGAGTAAAGACTGTCTGAGGTCTCGCTCCATACCTTAGTCCCTTTCTTCTTAGACCTCACTGATAAAATGAGCTTTTGACAGCAGATTTACTGCTGCGCTGATTTAGACGTGGATAAGAAAATGTAGTCGGATAAACAGAAATTTTTAAATCGTATCAAATTTCTAAATTGCTTGCTTTCTTTTTCCAGCGTGACGCTCTCAAAGGCTTGACTCAACTGAGGGTGCTGTCACTCCATGGCAACAACATCTCGATGCTGGCTGATGGTGTCTTCAGGGACCTTGAATCTATATCTCATGTGTAAGTATCATCTAAGTCACTTTCTGTGTCGCCAATAATTTGTCTTTGTTCAAAGACTGAATTCTCTATTCTGCGATCATCTTCGTATTCTTCCAAAACTTTCTGCTCATTGCCATCGAAATTTCAATCGTATCTTTTTTAAATTACTTCTCTAAGTTGATTGTAGTAATGCTGATTCTTTGTATCCGTTTGCGCTAACCCCCCCTATATTGATGACCACCTTCTACGTCCTTAACATTAATTATATCAACCTTATGCCTTTGCAACACATCTGGAAATCGTTTGATATGGAATACTGTAGTTGTTTTCTTAAATTTTTAGTGGTGTAACTCATACCAACTATTTTGCGTAATTTCATTCCCATTCCCTCCGTAATTTGAACCTAACCCTCGTCATCTTACGTCTGAAAATGTTTTGTTTCCAGTGCTTTGGGTTCAAACCCCCTATACTGCGACTGCAACGCTCGCTGGCTGTCAGAGTGGGTGAAGAGCGCGGGAGAGTACGTGGAGCCGGGCATAGCGCGCTGTTCCGAGCCGGCCGCTATGACAGACAAGCTGATACTGAGCACGCAGTCCAGTGCTTTTGTTTGTAAAGGTATGTTGTTGATTAACACACCTAGGTCACACATAGGTATCAAGCATGATTTAACTCATTGCATACAAATGACAAAAAGACAGGTGTGTGTGTGAACAGGTCGAAGTAACTATATGAGGAGTACTTTTAAAAGGATTGCCTTGATCTTTTCGGTAGGTTATGCCAGTTACATTCTTTGCCTTTCGGTAGCATATGTCAGTTCAATACTTTATTTTTCGGTAGCTTATGTCAGTTCAATACTTTAGTTTTCGGTAGCTTATGTCAGTTTCATACTTTACTTTTCGGTAGCTTATGTCAGTTTCATACTTTATTTTTCGTAGCTTATGTCAGTTCCATATTTAATGTTTCCATGATCGCCGATAAAATCACTGTCTAAAATCTCAGATCGCTCTACACTAGTCGGACAAAACATAAGTCATTGATTTCGTGACAATTAATATAGGTACTTCACGCTATCACAAGATCTATGCTTTAAATCTGAAGAAAAAATAAGCCAAAACTAAACTCACCATTCCATTTCCTCTTATCCAGGCAAACCACCAGCCGAAGTGATCTCAAAATGCGACAGCTGCTACAGTAACCCGTGTCGCAACGGAGGCTCGTGTCGTGCTCGCGGTGCGGGCGGACATGAGTGTGTGTGCGCGAGGGGCTACCACGGTGACTCGTGCCAGCACCAGATCGACGCGTGTTACGGCAGCCCTTGTGCGCATGGACTGTGTCGGGTGCTCGAGGAAGGGAGATTCCAGTAAGTATATACTGTAGGCGCGCGAGTTGAATGCAGTGAATGCAGTACCCTGTTCCGATCCTGCCTACCCCTGCATTCACTCATTCATCCACGAGCGACGGGTTTTATTCCACTGGCTGGGAGCCTTACACTCAAGGCACCCACAGGATAGTCCGGTTAAGCAGACGGCAACCTCCTTTTTTTGTGTTTCGGGATGGATAATCTCCACGGATGTCCTCCGCCCTGGGGTGGGTGGAGGGGTCTGTCAGACTCGAACTGACTAATAACCACCCCGGTGTTCCCTTCGCACACTTGCACCGGGGATCATGGGAACTAGTGCGCCTGTAACGATCCCCGGCTAGTGCCGGCCCGCGTCCGTGGGCGGCCTCCTCAAGTTCACGGGGGGAGTAAGGTGTAAAACTCCCCTCGTGACGTCTAATAAGGGCGCGCGCAGAACACTACGCTTCACCGCCTCGGGTCCAGTTATGTGGGGAGGCGGCCTACGTTCCTAAGTCCGCCGTCCCTCTAGACCCGTTTAGAGGGGCTGGAAGAGGGCAGTGTCCGCCCTCCGCCGACACCCCGTGCATCTGCTGCGGGTCGTCCTCCCTCAACCTTTCCGCAGCCTCCTTCTGTGAAATGACGGTTTCACAGAAGGAGATCAACATCGCATCAACAAGATCACAGCATCAGACGGCAACCTCTTAGATTGACCTGATTATCTAGATTCAATTTTAGTATCACGTTTCACGTGTTACGTTTCTTCATTTTGTCGTTGTAAATTTCAAGACAACGAAATATAATAACGTAATTTATAGGAACTGGGTACCACATCAACAAATAGCCAATAACCAATAAGATATAAGAACCCGTACTAAAGCTTCTCTTTTCTTCATTCCAGCTGCTCCTGCCAAGCCGGTTACACGGGTGCTCGCTGCGAGGTGAACATCGATGACTGTGTCGCCAACAAATGTCAGAACAACGCCACTTGTGTGGATCATCTCGAGGGGTACTCTTGTAAATGTGCGCCTGGATTCATGGGTAAGTATCTTATCCTCGTCATCTCATTATCTGCCTAGCCTTAACCTCCACTATGTTGGGGTTGGCTTCCATTCTAACCAAACCATTGTAACTGGATGCAGTTGCATACCAGTTTTTTACATAGAGCGACTGCTTATCTGAGCTCCACAAGCCAGCCAGTTGGACAACTTGGTTGGATACCAGACAAAAACCGAGAGATGGAAATCACGCATACACAGTGAGCGAGGGTCAAAACTCTACTAATTTCAGCGCGGAATAGTGTAGCTTTAAACCAGTGAAAGAACTTTTGTATTTGGATCAGAGCTTTCAGACTATCTTAGTTGGGTCATATCAAACTAGGATTGTCTCAGAGGACAATCCTAGTTTGATGTGACCCAACTTGGCAGCCAGCAAGGTAGACTGCACAGGGTAAGATTAAAAAAAATAACATTGTACACGTCATATGCAATGGAATTCCCTGACACCTGCGATAGTTAAAACTGTGTTGCAGGAGCCAATGTCCTCCCCTAATAAAAAGAAACGTTTGTTTTATGACAAGAAAAGGATAAGCAAACAAACAAAAACTTCTACTTTGCTTTGAAAAGATGAAGATAAAGAAATAGATGATGTCTAGATGCGCTTTTATTTCTAGCCTGGTGTCAGAGTTTTTATGCCGCCTCTGGGCCTCTGACGTGGCTTTACATGCCGTCAGGAAATATCCCTCACACATGCTGGTTTCGTCACGATGTTCTCCTTCACCGAAACAAGTGATAATAATAATAATTATATAATACGCACATGATTTCGAATAATCAGAGGTGCGTGTCTTGGGTTCGAACTCGAGACCTATGACTTGGCAGTTCAACGGTCACACAACTAGGCTATCACTGCTTAGATTAAAGTATAACCACTCGTTGGAGCAGTTATTACTATTTCATTAACACTTTTTGCTTCATTCCAGGCGAATTCTGCGAGAAGAAGATCCCCTTCTGCACCAAAGAGTTCAATCCCTGCGAAAACGGGGCCGTCTGCACCGACCACCACAGCCACTACACCTGTGCCTGTCCCAAGGGTTACTCCGGACAGAACTGTACTGTCAATGCTGATGACTGTATCAACCACATGTGTCAGGTATGTTTATCAACCGACGGTGTCTACAGGATTATTTTTTGGGGGCACTTCCCCATGAACCTCAGCTCCACGAAACATCTCCAAAATTTTCAAAATTTTTTTGAACATTCATGCAGAAATCGGATTTATTTTGTTGACTATTGCAGAAAAGCTTTTGAATTTAGGTAATGAATGTAAGTAAGTAACGAGAGCGAGCTCAAAAACACCAGAATCTCATGTTTAATAGGATACATTATTTTGCAACATTAAATAGAAGGACTGATGATGATGTTGATGGATGGAGAGGGAGAGGAAGGCCAAAAAAAGATGGATGGATTGTGTGAGGAATGATATGAAAGAGAAAGGAGTAAATGATGCAGTGATGGTTGACAGGGGTGAATGGAAGAAGAAAACGTCTTGCGCCGACCCCGAGTAGAATGGGACAAGGGCAGGAAAATGATGATTAAACAGAAGGACTGATTTTTTCTAGTTATCCAGAAATATCTTAAGAAATGAACGATAAACGCTTTAAAAGCAACCCAACCCCTACTCTGTAGTCACTTTGCGAAGTCACTGAATCTGTATGTTTCGGTGCAGTTGGATAGTACTCTGGCAGATACTTACTTATGTCTAATTGCCCCACCCCCATTCCATCATCGGACGAGCAGATATACGGCGAAGCGTCACCGTTATATGGTTGAAGTTCCACGGACCCGAACAAAGCGCTATGCTTCCACATTTATTGTGCGAATTGCCAGTTTGTGGAATTAACTGCCGGCTTCTCTGTTCCCTGATCATTATAATCTGGATCTATTCCAGGTTCGAGTAAATCGGTTTTTCTAGGCAAGCGAATGCGGCCAAACGTAAGCATATTTAGTATTTTATTTAAATGATAACTTTTAATCTGTCTCTTTTTTCCCTACAGAACGGTGCCACGTGCGTGGACGGTCTGGACGAGTACCGCTGCGCGTGCGGCGCGGGCTACGCGGGCCGCTACTGCGAGGCGGCGCCGCACGCAGCGCTCGGCACGTCGCCGTGCGCGCACCACGACTGTGTGCATGGAGTGTGCTATCTGCCACAACCTAGACCACTACAGGTAATAAGAAAGCTTGTATACAATGTCAAATTAAACTAGCAAGTCAAACTGAATAGCCGTGATGAGTAATTGGGTATTCGCGCCAGTCTCCACGGTCGTACCTACCAGAATCAGAGAGATTTTGCCTACAATTCTTCGTTTAATCACCTGTGGTAAGTCCTCTTCTTCTCAGTATAATACTACAGTATACTACTATATTGTTGTATTGAGAGGTGTTTTTGTATTGTGTTTAGAATTGAGAGGGGGAGAACTTGAATTCAAAAATGTGTCAGATAGTGTTTTGTTAATTTGTATCTATGTTATTTCAGGACGACATCATAATGGAGCGACCTCTACTCAGCACAGCCAACGATTACCTCTGCAAATGTGCACCTGGGTACTCAGGTAAACCTACCGATATCACAATACTAACAAAATATCTCTTAAGCTCGATCCAAAAAAGCAGAGAACAGACGAGACGAGCAGAACGGAGACGTGCGGTAATTGGGCAGTAACAGTGGTGGAAATCCATCTCTCAACCGTTGTATCTCCTGTGATTTGTCGAATCTTGCACGTCACCGCATCGCTCAGCTCTTGGAAACCGTCTTTTGAGGGTCAGTCTTAAAGGGTCTATTGAATGTTAGCCGAGTGTTTTGTTAAGATTTTTATCTTAGGAGCTATCCACAAATTACGTCACACGAATTTTAGGATTTTTTGCCCCAACCCCCCCCCCCCTTGCCCTTGTCACAGCTGGTCACATTTGTGAGACTCACCCCTCCCTAGTGTGACGTCACATATTTTGAAATTTTACACGTTCATACCTATAGTTGATTTTTTTAGTTTTAATAGTTAAAATTTCGTGTTTTAATATTTAGATATATTCGATTTTGAAACGTGACGTCATGAAATGTAGGACCCCTGCCACCCCTTGTCACACAATGTCACACTTCGTTGACCCCCCAACTCCTGATGACCCCTAGCCATATTCTTAAATGCATCAATGTTTTGCAGGTCGTCTCTGCGAGTACCTGACATCCCTGACGTTCAGTCACAACGATTCTCTGGTCGAATTAGAACCGTTGAGGACAACACCACAAGCAAACGTTACATTAGGTAAGCCAAATATTTCTTTAAGGTGAAAACGCCAGAGCAGCTGCGTAATTCAAATTTTCTTTGGTGTTTTGCAATTTGCAGAAAAAAACGTAAAAAAAATTGAATTTGCCTTAGGAAACCGGATTTCAGATATTAGTAAAGCTTATTCTGGGTGGTCAGTAGCATGAATGTGAAGATCAAAAGCAGTCGCTCCGTTTAAACTCGTTCAGGTCATGTCACGAATCCACGCGACTTGCGACGCAACGGTATTTCCGCGAAGGCTACAAGTGAAAATACTTTTGTGCAAAAAAAATAACCGACTTAAAAAAAAACACTAAAAAGTGGAAAATAACTTTACTTTGTGAAGTCGGTGGCTTTAGTTTGGTTCATTGTTTTTTTTTGCTCCTTTTAGTTGTGGTATCTCACACAAATCCTTGTCAAGTATCAATTTTACATTGTAGCTAGAAGTTATTAGCACGTCATACGCATGGACGAAGAAGAAAAACAGCATATTAGATATAGAGCATAACTCATGCATCGATGCAAAATTAATAAAATGTATTATGGGACCACCGCGCGAGCTTCTTCCAAAAAAATCACGTGGAATCGGTGAACATGGCCTCTGACTTGGCTTCACATGCCGTCGAGAAATATCTCTCAGGCATGCTGGTTTCCTCACGATGTTTTTAACCGACTTCAAAAAAAGGAGGAGGTTCTCAATTCGGGTGTTTTGTGTTTGTTACCTCATATCTTCGTCATTTATGAACCGATTTGAAAAATTCTTCTTTTATCTGAGTGGATCTGCTTCCCGATTAGTCCCATAGAAATTTCATCAAAGTTTTTAAATCAAAATAGCTGGAAAAAATATGTCATCCAAGTAAAAGAAATTGCGAAATTGATACATGACAAGGATTTGTGTGTGATGCGATAACTAAAAAGGTTAAAATAAAAACGTTTTTGCAAAAAAAAAATAACTGACTTCAAAAAATAAAACAAAAAAAAGTGGAAAATAACATTACTTTCGGAAGTCGGTGCAAAAAAAAGTCAATGAAACAAACCATAGTCACCGACTTCCGAATGTAATGTTATTTTCCACTTTTTTGTTTTTTTTTTGAAGTCGGTTATTTTTTTTTTTGCAAAAACGTTTTTCCTTCACCGAAGCAAGTGATAATTATACAATGCACGATTCCGAAAAATCAGAGGTACGCGTCTTGGGTTCGAACTCGAGACCTATGACCTATGCCTTGTTGATGATGATGACGAACATACTAAAATACTAAGGTGGGTGTACCATGGAAGGCCACTCTAATAAATAAACAGTTATTATTCGTTCATATACTGGATAAATGAAACGAACGAATATTTAAGTAATACTTTGTTTTATTCCGTAAAATATAAACCACTTTTTTAAATTTCAGATTTGATCAATATTGATTAAACTTAAGTTTCATTGAACTCTTAAAAATGGCCTTGCTAGGAACAAGGCTCCTTAGAAGGCCATTATAATAAATCAGTCATTTAACACTAAAAGTTAATAAATAGCCATTAAATCTACAATAAAAAGAAGTGGTTTATATATTACGTAATAAAACAAAGTATTACTTAAATATTTGTTAGTTTCATTTATCCAGTAAATAAACGAATAATAACTATTTATTTGTTAGAGTGGCCTTCTATGGTACACCCACCTTATTTTAACGTCGCCGATTTCCGATATCAATGAAGCAAGGGACCGTACTGCCAAAATAGTGGCGCGAGCGATTCACCGCCGCGTCTGTGATTTCTAGTTCGATGGATGTTTATGTAGATAGAAGGAATTTGTCATCACATGGCAATAACTACGAAATTTTAATAATTGGCCTTCGAAGGAGCATGGCCTTCCATGGTCCACCCACCTTATTATCTATCTTCTTCTAGTATTCAGTACAACACAACTGCATGGTGTGTTGATGTACTTCGGAGAGAACGAGCATCTAGCTGTGGAGCTGTTCAACGGACGGATTCGAATCAGCTACGACATCGGTAACCATCCTACTTCTACCATGTATAGGTATGTACTGACTTATTTAATTCTACTTATGTATAATGCGACAGCTGCTCGGGGCGATATTCAGTTTAATATGAACTGTCGCTAAATGTCACATCGCGCGCGTATCATAATACACACGTCCTGTATTATATGAGAGAGACGATATTTATTAAGCCGCGCTTCCCTAGGTTGGTCCGTAGATGGGTGACCACCAATTACATACCGCGTTTCCTCCGGAAAGCACGTCCCGGCTTTAATTTTTGTCTCGAAGAACGCTATCAAAGAAAGGGCATTTGGGTACGCCGCATAAGGTACTCAAACTGTCAGACAATCGTTAAAAACTAAGTATAAAAGAAAAGAAAAAGAACCACGGGACTTGAGTTAGGTATGTCACTTTATACTTTAAAATACCAATAACTTCATAAAAAGTTTATACTCGTATATCAACAACAGATAAATGTGATGTTTACCACATATTGACCGAGTGTGTCCGCAACGAAGAATAAAGATATGGATTAGATTGTAGGCTTAGAGAAATAGATTACTGTAACAGTGTTCTAGCTGCGCCACTTTCCGACGCAGCTGGAGCACTTTACAGACTAGCTATGCTAAGATTTAGTTAAACATTGTATTATTTGTTAAAATTTGTAAAGCTAACCAGGGCGGCATAATCGCATGTGCGACAAAGCCCTTTTTCTAGAATAATTAAAAAAAAAAACAACATAGTATAAATTTCAGATACCTATTTACAATATTGCCCTAAAATAGCAAGCCTGAAACATTTTAAACTAATTGTTCCTGTAAGTACTAAAAAATTAGTGCTAACTTGCCACTTAAAATCTTCAACTCATAATTAATCAGGAAAGCTCAATATTGACCACAATCGTGAATATTAGTAAATATACGTGATAAAAAAAGCGAACACTCTATGACATCTGACATTTCTGAGGACCTTACTGTACACCACAGGTTCCCAATCTTTTAAGGAGTACCGCCCGCCACCTTTACGAGAAAAAAAATCCAACGCCCCTACTTTTACAAAATAGTTTTAAGATCAACATTTTAGACGGCTAGATAATTTTATTTTCATGAAAATACAGGCATTTCATAACGTCCATTTGCCGTTGGACCCGCTAAAGCCCCATGAAAAGCTCCAGCGCCCACTAGGGGACGGTACCGCCCCCGTTGGGAATCTATGTTCTACACGAACGCCTCTAGCGGTGAAATCATGCGCGATAGCCCCCATTGGTACATGATACAGTTTTATTATTATTTCAGTTTCGAGATGGTGTCCGACGGTAACTACCACAAGGCGGAGCTGATCGCCATCAAAAAGAATTTCACTCTGAAGGTAGACGACGGACCGGCGAGGTCTATCATCAATGAAGGTAAACAATTGCAGTCTCATTTTGTATTCCAGTCGACAAGTAGTCCTGTGATAACCAAAACAACTAAGGACTTTAACTTGAATTCATCATTTTGTACCAGGCCACTCAGAAAGTATTGCGATAAATAGTTTTTATATATGGGAGACTGGCCAGTTAGAATCTTTTTCGAAAATATGATTACTTGTAAGTAAAAATATGTGTGTTCCATTTTCAAAATTTCCCTCCACATTTTTTGCGAGCCAATTCAAAGTATCGTGTCTTACTGAAAAATGAATCTGCGCCGGGAACATTTTAGAGCTATGATTTTTTACGATTTCAAGTGTCGCTTGAAACCGGATGAATCGTTCGATAGACTTCAAATGGCATTTATGGATGAAGGCCCCTCCAAGGCAACCGTGTATCGGTGGTATAACGAATTTAGGCGCGGTCGACCAACCTTGGGGGATGAAGAAAGAAGCGGTCGCCCTTTGACGGCTATTACGGAAGAAAACGTGCTAGCAGTGAAAAATTTAATCCAAGATAATAGGCGAATTACATATCAGGAAATTCAGCACATATTAAAGACTAGATCGGGAAGCGTTTACGAGATTCTACACGGGCATCTTCGCGTGAGGAGGATAGTATCGCGCTGGGTGCCGCACTACCTCACCGACGCTCAGAAGCAGGCCCGGGTGGAATGGTGCCGTGATATGCTGAACAAATTTGAAGCAGGTTCGTGTCGGCGTGTTTACGACATCGTAACAGGTGATGAGTCCTGGATTTATCAATACGATCCAGAAACCAAGCGCCAGTCGACAGTTTGGGTGTTTCAAAATGGACCAACGCCTACCAAAGTGAAGCGATCTCGAAGCGGGGGGAAGATTTTGATCGCCAGCTTTTTTAATTTGACTGGCCACTTGGCCTCAATTCCCTTACGAGATCAAAGAAGCATCAACGCCGAATGGTATACTACCAAATGTTTACCAGAAGTTTTTTCTGTTGTGAGCAACAAGCGACCAAACACAGGGCTCCGCGGACTACTGCTCCACCACGACAATGCGCCTGCACACACCGCGCTCAAAACAACGGACTTCCTGGACAGTACACCAGTCAAACTCCTGGGTCACCCTCCTTACAGCCCTGATCTAGCACCGTGTGACTTCTTTTTATTTCCAAAAATAAAAAATCAGCTCAAGGGGATACAATTTTCGTCGCCGGAAGATGCGCTGGTTGCGTTCGAGCAGGCTGTAAACGAGGTGTCTGCGGCGGACTGGAAAAAGTGTTTTGAAAACTGGTTCAGACGCATGAATCTTTGTATAGAGGCTGGTGGAGAGTACTTTGAAAAGATTTAATAAAAATATATGTACCTGTAGAACAATTTTTTTTAGTGTCGCAAAACTTTCTGAGTGTCCCACGTATAGTTCTCTATTACTCGTCATCTCAGCAGTCACCTTCTTTCTAGCCATATCATCCTCTACACAGTCCATCCATCGTTTCTTTGGTCTTACAACCATTGTCTCTTATAACCATTCACATTCATACTCAAAACTTTCCTCACGAAATATAATCACTATGTCAGTAAAAGTGTGATGAATATAAATGTTAATAGATGGAGAGGGAGAGGAAGACCAAGGAAACGATGGATGGATTGTGTGAGGAGTGATATGAAAGAACAGGGAGTAAATGGTAGCGTGACGGTTGACAGAGGAGATTGGAAGAAAAAACGTGTTGCGTCGACCCCAAGTGGGATGGAACAAGAGCAGGAAGATGCCGAGTAAATCATTTATCGTTGTATTTTCAGGTGCCAAGGAGTATCTGCGACTCGAGCGTCCGATGTACCTCGGGGGAGTGCCGGAAGACATCGCCAAGGAAGCATTCAGCAAATGGCATCTCCGAAACATTACCAGCTTCAAAGGTAAAATAAGAATAAATCATCAATACAGCAGCTATAGAATTTTTGAACCAATAATTATAGTTTTATGACCATAATTAATTTTGAATTGTCTTATTAATTTCAGTCAGGCTTGGATAATACGAGTATTAGTGCGATATATATTTTTTTAAACTTTGCCCCACACTAGGAATTCGTCAACAACATTTAACCAAAAACCAACCAACATTCAATCAAACATTTAAACTCACATACTCATACAGCCAGACCCGGAACAGCTATCTATAGGTCATACAAATATTTGATCCGTGCGGGAACCAAACAACCGTCCCGTCAAATACCATGCCTTTCTTAAATTAATAAGGCTCATATCCTCGATCTCACCTAGTGGAAAGCGATGGAAAAGGATAGCAGGTCCCGTCCCGTCCCACCTCTGCACTAAAGGGTAGTTACACAATCTGTCTGTGCGTGTAATGAATTTTGAGCGTAACTTGTAGAGTGGCACTTTGTGGAACTTGAGCGACGTGATGTCGCTCTCTAGTCTCTACCCTTTTTTTGTTAGAAAACGGTCAGGTATATGATGATCTTCTTCTTTGTCGTGTGGTTAGCGCCTAACCTGGTGTCCGAGTTTTTATACCGCCCATAGGCCTCTGACTTGGCTTTACATGCCGTCGAGAAATATCTCTCAGGCATGCTGGTTTCCTCACGATGTTTTCCTTCATCGAAGCAAGAGATGATTATACAATACGCACAAGATTCCGAAAAATCAGAGGTGCGTGTCTTGGGTTCGAACTCGAGACCTATGACTATGATGTATGATGATGACGATCTTACTTATCGCGTACCTTCCTTCCAGGATGTCTAAAAGCAGCCTGGATCAACCACAAGCGAGTAGACTACGTCAACGCAGTCAGGGTGCAGAGAACATCGGCTGGATGTGGAGAAGACGAACCTACCAGTGCTGTGCAGGCCACTGTCTTTGTACAGGAGGATGCGGGCAGACATAATCAGGTAACGTAATTATGCTATTTGGGTGGATCCACACAGCGGCCGGCTTTATGTGCGGCAATCGCAAAAAAACCCGGCGGCATTTTGCCGGCGAGGCCGCCGCGGTCTGCCGCCGGCCAGCGGTGGCAACAGTTCGATCACGGCTTTCGATGAGAGTGGTGTCGTTTCGTATTCTTTGTTGGGGAATTCGTCATCACCGATGTAATAAAGAGGCTCTGGCGTATTTCTTCCTTCCAATGTTTGTAGTTACGATAAGGGTGCAGATTAATCTTGTATCATTTGAAACAAACTAGTTTTACGTAAAACGTAAAAAGATACGGAAACGATAAAAAGTTACAATTCGCATCAACCACGGCAAGCAAAACAATACTGAAATATGACTTGTACGATTCACAGCCGCGCTTGCCGCGTCTGCCGGCGGCACTTGCCTTCGGCTTTTTGACGGCTTCGCCTGTGGTTAAGCCGCTGGTAATGCTGCCGGCAGTGCCGCCGGAATGTGTGGATCCACCATAAAAAATGTTTCACTCGAATTTCTCACTCCATAAAGGCTTAATGTCAATTCAAAGTATCTATTACTATAAAACGGCAATTTCATACTTTAACCCCTATTATTACATAACATCATCTCGCGTTTCTATTTCCGAAGAAAGACGTAAATTGACGAAGTGCATACTTTTCCTTGCATCACACACACACACACACCACATGACAGTTTGACAGTCCCATTTTGCTTCAATTCCGCCATATTGGCAAGATATTTAGATGTATAAAAATCAGCCATTAATATTTATTAAGCTAGCAAATGGGTATTCTAACCATCCCCTCTATTTTCAGGACCCCTGCGTTCCCAACCCGTGCGCCCGAGGAGGCCGCTGCGTCAGAGAGGAAGGTTCCCCATCAGACTACACTTGCCGCTGCAGAGCGGGCACCGCAGGCCCTCAGTGTGAGCTCAGGGCTTCCATCAGTGAGTATCAGCCAATCATAGCTCGCTCGGAGAAGAAGGTTTCCATCAGACTACACCGACTTATAAGCAGGGAACCTGTTCAGATAGAGATTCATAAATGGCTCTGCCCTGGAGAGTCAATGTGATCTGGTTCCGTATAATATCGTGTCCTGCCTGTCCTTTTGTCTGCACGTAACAGCAACTGATGGTCACTACTGACGATGGCACCGTCGGTAGTGACCATCAGTTCAGATCTGTGGTCAACTTCTGGACCGATTCAATTTAGATTGCTATCGACACCTATTTCTGCCAGGCTTTTTCGGCCTCTTTCAGATCCAGGCTCAGTTTCCGCCAAAGTGGAGAAGAGAAGTTAAGATTCGAGCAATCAAAGGAGTGATGAGAGACGCGTTGTTGACGTCAACCTATCTGATTGGTTGATTCCCGTACGTCTCGTCTTTGCTCCGCTTGTCTCAGCTTTGGTAGACCGGTCCTAATGACAGGCACTGAGACACATTTCAGTCTCTGGGAATGCCACATCTGCAATGTTGATGGTTGGTCTTGGACCGACTGTTACTGTATACCAAATTATATTTGTTTGTAGGTGGCGCCCCAGTTATAACTCAAGGAAGTAAGATGGCACAACGGAAGCAAGCCATCAGCAACGTGCAAGCTTCACCAGGTATGTTCATCCATATTTTATTAAATCTTTCATAATTCCTTAGGCCGGTGTGGGTTCACTATGATTAAATCAGTCGACGGTTTTAATTATCCACATTCTGCGACTTAGAAACCAAAACTTATAAGATTTGGAATATTTGCTAGTTTTGATTGTCAAGAAATTAGGTCTGTACCTACTTAAAGGTACACCTGCTCCTAATAATTTGATTTGACTGGTCAACAACAGAAGTTTATGGGACTAAGTCACCGCCAATCACCAGTAATGTGTGATGTAATGGTGTGATGTCCTGAAACTATGTATGTGTATTGTGTAGGTTGATATAACTATTGTTTACATTGCAGCTGCTCCATCTCACAAGCAGCAGATGCCATCGGAACACGCGCCTTCACAGCCGCCACCCGCCACAGGCGCCTGCAGAAAGGTATGTATTCTTGCCCCAACCATCACCACGGCAATCAATCAGCTCCTCAGCCTATCGCCGTGATGTGCCCGTTGGACTGCCAAGTCATAGATCTTAAGTTCGAACCCAAGACACGCACCTCTGATTTTTCAGAATCGTATGCGTATTGTATATTATCACTTGCTTCGGCGAAGGAAAACATCGTGAGGAAACCAGCATGCCTGTGAGATATTTCTCGAAGGCATGTAAAGCCAAGTCAGAGGCCCATGGGTGGCATAAAAACTCTGATACCAGGTTAGGCGCTAACCACACGATAAAGAAGAAGCCTATCGCAGTCCACTTCTGGGCCTTTCCCATGCTGCACCATAACACCTGTCCTTCGCCTTTAACATACAGTCTGTCCCAGGAGGTCAATGGTCCATCTAGCTAAAGCGCATCCAACACTACGCTAACCGATATACGGTCTCCACTCCAGGACTTATTTTCTCCATCAGCCATCGGCTCTTCCTTCGATAGACACGGCAAGCCCACTGCCTTTTCAGCTTGCCTAATCTGAAAGCTGTATCAGTAACTCCAGTTCTACTGGGTAAATGTCTCCCAACTGTATACGAGGGCAGTCCCAGAAGTACCCGGCCTACTTAGTCCCCTTTTAACTCGATGTACATTTTGCAAACCTTGGTTTTATTGCCCTGAATTTTTGCTTAACACTAGACTGTAACATCTTCACGGCTCTATCATCATCATCTTCCAGTCCTTGTCCCATTCTACTCGGGGTCGGCGCAACACGTTTTCTTCTTCCATTCTCCCCTGTCAAACAAACAAACAAACATCTTCACTGCTCCATTTTGTTCTATTTGAGGAATTGCGGCAGCCGTTTTGGGCACAGCTTCATTTCCAAATTTTCGGTCCAGACACGATGTAGGCAGCACTTTCTAAAATCCCTACTTTATCTGCTAATTTGCACACTTGCAATCGACGGCCATCCTATAACATAAGTGTTATTTGGATTTTTGCTCCATTTCTGGTGTAGTCACCTCATTTAGTCGACCTCCTTTAGACTCGGCCACCCAATATTATTTTGTTGTAAATGAAGTAACAGACTCCTCCGGCCAATCGGTGCAAGACTAGATATACCTCTCCAATGACAACTCATCAATTATTATTTTATTTGACAGGAGGCGACCCGTGAACTAATAACAGAAGGCCTGTGCCGGTCGCGCCGCGCGGTTAGGGGCGCGCGGTGTGTGTCGCGCGACTCGCGGGGCGGGGGCGGAGGCTGCGCCAAGGGACACTGCTGTGCACCCAGGAAGACTAAGAAGAGAAAGGTACGTAGAGAATGGCTAAATTCACCAATGAAGCTGAACGCAATCGGATAATCGCTATTTGTTACATCTAAACCTCGTTCTTTAGCTATCAATATCATAACTGCTATGAAGTTAACATTGACAGTACAGCTCTTGGACGCCGTTTAAAAGTGTTCCCAGCTATTGAACGTCCTTTTAAGCATATTTGTATTAACTGTCTCACCAACTTTAACAGTCCCTTGAAATACTTAACATGGCATTTAAAAACTGGCGACACTGGCTCCACAGTGCTACAAGGATCATTTGGTGGATAAAAATATTAAAATTTGTAGATTTGTTTAGGATAATGGTATTGGAAAAACAAGTTGGTGGCATTTATTTCGCTTTGTGCCACACATTTTAACACCCGCGTACAAATTTAAGTTACTAAGCAACCCTCTTTTTAAACGTAAATCATAATAATTTCGCTTCTAATTGTTCCCGCTTTTATTTTCAGATAAGATTAATTTGCTCCGACGGCACGCGGTACACCAAAGATATCGAAATAGTCAGGAAATGCGCATGCGGCAAGAAATGTGCACGTACCACCCCATTCCACTGAACAAGACTGACCATCAACCACCCCAAGTCATTTATTGCCCTAATTCATAAAAGTAAAATGAAATAATAGGGTCTTTCATAAACCAGGGTTTAATAAACAACCCTAATTCATAAACAACCCTATTCCACAAACAACACTAATTTATGAGCAACGCCAGTTCATGAGTGACCCTAATTCATGAACGACCCTATTTAATGAACAATCTTTTTGACATGAAATACCCCGTCTTATTAAAGACACCACTACAATGTAAGCGTATGATAGAATAATACCTTTTTAATGAACCTAAAATCTCCCGATATCATAGACTATCAGTAAATTATTATAGGTCATTTAAGAAATAACCCTATACAAATAAAAAATAAATAAAGAACTACCCTTTTACACCAATTCACAAACTACCCCTCGCCACATGAATTTGGTACTATGAATTACACCGATTCCAAAAAGTGCCCAAATTCATTAACATAGTTATTGTGAACACTGTTTTAAGCTTCCACGGTTTATAACGGAACTTACACTATCACCTTTGACTTTGTACCGAGTTCCAGTAGGGCGCGTAGCAAAAGACAATGAAAGAGGGTAAGTTTTTACCATCCACCCGCATTCTCCAGTCATCTCGTGATCATGGCGCTTGCAACAGCGTCGAAATATCGGGAGCTCAATATAAACAATAATCGCGGAATATATTCCGTAAGTGATAGTGATAGTTATTGTGTCCGCAAACGCTATACCTATACCCTATTTATTATTATTACCTATGTAATAGTGTTGCCACATTGAAAACTTAAACGTAAATGGTAAAATTTCTGCGAGTTTAATTTTAAAATAGATACTGGTAATATTTATTTGTCAAATCCTAATAGAGAAATAAATTTCAAACAGTTCCAAAAAAAATTAAGAAACATTGTATTTCAAAAACTAACAATAAATAACATACGTCTAAAATCTTTGATTATTGTCTTACCGTAGTTTGAAAGTACAAAATACTTTTGTAAAAAAAAAAAACTCATGGCAACACTAACAATTAACGAGCCCGGGCAATAGACAATAAAATACGCTTTTTTAAATAATATTCATACATCCTTACAAATAATAAAGTAGCATTTGTATTTAAAAATATTAGTAGAAAATTTAAATCAACTTTATAAGCAGATTGAAAACACTTTAAAATCTCAATTGATGGGTGTGAAATCACCTGTAAAGTTGATATTATTTATAATAAATATCTCATGCAGTATAAAAGTTTATATTTTTAAGTAAACTGTATTATTTTCACATGTATGTGTCATTCTTTAGTTATGGGTTTTATCAGAATTAATCACTCATCACTGCATTGAAAACTGACTGATTTCAAAATAATATTCAATAATTTATAATTCCGTTGCTCTTCGCTCACAGCGTCTTTTTCAATCGATATTGAGTATTAAAAAAGTATGGAAGAAGACATGCTGCACTGACCCCAAATAAATTTGGATAAGAGCAGGAGAATGGCAACTGTCGCGCGTTTTTAAACACGCTTCTGCATCATCGCGTAAGTCGCATCTGCAACGCCCGACAGAAGTTTTACAAACGCGCGTCAGCTACGCTACTGTATCTATGCAAACGCGCGAATGTTTCTGATGATATCCATCTTGCAACTGCAGCATTCACAGGTATTTTTGTATCGATACTGAAGTACGGCAGAATTGCGGTTACGTGGGCGAAGATCCACAGCCAACGACACCATCGCGACTTCATCGCAGTCATTTTGCGTTCGCGTCGTAGCAAAAATTCACGTCGAGGGAGGGCCCTTCCTGATTAATCAATCATAAGAAAATATTGCAGTTTACTTGTACAATCAATGTTAAGGAAACGAATTTATCCGCCATTTCAAAATAAGAATTGTACACAGAAGTAGTAACGGCCTAAATGTGTAGAAGTAGGCAATTTATATCCAAGAAATTATAAACGCGTTGATCTGTCATTTATGATAAAGTAAACTAAAGTTTAAGGATCTATCGAATACAGTCCATTTTCCTTTACTTATACTTTTCCAACTATTTTAAAGTCGGCTTCCATCCTAACTGGATGTAAATATATTGCCTGTCTATCTGACCCATCCCAATTACTATGTAAAACGAAACCCCTTGCAAGACTGGTTGTCAAAATATCTAAACAGTTTTTCGCGTATTTAATATCCTTACTTTCAATAAAAACATTTTTGTAGATATGTTAGTACCTATAGGCTTACCCAGTCGTTAAATTTAAAGTAAATAATACTTAAATTAAATAAATAACACTTAGAAGCAATCGTTAATAAGAAAAATCGACTTGTAATTTAAAAAGACGACGTTTCCCCCCGCTGTCATAACCAAAGCGATTCATATTTCACTCATTTGTATAAAAGAAGTGGAAAGGTTAGTTCTCTGTCAGAGCAGTTCGCCGAGCAAAAAGCACACCACTATCATGTGTTCACGCGATGATTGATTTGGTTAGGATGCAGCGTTTTAGGCTAGTCTAGACTTTTGTAGATGTGAACTGTCTATGAGTAAAGCTTGTCGCTGTGACTATTGAAATGCATTCACTTGCTTTTCAAATCAGCTGCGCCATAAAGCCAAAATACACTTAATTATTTCACCAATTATGATTTATAAACCAACTTGGTTTAAAATATTAATTTTATTTGCTGCTATATTATTTACATTAACTATATTCATTATAATAATTAAAATAACTAAAATAAACTAACTACAAACTATTAAAGGGCATCAAAAAAACTCTTGATTGATTGATTTATTAATGCCACGATTAAATTATTGATAAATTGTATTTAAATTAAATGAGGCTTTTAGTTTTATTGAAAGAAATAAAGTTTACTTATTACAATTTAATGAACTTAATAATTAAATTGTTTAATATGAACATACTGTGTCGTTAAAATACTATATTATAAAAATAATCATGAAATATTTTATCCATGACAATATGTAAAAAGGAAATTGTTTTTGCATTTTTTACCAATAATAAAAGAAATATGATATCAATGTGTTCATTTCATGTAATTAAAACTATTTATTAATAATATTATTTTATATTATGTTGTTTATTTTTTATAAAATAAATTATTTAAGTTAGTTGTTTAAGTATTATGTAATCTGTAATCTATTGGCGTTTAAAATTAGTTAAGAAAATTTAATTTATCGAAATAGTAGAAATTTAAAATTTAGGCTTACAACACACAACGTATTAATTTTAAAAAAGATCGTTAAGAATCTTCACACAAACTGAACTGTCTAGCTAAGGGCTCGTGTAGGCGATGCCGCTGCCGCGCCGATACCGCACCGCGCCGCCACACTTCTGTGCTGTGTATACGAGACGTGTCCGCGCCGCCTCCGCACCCCTGCCGTGGCCCCTGCTACCCCGCTGACCACCCATATTTGATTTTGTTATTCCATTACCGGCCGCTTACGAACGTGCACGTGCTTACTAAACATGAACTTTTTAGTAAAGTATCATGGTGAATTTTGATAACGAAACTTCTTTTTTTTTCGTTTAACTGGCCATATCAATGTGACACGTGTGGTCTTCGTGGGTAGCAATCTATTACTAACAACCGTATATTGGTATGGTGAAATCAAGCGGTGACGGCACGGTGGCACGGGCGGCGCGGATGCGGCACGGACGCGTCTTGTATACACAGCGCAGAGGTGCGGCGGCGCGGCGGTGCGGTGTCGGCGCGGCGGCGGCAACGTATACATGAGCGCTAACTATTTTAGAATCTTTCTTTATAAAAAAGATGATATCGAGTCTACACTTTCCATTTTATGATTTTATACCGAAAATAATTATTAAGCTATTTAGTGAATACTTAATTACATTTTCACAGCAACAACCCAACATCAATCTTAATCAGCTAAAAATAAAGATCGCTGTATTTTGACAGTTAAACCAAATAAAAAAAAGTTAAAATTACCATGAAAAGACTGTTCACGAGCAATGTTGAAATAGGTCTTCTAAAGCCACACAGGACCTAGACAATTAGTGCCGTCCGCTTTCAAAACCTTTCAACACCTTTGTCATAAGCTTTTCGATAGCTTGTGTCACTTGTCGTTTTTGACATTTGCACCTTCACTATCGCTAGTAGAATATCATTTTGTCTAGACCCTCCGGTTTGGTGGCAGAATTACTAACTAGACTTACTAGACTGAAATTGAGAGTAGCGCCATCTGTTGCTGTTTTACAAGACTTATCCTATTGCCTTTTTTATCACCTTCTTGCCAGCTTCTTCTGCCTGGGGCATTGACCCCTGTTGGTCTAAACTCAATCTTGCCATTTAAAACATAAACAATACTTATTTAAGTAAGTTAGCTTTAAGCAAACAACTTAGTAGGAACGAATGATATATCTCATTCTTGAACTCTACTTGAGATTATGCCGATTTACATATTGGTCACGAGCCACACACTTGAGCGACCTATATTCCCATCTGCCCCAATATTTTGAACCCAAAGATGGCCGATGCAACTGATTTTCCCATCTGCCATCACACACATGCTCGTAACCAGCATGTGAGTGTTGGCAGATGTGACAATGACTGCAGAAAAAACAAATGAAAAAATGCTTAGAGTGACCGCGACGCGACATGCGTTGCTACGGTAGTCATGCGTTAGAAACAAGTGACGCTCGCGTTTATCTTAAATCTCACTACCCGAGGTCGTGGGCGAGGAGTTAGGTTAGGTGAGCTATCATCATCGTCTGCCTAGTTTTTTCGCAACTATGTTGGGGTCGGCTTCCAGTCTAACCAGATGCAGTTGAATACCAGTTTACAGCTACTGACAGTCTGACCTCCACAACCCAGTTCTGTGTATACTTAGTTTTTGATAAATATTATTCGTTCCTATAACTCTGTTTGAGCCTCATATCTTTTTGTTTTAGTTTTTTTGTAAAAAATATACTTATATAAATAAAATATTTATAGTTATTTTGCTGAATCAGCTTGTAAAGTAAACTTTAAGAATTCAAGGAGATTTGTTAGTGTTGCTGTGAGTTTCAACCATAGAATGAAGGGTTCATCTTCGCTATTGGATTTTCAAATCTTGGCGATGAACCGAGTGTTGAAAATTCAACTTCGTCTGGCATTAATTTAGGGCATGAAAATAAGCGCTAGGCATTTCTTGACTAAGGTGTCACTTAGTGTAAACAGGCATCTGCTTATCTACTTTTAGGGAACTGTTAGCTATCATTTTACTAACCAATTGATAGCGCTAAATAATAATAATACCAGGCAGTAAATTTGTCCCGCTGCTGGGCAAAGGCCTCTTCTCATACAGAGTAATTAAAATATGTATTCGTATAAACATTTGACTTGGAGTACGGAAATCAACAACACACTAACATATCTCCCACTTAGTTTTAAGAAAAATGTAATTTAAAGCATTCCCTATTTATTTACTACCATAAAGGTAGAAAATTAATGAAATGGTAACACTTATCAACGCATTTACGACCTAATTATTATCATCAGTATTAAATTAACAAAATAATGTTAGAAAAAGAGAAAATCTACCATCAAGCTGACCGATCACTGCCATTTCTAATGTTGCCATATCAAAATTACCTCTCGATGTCGCTATGTGGAAAGTCTAAAATTCTACCAAACTGGCTTTTTGGTAGATTTCTCGGTAGGTTTAAGGTTAATGTACCTATTAAAATGTGTTGCTTAACGAGACGCTATATGGCGTTGCATGCGCTTTTTTATTAAAAAGTAAGAAATATTGTCTATAAACTTTATAAGTTATTTGTCGTAATAAAAGATGTTAGATATATTTTTTGTTTTTTTTTTGGGTGATCATCTGCCGAACCTTTTCCTATGTTGAGGTCGGCTTCCGAATGTGGTTGAATACCAGTATTTTACATGGATCGCATGCCTAATATTATCTGATCTCCACAACCCAGTTACTGTGAAACTCTCTTGGTAAGACTGGTTAACAGACACGGGCTTATAACTACCCGTAAGGACTGTCAAAGATGTGCTCATTTGCATAACTCATCAGCCGGGAGCAACAGCTTGACACGCTTTCTCAGCCACGGAGCAGTCTTGGTATGTGGTATGAGTGGTAACCCATCTATGATTCGACCTTGACAAGCGTTGCTTAACCTAGAAAATCGTTCCATGCGGCTGTTATTATCTAGACAAAAAAAAAAGATTTTCAAAATAAAGTTCATTTATTTTTAGTTTAGATGGACGAAATACATCTTAAATTCTTAACAATATAAATAAGTTATAACTAAATTAATTCTAAAAATATTTCATGAATTCTTTACCAATTTTTGTAGACAGACGATGTACTTACCTATTTGTATATAAGTACATCCACATTACGCCAGTTACGATTAAGTCCCATGTAATAGGAGGCGACCCTATTGCCATCAACGGGACTCAGGGCTACTGAAAAATTCCCAATAGAAAAAAACTGCCCATCCTGGCCCCAGGAAGCCCCGCTCAGTATACCCAGGGTGCGTGCATTATAGTTTTAAAATATCATACAAACAATTTATTTCATGTGCGAAAACTATCATCTCTTCCGTATGAGGACGGCTTTAAAACAATCTGTCAAAATCCTATTTTTCATGAATTTACAAATACAAATAGAAATTCTTCTAAATTTAAAGAAACATCAACATTTTATTTAATGGCTTCCCCCGTATTCTCAATCGACTAAAGACTTTCTAACACTACTTAACATCTTTATTTCTTAAACTGTCAGTAGCCAGGTCCTAACCAAAGCAATCATCGCGTTTGAAGACGTTACTGTCGAGGCATTTCATTCGGTGAACCCGAATGCGTGCTCTCGCCGATAGAGGGCGCTATTCCGAACAAATGAATAAAATAAATATCGCTAGACATGAACGGACGATCGCGTATTCGGGCGTCAGCCATTGAAGGAAACCTCTTAATTAGAGTTCAAGTAGTTCTACAATAGGAAATAACTAGATAGCCATGACACAAAAAAGCCGAAAGTGGAGACATTTATAAGAGACCTACACTCAGCATTGGCTGGCCAAAGGTTGAAGGAGAAGAAGAAAAGAAGTTCTCCAACCCCATGCTCAATTCAGAAATTCACAAGAGAAAAGACTAATTTACACCCGAACTTAAACCTAAATATCACATTTGTAGAGCAGTAATTTTAGTTGTCTCGGTGAATTTCCCAGGGAAGATTACTTGCAGTATGAGATGGCAGTCCGTCCAGGGAACTACCCTGGCTTTCACTTGGGGCGCCGGGGAGGCCAGGGTCTTCTTTATAAGGTCGTCCAGGGGGTAGCCGCGACGGGGGAAGACTATTGACTGGAAAAAACGAAAGCGCACTTAAGTATACATTGAAAATGGTGACAATTAACAAAATATTTTAGGGCGTCAGCTGAAACTCGCGCGGGTGCACGGCGCAGGTGCTCGTTGTCAAAATATCCTTTGAAAAGTCGCACGGACTAGCGCGTTTAAGCGCTGCTCAAACAAATTTTCAATACAGACACGCTAGCGTGCACCCGCGTGAGTTTATTTTTTACATGCACATCATGTCTCTGCGACGAATAAATAGGTTTTCTTTCTTTCTAACGACTGTCAAAAAACTCAGTATTCCTACCTAAACACTATGTAAGGAAAACATCCTCGAAACTTCTAATTCGTGACTGCTTTCAAAGAGAGCCATTCAACTCATTGTTTACTCACGCTAACAATTTAATACAAAATGTTGCAAACATTCAATATACAAAAAATAATCACTCAAGTAAAATTATATCAGTATTGAAGAGCGCTTGAAACAACACAGGGAATTTTGGAGCTTACAGAATAAATTTTAAGGTTTAAAGTTCGTCGTAGGTCGTTTGTGTTAGAATCCACGCTTGTCGGCTCGGAAATGCACAAAGTTTCCTTTGATTTATTTAGCGAACGCCTTTAGAGGTGAAGAACAAGCTGTCAAGTTCCTCATCCTTCATACAAAACGGAGGTTCGTCCACCCGTGTTGCAACTAGTGGGCTTCTGCCAGATGATTGTCGTCAGCTTTGTGTATAATGTTAAGCGCGCGGACAACTCTAACTTACTCTGATTTACACAAAACTGCAATACCTTCACGGTCACAATGTATGAAATAGCTATTTTTTTTAATATCCGATTTCAAAAAAATATGTGGGTTGTTCAGCTCTGCGAAAGCCAAGGTGATATTCTGTGAGTTCTTGCGACAGTCGCGTGACACTTACGGCTGTTCGTACCAGCTATACGTACGAGTGAAGGCCTGCACCAGTTACTAGCGCTAGTCACTAACCCCAAAATTATAATACTCACATTGGCGGGCAAGAACGCAGCAGGACAGAAATCATTCCTACCATCTCCGCAGTACACGATCTTGCCGTAGGAGTGTTTAGCGCACCACTCGACTAGCGCGCGCGACTTGCACAGGTTACTAGGACAGCGCGGGCAAGTCGTCTGGCGCATGCAGGGCTCTATGAAGAGGCGGTCGCCTTGCCAGAACGCGCGGTTGGTTATTAATTCCGTTATGCAGTCCTGGAACAAGGAATAAATAGTTAAATCATCACACTTGTGTAGGAAAACTGAGTAACTGTGTTTAGTAGTTTAGTACCACTTAAATCATCACACTAATGTTTTGGTAGTTATAATAATGTGTACGGTAGTTATGTTTAAGTGTCATGTAATAGGCGCGGGCCTTTTGCCATCAACTGGGCAACTGATGACAAAACCAATAATCTATAATAACCTTTAATCCCCACCTAGAAATCGGCCGCAAACTCAGCAGTAGAAATTGTGAAAAGCTTATTCAAATCCAACTTCAAATGGATTGTTTTGTTTTGCTGTTTGTTACAGGTGAAATATCAGTTCTTATGATTATTACATAAAGGATCGCTGTAACATACCTGTAAAGTATGCAATACTTTATTATTAACTCATTTTTTTATTTTTATTTATTTCCTATACACATTATTTTACATTTTTAAATATTTCTTAATAAAACATACAAAAAAAAAACATTTAAAAATATAAAAATAGTAGCCCACCGGTATCGGGAACAGGGTCCAAGCTACCGGCGGTCAGGGCTCCAGAGAGGAACCTCCTAACAATACGGGCCGTGTCTAGGAGTACCGCTTTCTGAATCAAGCCCTTGATCCAGCCGCCTAACGAGAGCCTCCTCGAGGCTCTTGGCAATTAAGCCATGGACTGAAACGACTATCGGTACAATGTTTTTTTTTTTTTTTATGTTGATTCAATATTTGTTTTATATTAAAATCATTATTCGTCAACATCCACCATTCACCAATAGATTAATATCAGCCAGTACTGTAGTAGTTGGGCAGTAGCCCACCAGACACAACACTCGTCTGGTCGGAGGATCCTTGCCTTTCTACGGGGGATGAAGAATTCACACCCTGTTCTTCATACTCCTAGTTCATTAATCATCATCTTCCACAGCCTGACTTCACCCACTGCTGGGTATATCAGCCTCTCTTCACTTGTGCAAATCTCCTCCCGCCCGACCCTTGCTCAGCGAGCCAGACCACGCACTATAAATTCCCTAAATAAAAACTTTTTTGCAAAAAAAATACCGACTTCCAAAAAAAAGATTTTATTTTACCCTTTTTATTACACACACAAATCCACATAAATAAATCCTTGTCAAGTATCAATTTTCCAATTTATTAGTATTGGATGACATATTTTTTCCAGATATTTTGATTTAAAAACCAAACTACTGAACCGATTTTGATGAAATTCCTATGGGACCAATCGGAAAGTATATCCTTCCAGATAAAAGAAGAATTTTCCAAATCAGTTCACAAATGACGAAGATATGAGGTAACAAACACAAAAAAAATACAACATCTTTTCAAAAACTTCCTCCTTTTTTTGAAGTCGGTTAATAATATACATTATGACCCAGCCTGTCCCTAGCTGCCCTCCCCTCAATGACGCCCTTAGCGAGCGCTCATTTAATTTTGTAATTTAGTTGTAAGCCCTGGCTGGGAGACTTAAATTAATTAATTCATTTCAGGTCACCACAGGATAGTTCGGTTAAGCTGTCTGGCAACCTTATCGTATTGAACTGCGAGTGGCCATACCATAAAAAAGCAAATCTCCACGTGCCAGCACTCCATTATCCAAGTTATCTTGCATCGCCGACTAATTAACTAATTACCACATAATTCCTAACCTTATTAGAAAATCCTTATCTGAATTAAATCTAAATCGAATTAAGTAATCGCATTTACGGAATCACTATGATCCTAAAATTCATGCACGAGCAAAACAGTTAAGTCTGGCACGTGGAGGATTTCACGAAACATTTTATCAAATTACTCTGAGAGGCTCGGGGCTAAATAATTACAGCCACACGGGCCAATCTTCAAGGTTAAGCAGTGCTTGACGAGGTCGTCCCTGGATGGGTGACCATCCATTACATATCGAGTTCCCTCCGTGCCTCAGAAAGCACGTCAAACCGTTAGTCCCGGCTGTCATTTGTAGATCTTTGACAGTCGTTACAGGTAGTTCGTGGCCCGAAAGTCTGACAATCAGTCTTAGCAAGGGGTATCGTATTAGCCAGTACTAACCGGGCTACGGAATTCAGATAGATAGGCAGTCACTCTGTAAGGGTGGACTGTATACTTTGTAATGCACTGTGAATCTTGTAAATAAAACTTCAGACTTCTTGTTTCTTCTTTTATTTTCCAGGGTAGCTTGCTGTGCGATGGTTGAGAGACGACTGCGAAATTCGCAACAAGCGGCCCTACTTTTATCTGTTTACTCGCTAGGTGCAAGTAGTGGGTAGCGTAGAGTGCGACTATCGTGTTCCGCCTACTGTGTCAGAGTTCTCGTACGCGTGCCTCCGACAGGTTTCGACCTGTCCGTACATGTCGGAACTTGTAGTCATGCTCTACGCTTCCTTACAATCTTTGACATATGTCTACTTACAACTAAAGGATATGAAAACAAACCTATTCTAATCATTTATATAAATTTCCCTACTACCAAATCAGTCTTTATTGTCAATACTTAATTCTAAACCTTACATATCATTATTTCGTGTTTATTTACATTCTTTATACATATTGAGCTACGACGTCCGTAACATCCTCCCCCCGGCGCAGGGCTACCGTAGCCTTAATCTTCCACGCAGAGGACGGCGAGCTTCGTTGCTGGGCGCCGTAGGATGCCCGCTGTGGTTCTGACGTCGGCTGATCGCACCTTGCCGTCTGGGCCGCCGTAGACTGCTTCCACGACGCCTCGTGGCCACGTCCCTCTTGGTAACGTAGAGTCGATGACGATGACCAGGTCGCCAACTTGAAGAGGCCGTCGTTGGTCATCTGACGCCCCCCGGGGCACCAGAGTAGGCAGGTACTCGTCCACCCAGCGCCGCCAGAAGTGGTCGGCGAGCGCTTGGGCGGCTCTCCATTGCTTGCGGCTGGCCTCCTCACAAGGCCCAGTGTGGGGAAGGCCTGAGGAGGTCCCGATGAGGAAATGGTTGGGCGTGAGGGCCTCCGGATCTTTAGGATCGACAGAGACATGGGTTAGAGGCCGAGAGTTTATAGAGTGTTCGGCCTCTGTCAGCAGCGTCAGTAGCACTTCTTCTTTTAGCGCCCGTTGATGCAGTGTCGCCCCAAGCGCAGTCTTAACGGAGCGTACTAGTCGTTCCCATGCTCCCCCCATATGAGGCGCCCCAGGTGGTATGAATTTCCACCTCATTCGATGTTCAAGCCCAAAATGAGCGAATTCTTTGGCCCACTCCTTGTAGGCCATACGTAGCTCGGTGTCTGCCCCTCTGAAGTTAGTACCATTGTCTGAGTACATAACTCGGGGCCAACCTCGTCGTGCAGCCATTCTTCTTATCGCCATTAGTGCCGAGTCGGTTGACAGACTCGACACCAACTCGAGGTGTACTGCCCTTGTGGCTAGGCAGGTGAACAGAGCTCCCCAGCGTTTTTCATGTCTTCTCCCTATGACCACTGACATTGGCCCAAAGTAGTCGATCCCGCAGTGGGTGAAGGGTCGCTGCGTCTCCGTTAGTCGTTCTACAGGTAAGTCCCCCGTTGTTGGTTTCACTGGCGTGGCTCTTCTGATGCGGCAGAGCTGACATCGTTGTGCGATAGCTCGTACGGTAGGGCGTAAGTTGACCACCCAGTATCGCTGTCGTAGGTCGTTGATCACGCGTTCGTTGTTAGCGTGGTTAGCTCTGTGATGCATGTTCTTCACTAGTAATCGAGTGAACGGATGCTTGCCGTGTAGAATAACGGGCGTCTTCTTTGTGTCTGCGACTGCCGCGTACCTGATCCTCCCTTTGACCTTAAGGACTTGATCTTCTAGAAAGGGGTCCAGTTTGTATAGACTGCTGGATTTAGGCACGGGCTTCCCTTTCTCGAGTAGTCGTATTTCTTCTGCGTAGTCTTCGAGCTGTGCTTGTTTTAGCCATAATTTCTCGGCCTTCTCTATCAGGTCGACGGTCATCTGACTGGTCCTGTCCTTGCACTTTTCCTTGAAAAGGAAGGGCACAGCGGTTGCTCGTAGCAGCTTTTCATATGAAGAGAACCTACTTATGTCGGGCAGGTGAGAAGGGCGTTCTCTCTTCTCTTCCACTGTCACGTATGTTGCTTCGTCTTCTGTCGTGTCTTCTTTGACCTTTTCCTTCGGCCAAGACTCTTCACTGTGGTACAGGAACTTGGGGCCGGTGAACCATCTGTCGTCTGGTCTCATGCAGAGGGTGTAGTCGGGGCGCGTGGCGTCGTCCGCTACGTTGTGTTCCGTCGGTACCCATCTCCACTGGCTGGCGTCGCTTAGTTCGGCGATTTCTCCCAGGCGATGCGCTACGAACGGTGTGTACCTTACTGCGTCCTTTTCTATCCAACGTAGAACGGTCTGTGAGTCCGTCCAATACGTTACGCGTCTGGGTTTATCTCGGTGTTCGTCCAATATCGTCTGTGCCAGTCGTGCGCCGATTACCGCTGCCTGTAGTTCTAGTCGTGGAACGGTTACCGGCTTCAGGGGGGCTACTCGTGCTTTCGCCGCGACCAGTCTGACGTCCACTCTTCCGTCTGGCTTCTGGATTCTCCAATAGGCTGTCGCTGCGTAGGCCTGCTCGCTTGCATCGCAGAACACATGTAAGTCTATGAGGTCGTCTGGACCCCTCCCGTAGCACCTTGGTATACGTAGCTTGGTCACCTCGTTCAGGCTTCGCATCCAGTCTTCGAAGTGCTGCATGTCTTCTTCAGGGATTATTTCGTCCCACCCTATACCATGCCTCCATAGGTTCTGAAGTAGGATCTTGCCTGTGACCGTGAAGTGGCTGATGAGGCCTAGAGGGTCGTAGACTGCCATCACTGCTCCAAGGGCCTCTCGTTTGGTCGGTGCTCTGTTCCTCGTTTTCACCTCGGGTGACAACCGATTTAATCTGGTATTGAAACCTAGCTCGTCTGAGTCTGTCTGCCACAGTAGTCCGAGTGTCTTGTCTGTATTCTCTTCCCTTTGTCCGAGTCTTACTTCTGTGTCGTGTGCCTGCTTCTCCTGCGTTATGTTCGTCACTACGTTGCGTCTATTCGAGCACCAGCCTCTCAAATTGAAGTGCGCGTTCTTGTGGATTTTCATGACATCACACGCTGTCTCGATCGCCTCCGCTTCAGTCGCAAAACTATCGACGTAATCGTCCATGTAGTGGCTCGATGTTATGGCTTGTACAGCGTCGGGGTATTCATTCGCGTACAGTCTTGCGTTGGCGTCTCGTACTGAGTGCGCGATGAATGGCGAGCATGACGCTCCGAAGATCATTGATGTCATCTTGTATCTTCTTGGCGGCTGAGCACGTTCTTCGCCTCGCCAGAGAAACATTTGTGCGGCTTGATCTCGTTCTCTTATCTTCACCTGGAGAAACATCTCTTGAATGTCTGCTGTGACGGCTACTGGACGCTCCCTGAATCGAAACAAAATCCCTGGCAGCGGTTTCAGGAGGTCAGGCCCTTCCAGTAGGTAGTCGTTGAGGCACACTCCACTGTATCGATGCGCGGCGTCGAACACTAGACGCATCTTCCCCGGCTTGTTTGGATTCACGACTGGGAAGTGTGGCAGGTACCATACCTTCTTATTCTCTTCTTCATTTCCGTCGCACTCTTTGGCGTAACCTTTATCCAATAGGTTTTGTATCTGAGCGCTGTATTGTGCTGAGAAGTGTGTCGACGAGTCCATCTTTTTCTCAATAATTTTCAGTCTTCTGAGAGCGCAGTTATAATTATTTGGCATTGAGGCATCTTCATCCCGCCATGGTAGTCCGACTTCAAAGTGATCACCGACCTTTTTCATGGTTCCTTGGACCACGTCGATCGCCTTCTTGTCCTCCGGTCTGACCTTCTTGGCCAGGGAAACTCCCAGGGCGTCAATACTGAAGTGTGATTTCATCAGTTCCTCTACACGACGTACGTTTTCTGTCTGTCTTGCTGTAGACACGTCGTGAAGATGTAACACAACTTGACCCTCTTGTTTCCTTAACGTGGTGCGCGGCGCAGTCCCGTGGATCACCCATCCCAACTGGGTATGTGAAGCTGCGGGTTCGTTCCTCTTGCCCATGCGTAGTTCACGTGTAACTATCAAGTGCCAATTGTCGGCTCCTATCAGCACCTTCGGTGTGGCTTCCTCGAAGAATGCTTCCTCTCGTATGTCCTGGAGGTGTGGGTAGGCCATCAGTGTCGACCTGTCCACTGTTTGACCATGAAGCTGTAGGTTTTTCATTGTTCTTGCACGCAGTTCTTGAAATTCGCCGTTCTGGCCACATATTTGAATCTTGACCTCTTGGCTGCACTCTTCATGTTGCTGTGACGTCACGCCTTGTATCCGTAAGGTAGATATTGGTCCACTCACTTTTATACGGCGTGTCAGCTCTTCGTCGACGAGTGATGTGGTCGAGCCTTCGTCCATCAGTGCGAACGTCGATACTTGTCCACCAGGCCCTTTGAGTGTCACGGGGCACATCTTCAGTAGCACCCGCTGCGATGCATTGCTTGGCACGGAGACTGTCATCACTGATTCTTTGACTTGGTTCTCGGTGTCGGTCGCCTTTTCTTGGTTTTCGCTTGATGTTTCTTTAAACTCTTTGTGCAGCAACGCATGATGTGGGCGGCTGCATGTTTCCTTACCGCATCGCTTCGCTCGGCACTGTTCGCGTCGATGGCGTCTCGTTACACACTTAAAACATACTTTCCCATCACGTGCCCACTGCCATCTTTCGTCGACACTCATCTTCAGGAACTTCGTGCACTTAGGTACTTCGTGGTCACCGTTACAACACAAACATACTTGTTTTCCTTCTTCATGTTTTTCCGTTGTCGTGTAGACTACCTCTCTGCTTGCCTTCTTCTTGGCATTAGTTTGGGAAACGTTTCTTGTTTCCTTCTTCGGGGCAGGCGCGGTCGCTGTGTTTGTGAAGGCGTATTTCATGGCTCGGTCAGCCTCCCGCATCAGGAACCTGGATAACAGTATTATTTCCGGTTCACGCGACGAGTCCACTGCCTCAGAGGCGTAGTCACACCATCTGGCTTTTAGGTGCGGGCTTAGTTTTTCTATAACTTCACGCACTAACATCGGGTTCCATATGTATCCGCGGATGTCCATGTTCGATAATACACACACTATGTTTTGTAGTTTTACCGCGAACGAATTTAGATCACTGGCCACGCTCGTGAGTCGAGGTAGTTTCTTTAAGTCTTCCATCACTCGATCCAAGAGTATCTCTGGCCTCCCGTAGTATTGTTCGAGTGTCTTCATGACCACTTGTGGGTCTGACGCGGTGAATAGCAGTGCTGATACTGCTTCTCTTGCTTCACCCTTGATGCAGTTTCGTAATCTTGCTAAGTTTTCAATTGCTGTAAACTTGTAGACACTCGACGAGTCTGTGTACGCAGCCTTAAACGGTAACCATTCGGTGGCTGCCCCCGTGAATATGGGCAGCTCAGTCACTTGTCGAGGCGGCGGGCGTACACGCATCATCTTGTCCAACGTATCGGCTAGCTGTTCAATTCCTCTTCCCACTCGACGTTCCCCTCTGGTGGGTGACCGCGAGGCCGATCGTTGTCTTCGACGGTCGTTCCTAGTAGGCGTGGCGGCGTTGACACAAGTGACGGGTTCGATATAGGCGGCAGTCTCTTGTGCTGCGTGTGTGGTGACGGGGCGCGGGGGCTGCTCTCGCTGCGGCCGATCCGCATTTTCTTGGTGACTTCGGTCAATATTTTGAAGCCACTCGTCCACCCTGTCTTCACTCCTTTGCACGGAGCCCTCTTCACGGGCCTCTGCCTCTGCCTCTGCCTCGATTAC
Source organism: Standfussiana lucernea (assembly GCA_964057025.1). Taxonomy (NCBI): domain Eukaryota; kingdom Metazoa; phylum Arthropoda; class Insecta; order Lepidoptera; family Noctuidae; genus Standfussiana; species Standfussiana lucernea. The sequence continues at coordinate 10,435,870 of OZ059811.1, forward strand.
CGACACTTCATATTCGAATCGCTTGCTGACGAGTTCCTTTTCAATTTCCAATTGTTCTTTTCGTATTGCAGCGATCCTTTTCTGTGCCTCGTATTCTGCCTTCTTTACTCTTGCTACGTCACTACTATATGATCTTCTGGAACGTATCGTACTGGCTGTATCTCTCACTGAAACGTTGTGCGCAGCTGTCATAGTTCTCGCTGACTCCTGGGTTCGTAGCACTGAAGTCGTTGGATAACATGGCGCGGATGGCGTGGCGGGCGATTCGTCGTGATCGTACGCGGTCGCGGTGGCTCTGCTCGTCGGTACGAGGCGTGGAGCCGGCGCGGCGGACGCGCCATCGGACATGGTCGGCGCAACTCTCCCCGTCGCGGCGGTGACGGGGGGTGCGATCGCGAGCGAGGGTGCGGCGGAATCGGTCCTAGCCGCGGGCGCACTATACGGATTGCGCGGTAACGCGGACGCGATGGTCGACGGCGACCTAGGCGGATCTTCGAATGTTCTAGGTCTTCGACTATCGTAGCCTGATTCCGATTCACTTTCCCTTGCAGTAATGCTTCTAGTCTTCATGTCTTGATTTTGAAATTATCTTGAGTCACTATACACAGACACTATCTTCAATCCGCAATCCGGCTCGCTCGAAGGACCAGCACTGTAGGGGTGGACTGTATACTTTGTAATGCACTGTGAATCTTGTAAATAAAACTTCAGACTTCTTGTTTCTTCTTTTATTTTCCAGGGTAGCTTGCTGTGCGATGGTTGAGAGACGACTGCGAAATTCGCAACAAGCGGCCCTACTTTTATCTGTTTACTCGCTAGGTGCAAGTAGTGGGTAGCGTAGAGTGCGACTATCGTGTTCCGCCTACTGTGTCAGAGTTCTCGTACGCGTGCCTCCGACAGGTTTCGACCTGTCCGTACATGTCGGAACTTGTAGTCATGCTCTACGCTTCCTTACAATCTTTGACATATGTCTACTTACAACTAAAGGATATGAAAACAAACCTATTCTAATCATTTATATAAATTTCCCTACTACCAAATCAGTCTTTATTGTCAATACTTAATTCTAAACCTTACATATCATTATTTCGTGTTTATTTACATTCTTTATACATATTGAGCTACGACGTCCGTAACACACTCCATGTAAAATGCTGGTGCTCCATCTAGTTCATAGGTTCCCAACCTTTTATGGACTACCGCCACCTTTACAAGAAAAACAAAAATCCAACGCCCCCTTTTACAAAATAGTTCTAGGATGCACATTTTAGACGGCTAGATAAAATGTTTCTCATGAAAATAGAGGTATTTCGTAACGTCTCCCATTTGCCGTTGGGCCCGCTACCGCCCCCTTGAAGAGGTCCAGCGCCCACTAGGGAGCGGTTCCGTCCCCGTTGGGAACCTATGATCTAGTTTGACTGGACACCGACCCCAAAATAGCTGGGAAAAGGTAGGTAGATGATGACTGTAATATGTAAAGTGCGAGCAGTGCGTTAATGAAGCCTTGAACAGCATGAAATCACCACTGCGCTATCACGCTATTACCCAACAAAGGTAAACAGAGTTCTAACCATTACAATTAGAGCATTTAGTTTTCAGAGAAATAAATCATTTCCTCTCAGAATGCTACTTGTATACTTAAACGACTAGAAGTGTGATAATTATCGACAATACTGGGTTGTATTGTTTTAATATATTTTCATGATGACGTGATATTATTATAGTCACGAAGAAATAACTGTTTATGACCAGAAAGCGTGCATCAGTGTTGATAGCAGTGTCGGATAAAATCAGGTGATATAGAGGTGGAATAGAAGCTTATAAAAATGACGAAACAGTGATAGCCTAGTGGTGTGACCGTTGGACTGCCAAGTCATGAGTCTCGAGTTTGAATCCCACGCATTCGGAATTTGGCTATTGTATAATTATCACTTGCTTCAGTGAAGGAAGACATTGTGAGGAAACCAGCATGCCTGAGAGATGTATCTCGACGGCATGTAAAGTCAAGTCGGAGGCCCATGGGCGGCATAAAAACTCTGACACCAGTTGGGCACTAAACACATGATGAAGAAAGAAGATCGTAAGAATCGTGTAGAACATGAGATTCCAAAGATTTTGTTCGACTCCACGAGAAGAGTGAATAGTAGTTTAGGCTGGCCATACATTGGCAAATGCAGGTGCGATCAAATACTTGCTTCTTCTTTTTTCGTGTCTGTATATGGCTACGTTAATCGCAGCGTCCGTGGCGTCTTTTAGGTCCTCTGAACAGGTACAGGTGTTGGTACACTTCGGACACCCCAACTGGGACATCGTCTGAAGTGGTTGGGAGCACCGCATTCACACTGTGTGTCGGAAGGATCTTTAATACCCCATTTTGTGTTTTGCGCAATAGGTTAGGTGTTTTCCATGCAGGCCACTGCAGATCACGTCCCGGAAGCAAATGTTCCTGGGGTTTAACGAAATCGTGGTGGGTGCTTCTCTTACCACAATTTGCTTCTCACCTTTGGTGGTTTGTTTTGAATAGCCTGCGCAGCGTGTACTACTTGAACTTTCTCGAAGCAGTACATTAAAAATAACTTTACTTTCGGAAGTTGGTGACTATTGCTTGTTTCATTGACTTTTTTGCCACCGCCTTCGAAAGTAATGTTATTTTTCATTATTAGTGTATTTTATGGAAGTCGGTTATTTTTTTGCAAAAAAAGTTTTTATTTTACCCTTTTTAGTTATTGTATCGCACACAAATCCTTGTCATGTCCCATCCCTCGGCAACTAGTCTTCTGATCAGCTTCTCAATCCCAGCGGTGGGTCACATGATCTCCGGGCTGTCACTTGGACCCCGACCTGGGTAACAGGTACCTTGGGCTGGTCCCATGGATCCTTGGTAGGTTACTAGAACCCCGGTCAGCGTCACTAGAACCCCGGTCAGCGTCACTAGAACCCCGGTCAGTGTCACTAGAACCCCGGAGAGCGTCACTAGAACCCCGGTCGGCGTCACTTGGACTCTGGGCAGGGTCACATGGACTTAGATAGTAAACAATGAGAATTAGATATCCTTACCAGTAACCTATGCACCTTCAACCAGTGCGTCACAAACACAGTGTTAGCATCAGTGACCAGCACTATATCCCATCCCTCAGCCGCTAGTGTCGTGATGAGCTTCTCGACCCCAGGCGTGGGCCGCATGGATGCTATGCAGTCCAGGATGTCTTCTTGACTGAGTCCCGCGGAGTAGGCGTGTTCGAAGACCTGACCAAGAGAGGAATTGTTTGATAAGTGTTTTGGTGTTTGATGGACAAGATCATGACCAAGTTTCTTTACATTTCAATGGTCAAGCTGTAAACTGTGTAGGATAGACTTGCAAAACTATCGTATGACACCCATATTTTGCTAGTCATCTTTAAGTCTCATGGAATAGAGGCGACCCTATTGCCATCAACCGGGCGAAAAAAACAGATTCCGGCCTCCTACTGATAAAATCCTGATAGCTAAACCCAATAAGACGCAACGTTTGTGAAATCATTGTATTACCTCTGGCAACTTTCCCAGTACACCTAATAGCAAATTATCTGTGACTAGCGACCCGCCCCGGCTTCGCACTTGTGCAATGTAGATACTAATGTTTTCTCTACTATAATATGCATGTATTATACATATAAACGTGCCTCTTAAATCACTCTATCTATTAAAAAAACCTCATCAAAATCCGTTGCGTAGTTTTAAAGATCTAAGCATACATAGGGACAGACAGACAGACAGCGGGAAGCGACTTCGTTGCATACTATGTAGTGAAGAAAGCTGTGCCAAGCTTTGGCAAGTAATTGAATTTATTTTTGATCAAATTAGTAATAAATCATTATCAATCGTGTTTTTAATTACGTTAAGGAATGTAGTGTAATCATGTAGGAGTGCATTACAATGCATTAATTTAATTGCATGCATTTGTTCCACGTCGTCGCTCTGGCGAGCAATTCTATACATGTCATACCTTTTCAAACAATGTTAATAATAGTATTCCCAGTACTATTATTAACACTGAAAACTTTTTTGCAAAACAGAAAACTTTTTTTCAAAAAAAAACCGACTTCCAAAAAAAACACAAAAAAAGTGGAAATAACTTTACTTTCGGAAGTCGGTGCCAAAAAACTGTATAAATCAAACAATAGTCACCGACTTCCGAAAGTAAAGTTATTTTCCACTTTTTTTGTTTTTTTGGAAGTCGGTTTTTTTTTTTTTAAAAAGTATTTATTTTACCCTTTTTAGTTATCGTATTGACACACACAAATCCTTGTCAAGTATCAATTTCGCAATTTCTTTTACTTGGATTATATATTTTTTCCAGCTATTTTGATTTAAAAACCAAACTGCTGAACCGATTTTGATGAAATTTCTATGGGACCAATCGGGAAGTAGATCCATTCAGATAAAAGAAGAATTTTTCATATCGGTTCATAAATGACGAAGATATGAGGTAAACAAACACAAAAAAAAATACAACCGAATTGAGAACCTCCTCCTTTTTTTGAAGTCGCTTAAAAATGGATATTTATCATGTTTACTATTTGTTTTGAGTTCCTGATATATCAAAAACGATAATGATAGTGTCATTGACCATGTCAGTTTAAAGACTTATAGGTGCTCAGTACATCATTCTGAACCGCCCCACATAGAAATTTAACATCGGTAATTTAAAAAAAAACAGCTGTTCCATACATTTCGATCGTGTAGGTATTGCACTTTTGTAGGAAACAGCAGATTTTTTTTTTATAACCGACGGAAAATTTCATGGGTTTCAGAATAATGTACTGAGTATGCGGTTTCCGTTTTCAATCAATCAATCAGTTTATTTGTGTTTACATAGGTGTTTACATAAATAGGGGGTGCGCTATGTTTTGTCATAATTATGGCATACAAATTTATAAGTGACCCATTAGGTGTCATTAGATTATACATGCTTAAATATTTTAAATTAAGTACATCAATAGGGAAAAAAAGAAACGTCAAATACAACAATAAATAGTCACAGTACTTATTATCTAAAGGTAAAATTGCATCATTATATATTCATATTCATCATTATATTTTTAAACTCTTCTTTTTTTTCGCGTCGGTGTCCTTCCATGCCGTATAGTGGGTGTAATATTATTAAAAACCAAACCCAGTAATGCTAACCTGTGAATCAAACTCGAAACGCCATGCTTGGCAGTCGCACTAACGACTTAGCAAAGTCGGAGCCACATCTCTGTCTACCTTGGCAGATAGTAAAAGCGTGATAGCCGTGTTAACGTAGGTATAAAACGTGTCTCATAGCATCAGCTTGTTTCAATTTTCAAATAGGCGTTAATTGATTGACACTTGGTATGTATGTGAATTCTTTGTCATGCACCGTATGACTTTTACGATACTATTGACTTCTTTTTATTATGTAATGTAAAAACACATACAAAACATAATACACATGACATACGTAATTACGTATAATAGACACGTAAAACAAGTATGGATATTATCATAATATCATGCCTGTAATCAGCAAAATATATATATAAATATATCGCTGGACATTACACACAGCGCCATCTAGTGCCACACTAAGCAACGAGGCTTGTGTCGTGGACACCAGATAGTTGATATACTACATAGATACTTTTTGTTTGTAAATACATACATATTATACATATAAACATCCATGACTCGGAAACAAATGGCCATGCTCATCACACGAACACTTGCTCCTACCGGGATTCGAACCCGGAACCCTATGAACGTAAGGCAGCCTCACTACCGCTACGCCATTCGGGTCGTCAAAAAGATAAGGCCCTGCCGCTGTTATGTTTAAGTCCCTTGTAACCAGGGTGGGGCAGTATTTGAATTACTTGTAATTGAAATACAAAGACGTATTTGGTATTTGTATTTCAATTTCTTGCTTAAAATGTAATTCGTAATTCGTATTTCAAATACCTGACGCCGAGGTATTTTGTAGTTAGTATTTCAAATACTTATGGCTTCAAAATACATTTTAACATAAATAAATTTAACCAAAAAATGAAATAAAATTTAAATATACAAATTTAAAAAATGTGTTCATACAATTTAACACAAGTTTTTGCTCATCAGGACCTGTCAAAATATTGTTTTTTTTAGCAGGTTTAATTCATTCTCCAACAAGAGGCTGTTTGTCTGACAGTACATTTAAAAATCTAGTGTTCATGAAAGGAAACTTTAATTCTACTGATTATTCTTCTTGTACTCTGCTCTTTGCTGTCATTCACCCCATGCTGGGCTGGATTACTTTTTATTCTTAATAGTATTTTGTAATTTGTATTTTCAAATAAAAATCGCTAAAATACCGTATTTTGTATTTTATATTTCAAATACGTGACTTAAAGATATTTGTATTTCGTATTCCGTATTTTAAATACTTGCGAGATAGTATTTTGTAATTTGTATTTCAATTAAAGCAAAGCATGTATTTTGCCCAGCCCTGCTTGTAACAAGGGGCAAGGCAGCCTATTAACATTAATCGGGCAAGTATCCACGTCTCGAACTACTTGAAGAAAAAAGCCAATAGCACTTTCCCTGACCTGGCAATCGAACCCAAGACCTGGTGATCAGCAGAAACGCATCAATCACGAAACTGACACCGCAGTCAATGGAGAAATAAAGGTGTAACATACCCACTTCAGCGAACACAAGCGTAATGTTATATTATGCAAGTCTTCGCACACTCATGCGTCCTAAGAATCCTATATTTAGCCATGCATGTACGTCACTTTACCCACCACACATACCCGGGGGAATACCCACGCCTTCCCCAAAGCTTATGTATTTTTATTGATCTAAAAATACAAGAGCACATGACAAAAATATATATCAATCTATGTACATACAGTCATCCGTCCATAATAATATTTTGAGCTATATACCTTCGTCCGCGTGAAATTATTATAAAATATATATATTTGAATCGGATTCTGTTAACAATTTCATGGGTTTTAATATTTTTACTAACCCTTTTTCTAAAATAAAAACCAACAACTTATAACATCAGTTATCTGCCTGTAAATAAAGCTGAAACAAACAGACAATTTTATTTTTATTTTTTTATTATTAGTAGAATATTACTATCATCAGTTCCACTTTATTATTTTAGACACTTGTGAAAATTTTAAGGGTGTAAACACACTAGACGTAAAAACACTTGGTTTATTTTTGCGAATGAATTACTTTACATGTTTACGTGGCGATACTTGATGAAACCGCCAGTGTAAACCTATCGATCGTTCATTGTAATATCGATTCGTTTTTTCCTTATCATAAGTTTCGATAGCCATATTACTGTTACTTTTCACATCATTATCTGTCACAGTTCTGTCATAGTCAAGTAAGTTCATTCAGCTCCTCTTAGAAATACAAAAAAAATAGTGCAATTCAAATAATTGGAAGGGGAAGGGGAAGAGTGTTGCTATCATCAGGACGCCAGTATTACAAACCTGTGCTGTATAAAAATGGATCAAACAAACAAACGACCGATAGATTTCACTGGCGGTCTCATCAAGTATCGCCATGTAAACATGTAAAGTACCTACAACATTCGCAAAAAAAAATACCTCTAGTGTTTTTACACCCTTAAAAAACTTCACAAGTGCCTAAAATAATAAAGTGGAACTAATGATATCAAAAAACGTTTTTGCAAAACGTGTAACTATGGTTTATTTCGTTGACTTTTTTGGCACCGACTTCCGAAAGTAAAGTTATTTTCCACTTTTTTTTGTGTTTTTTTTTGGAAGTCGGTTTTTTTTTGCAAAAAAGTTTTTATTTTACCCTTTTTAGTTATCGTATCACACAAATCCTTGTCAAGTATCAATTTCGCAATTTCTTTTACTTGGATGACATTTTTTCCAGTTATTTTGATTTCAAAACCAAACTGCTGAACCGATTTTGATGAAATTTCTATGGGACCAATCGAGAAGTAAATCCATTCAGATAAAAGAAAAAAATTTCAAATCGGTTCATAAATGACGGAGATATGCGGTAACAAACACAAAAAAAACCCAAGCGAATTGAGAACCTCCTCCTTTTTTTGAAGTCGGTTAAAAAATCCAATCAGCACTTTACCTGACCTGGCAATCGAACCCAAGACCTCATGATCAGCAAAAGCGCATCAATCACGAAACTAATATGGCAGCCAATGGAGAAATAAAGGTGTAACCTTTGATTATATAATGTCTAGATAGAGCGTCGCCCTACAATCGTATCAAAGAAAACGAGTCAACATTTTCGAGTATGTGTGCGTGCAGGCGTCGTTTTATACTATGCGTCTATGTCTTTGTGTGCGTAAATAATGATACCAGCTACTACAATTCTCCCATAAATCACATAAAAAAATAGACTTATTAAATAAGATAAGTTTTAGGTGTATGACACGATCTGCACTGATTGGTGGGCAAGCACTTGTGAACCAATAGTTGGTTGACACTTTTTGACACGTTTGCGCGCACTTGACGCTCCATCTAGACATTATATAATCAAAGGGTGTAACATACCCACTTCAGCGAACACAAGCGTAATGTTATATTATGCAAGTCTTCGCACACTCATGCCTCCTAAGAATGCTATATTTAGCCATGCATGTACGTCAATTTATCCACCACACATACCCGGGGGAATACCCACGCCTTCCCCAAAGCGTATGTATTTTTATTGATCTAAATATAACAAGAGCACATGACAAAAATATATATCAATCTATGTACATACAGTCATCCGTCCATAATAATATTTTGAGCTATATACCTTCGTCCGCGTGAAATTATTATAAAATATATATATTTGAATCGGATTCTGTTAACAATTTCATGTGTTTTAATATTTTTACTAATCCTTTTTCTAAAATAAAAGCCAACAACTTATAACATCAGTTATCTGCCTGTAAATAAAGCTGAAACAAACAGACAATTTTATTTTTATTTTTTTATTATTAGTAGAATATTACTATCACCAGTTCCACTTTGTTATTTTAAGGCACTTGTGAAATTTTTAAGGGTGTAAACACACTAGACGTAAAAACACTTAGTTTATTTTTGCGAATTTACCTTTACGCGTTTACCTTCACGCGAGCCAAGCCGCGGGAAAAGCTAGTAGGTCACTTCTATATAAAACTCTCAATTTGTTTATTTTTATAGACTTCGCGTGACGACTTGATAAAGACAGATTTATATTAAGCATGTGCGAATGGATAAGAACTTTTTTATCGAAACTTGCTGTTGCCAGCAATATCGCGGTTTTTTTTTTCCTGCCCTCGTTGTACGTTGCTTGGGGTCGGCGCTACTCGTTTTTTAGGGTTCCGTACCTCGAAAGGAAAAAACTAAACACTTATAGGATCACTTTGTTGTCCGTCCGTCCGTCCGTCTGTCTGTCTGTCAAGACCGTTTTTCTCAGGAACGCGTGGAAGTATCAAGCTGGAATTTATATCAAATACTCACGTCTACTGTTTCTTGGAGCTGTGAAAAAATCAAACTTCTAACTCAACGCAATCTAAAGATACCTACAGCCGTTTATGCCGCAAATTTTCGACACTCGCAAGGGAATCAAGACCTACAGGGTACTTCCCGTGAACTCAGAATCTTGAAATTTGATACGAAGTAACTTCTTATAGCACAGATAAAGAAAAAATTGCGAAAACCGTAAATTTTTAGTTGATTGTCGTGATGGGTGAACTTTTACTTATATACCTACAGGTTTGTACGGAACAATCGGTGCGTGAGTTCGACTCGCACTTGGCCGGTTTTTTTTCACTCATTCTCCCCTGTCAAACGTCAAGCTATCATATACTTTCTTTTGCATATCACGCAAAATCTATTCATCTTTTCTTTGGTCTTATCTCTCTCCACCATCAACATTTATTTTCAACACTCTTTTCGTCACATGCGTTTCATGCCTCCCCATTACATGCCTATACTAAAAAAAACGATTCTTTCAACTTTTCTGTTACAAGAGCTACTTCGAATTTTATCTTATTACACATATTTCTTAGTTTAGGATTTCCTTGATATTTCATGTTCGTACAGTTCATCCAAAGTTTGTCTGGAAAATCGCTATCAGCTCTAAGACCGCCGTCTTAACCGTAGAATTAGTAATATTGAAAGACAGTTGTGTGTTTGTTTGTGTGGTGTGCAATAAAGTATATTCTATTCTATCCTTTTCAAAAATAGCTGGTCTCCTTCCAGCCTAACTAGAAGAAGCTTGAATCCCAGTACTGTCTGACTTCCAAAACCCAGTTACTACGCAAAACTAGGGGTTAGCTACAAATTAATATTACTTATGTTTAAAGGTCAGTCAGTTACTATACCATGTCCACATACGGAAGAATTCAATTCCATAATGTGATTGGTTTCCGCAATGGCGTTTTCCTTCCGTCAATTCATTAGTATACCAAGCTGATTAAACGTTTCATTTAAAATTGGATAAATAAACATATTCCTTTAAAAATAAGTAAGTGTGCAGTGTTGCAACTGAATTTTTAAACAGCCCAACCGTTTCAGCTGAAATTTTGCATACACGTTTAGTTTCAATGACAATGCATGGTTAGCGAAGTGACGTCATTCTAAATCCAATATGGCGGACTTGTTATTTTTGATGCACCCCCATACTATGAATCATGATATGAATCTAATCTGGATCTCTACAAAATTTCAGTGAATCGGTTTCTTCTAGGCAATCTTGCGCATCATCGCTTCACATCAGACGAGTTGCAGCCAAGCAGAAGCCCATTTTTATGACTTTGGAAGCAAATATCTCATCAACCATTGACTTAAGAAAAAAGTATATTTGAGGAACCTCGATATCACTATAGACACCCACACATCATAATTATTTGTGTAGCGGTTCACAGAACACACCTACTCTTCAAATTTCAACTGGGTGGTGCCCATAGTTCCGGAGTAAAAATGCGGTGACATACGGTCGGACAGACAGACAGACAGACAGACGGACAGGACGGATCGATAATAAGTGTTCCGTTTTGTTCGTTTTTCCAATTGGCAAAAGAAACCCTAAAAAACTATATGGCGGCGTCAGTTCTAATTTTGGCCACGCGCACCAAGATCCATGTACAGTTTTATCAAAAATCATAGGATAAAACGCTTTATCTCCTATCTTAAACCCACAATTTCACTGGCAACCATGCCACGGTACAAGGCCACTAAATTGATACGCTGCCAAAAACTAACAGCTAATGATATTTCCGATATTCTCATAGTATACTTGGAATGGTATCTTCCAACCTTGCCCTTACTTTATTTATAAACTGACTTTCTTTAGCCAAGTTACCTGTGGCAGGTAAGAATATTTGATTAATGATTATTGGTTTTGGCACACTTGATTCTTCTTCTCGAATCCATGACTCAGATTTGTCCGACCAGTACGTAGCAACCTGGACAGCTTGGTAATATCGCGAGGATCTGGTACATATGAAAAGAATAGACAGGTCGATGTGGCGATGTTTGGGAGAAGCATACAGGGTGTAAACGGACCCTTCACGAAGCTGCCAACCAAGCATTCTGGACATCAAACTAAGTAAGTCTACGCAAAAATTATTGCCGGGTGCTTTTATTTTGGGGTGAAAAATCACGTTTATGTAACGAACTCAAGGCATTGTGCTTATGGATGCATTGAATAGTTTGAAGATCTTGGAAGTATTTCAAGCAAAGTTACGTTATGACATTACAAACTTGTATTTTAAAAAAATATTGTGAAAAGGTTGGAACATTGACTCCTAATATCTCCGTAACTAGAAGGTACCGAGGTGTGGTATAGAACTAAAAAATTGTCGCAACAATGGGGAGTCCAAGTACCTTTCAGTGGCTTCCGGCAGTGGACGTATTTTAACTGAGATGATCATAATTTTATCTCAGTAATCCTCTTTTTATTTGAAGGCAAATATGACAATACAGGGAAAATTGTCAGTAACGTATGTGGGCTTACAAATTAAAATCATCTGCCTAACCTTTTATATGTATGCTTTTGTCAACGGTGCTGGTGACGGCGGCGGGCCGTGGGCATATTCGGCAGACCCTGGTTTGACTAGCGATGGGCGATTCCGAGATGTTTTAACAATCGAAAGAATCGGAGTCGTTAAAATAAACCATCGAGTCAACCATCGACTCACCGTTCTACAAAACAATCGAGATGTTTTTCGATTATTTCGAGTCAGCGGAATCGACCGTTAGTTTTCGATTGGTCGAATCAGACACTCTCACTCACCGAGTCTCGCTCGATCACCGGGGTCAGTCCACAGATTACTAATATGTAACAAGCAGCAGAATGAACGCGCCATGCGCCAGTCGCAATCAAACAGACCGAGTCGGACTAGAGTCCAAGTCGAAACAATCGAAAACCATCGATATGTTCGAAACAATCGAACAATCGACAAACAAACACACACACACAAACAAACACACACACACTGACAAAGACTGACATTGACAAAGACATGTCCTGGGGTCCCCAGTTGCAAGAAGTGAGCTGCAAACTGTTTAGGTCTGCTGGGTCTTTGCGCAGATTGCGCAATTTCCTCCCAACTGCCACTAAAACTGCGCTCGCTCAATCCCTTCTACTCCCAATCCTCGACTATGCTGATGCCTGTTATCCAGATCTCAATGTAGTGCAGCTAGATAAGCTTGAGCGACTCCAAAATTTTTGTATCAGATTCATATTTGGTTTACGCAAATATGATCATGTTTCAGAGTTTCGCGTTAGGCTCAAGTGGTTGCCTATCCGCCTTCGCCGGAATGCGCATATTTTATCATTACTCTACAATATTCTGTTTAATCCCGGAACGCCCGCTTATCTCAAACAACGTTTTAATTTTATTCATGACACTCATGTTAGAAATTTGAGATCATCGGAGAATTTGAGACTTTTGATGCCTGCACATTCCACCAAATTTTATGACCAGTCATTCACGGTCCAGGCTGTCCGTTTATGGAATGAATTGCCGGTGTCAGTAAGACAAGCTCAGTCACTCGTTGCTTTTAAAAACTTAGTTGAAAATCATTTTCTTTCTCTGTAATATTTTTTTTTTTATTTTTATTTTATAAAACAAAATATTTATTATTATTATATTGTATTTATTATATATATGTATTTATATGCATTGTATTTATATTACATGATAAGTAGTAAATAACTTGTATTATATTGAATTTTGTATATTAATTGCAGTACACCACTGACTACCCCCCCTTTTTCTATTTCATGTTCGTACAGTCCATCCAAAGGTTGTCTGGAAGAGATCGCTATCAGCGATAAGACCGCCATTGTAACCATAAAATTAACAATTTTGTAAACCGTTCTGTAACAATTTTGGTGTACAATAAAGTATATTCTATTCTATTCTATTCTATTCTAATCGAAACAATCGAATAAAACCTCTCGCCATCGCGCATCGCTAGGTTTGACTAAACCAGCTGATTGACCATCACGGAGTTTAGGACAGTTTGGTAATATCAAAACATAAAAAAAAGGAAACCAAATAATAACGGATACTAATTAGAATATTAACGACGTGTATATAAAAAACTACTTTGAAACAATTATTTGAGATATGAGCATAGGTATTGCTACAGATTACTGATAAGGGTGAATAATGGGCTCTCGATTAAAGAACCATCAAGTATCGCCTCCTAGAGAGTTGACAAAGTAGTGGGCAGGAATACTGACAGCCACGTTGCGCGTTGGTAGGAAGAGCTACTGCTGAGCAAGGGTCCTGGGTTAGATTCTCGGATTGGGCTAAATGTTATTGGGTTTTCCAACAGGACTTTCATAGTAGTGGTAAAAACGATTAAAAAAACTAAACTAACGAAACTATACTAACAACAAACTATAAAAAGGCGTCAAAAAACTTCTCAACGATATCAGCTGTTAATGTGCCCAAGAGACTGGTGGCGTTGCCACGTTGCATGGCAACACTTAGCCTCTGCCCAAAGTAAAAGCCAGCCCTTGGGTCAAGGGAAACGTCAACTAAGCGTTTAGAAATTTCCTTGCAAAATGCTGTGAGCACTCAGACTCCACGGCCCCAGAGTTTCACCGCCGAACGACGAAAAAATAGTTTCCACAAAGGTACTATATTTACGCCACTTGAGGTTCTCCGCAGCCGTAGTAGCAGCGCTAGCACAGCACAATAGCACGATGAGCTGGAAGATGAAGTAATGGCGCAATTTCCACACCAGAATATTGCAGTCAAGAATGCTAGGTGGCAGAAATACATATGTACATATGTATGCCGGTAGTAGGTACTTCCCTAGACGAATTCTTAAACACTTTGTACTGCACATAATTCAAACAAATAATCCCTTAAGGGACTTGAACAATGCTCATACGATGAACACGAACAAGGAACTAAGAATGAACATTGCCACTAGAGACCTTCATTCTTTTATTAACAAATAGCTAGTGCGCTACGGATTGGAGGAGCACGTGGCTATACAAACGCTCGGGTCGATCTTCAGGTTAAGCCGCGCTTGCCTAGGTTGCTCTGTGGATGGATCACCACCCATTGCATACCAAATTTCCTCCGTGCCTCAAAAAGGTCGTTAATTAAGCGGTTGGTCCCGGCTGTCAATTGCAGATCTTTGACAGTCGTTAAGTAGTCAGTGACCTGAAAGTCTGACAACCAGTCTTACGAAGGGGTGTCGTATTACCCAATACCTACTAACTGGGTTGCGGAGGTCAGATAGGCAGTCGCTCCATGTAAAATACTGGTATTCAGCAGCATCACAACAGAGTTGGGAAAATGCTAGATAGATGATGATAGTACGCAACGGATTGATCGATTCGTTTTTTTTTTTTAACATCATCTACCTCCTCCTCATATCTCTATTTATTTGCAGTCGGCGCAGAATTCCTGTTTTCTTTTAGCCTTGTTCGATCGTGAGCTTCCCCGCGTAGCTCGATAGATGGCGTTGTACAGTTTCCTGAATCGCGGTGTTAAGATTCTCCGCGGATATGATATAAGCAGGGACCGTACAACCCCGGTTAAGAGTTAAGCCTTTCGAACGGGTAAGCCGTTTATGAGGTTACCTCTATCATTATGAAACCCTTTTGAATGGGTTTTATACTAGAACCCTTTGAAAGGGTTACATGATAACCCATTGAATGGGTTGTATACTAGAAACCCTTTGAAAGGGTTGCATGATAACCCATTGAATGGGTTCTATACTAGAAACCCAGTGAAAGGGTCAAAACCCTTATAATATATGGGTTATTATAATGAAGGGCATTATAAAAACCCATATATTATAAGGGTTTTGTTCGGGTTATTCAATAAACTTGTGCTAGGTCGGTGGTACGGGAATGGCGGCCGGGCGCTCATTGCCTATAATTCACTAGACGGTATTATACAAATAGCGAGAGTAGGTACGAGCGAGAGCTCCAATAACTATAGTTGCGTATTTTGAGTTTTTGAGTTTATATTATATTATTCTTTTGATCTATCCGAGCCGAAAGTAGCGTGTAGACTTTTTTTATCAATTGGGATGCGTTTGCGTGTTTCAAGCTAATTCATTTATAAGGTTAGTTTTTTCTTGAATATTAAAGTACTTTGTAGATAGTTTGAGTTTTTCTTTGTAGATAGCATGTAGGCAATAGTATTGCCTACAAATAGGCTCGAGCACTCGCCCCCTATTACATGAGATTTAAAAACATAACTGACGAATGTGGGTGTACTATTAGTCTATTAGGTACACCTCTTTGGGGAATACAGGCGTGACGTTATTTGTGATGTTTGCAGATATGTAGTTTATGCTCAAAATCCATCCAAGTGCTAAGATGCTAACTCGCACAAAGTTGCGCAGAAGATGGTAGGTAAGGTAGGTTTGTTATTTATTTAGGTATTAGGTTTCAAATTTATAAAAACGAATGTTGGGGCCGGATGCCTTGTATCATTTTATTATACTTATCATTTTATATTTGGTAGTAGAAAATATTACTAAGTATATCAGAGAGTGAAGAAAGTTCTGATGACGAATCTCAACACGTCAATCAGATCCATGACGAATTGTCAAAAACATCAGCAGGAATGTCTGTCACCTACATTCGATCCAGATGTTTCTACGCCTGATTTATTTCTGTTATAGCTTATGCAATAGCTTGAATTTTAAAGCTCCCTTAGGCTCTTTAGGTCCGGCTCGCTTCGCTCGCTCTTGCGTTCTCTTCATCTTGAAACTCTTACTCATCTCAGGGGCCGGGTCGTAGGTCTGGTTTTGAAGTTCAAACCCGGGAGGGGTTTTGACATCTAAATCGACCCCTAAATCTCGGACAACTATAAAGAAATCAACCGATCCGAGGCGGAAAGCAAAAAATTTCTCGCTCGCTAATACATACCCGTGTTATCGTAATCAATTGAATGAGCAATGAGCAAGTAGAAATTTTGTCTTTATTTTATTATAAATGTCGTTTGAAATAAGATAAGACATTTCATAAAAACTTTTTACAGTCCGTTCAACCGATTTTGACTTCTATTCCGTAGGCATAAGAACGCCTTTAAAAGACGTCTGCGTTGGACGACTGTAAGTATAGGACTATGACACAAATAAGGTTAAATGTAATTCGTTTGGGTGAACGCGAGCCGTAGCCTCGTAGGTATGTACGTTAGTGCATGACTTCGAACGAGTGAAGGAGGCCTGCTTTTGTTTTTTAATAACATTTAATAGCTTTTACAATTTCGCATGTAATGATATAAGCCAAATAGCGATATCTAACTTAAACAAAAATAAAACAACTAATAAGTTTGGTTCTTGTCAAACATCTCTCTTTGAAATTGCTAAGAGATTTCGGCGATTTTCTTCAAAACTTTGAGATAGGTACCTACGTAGCGCTTTTCTGCCTAACAGGGCAGTCTAGTAGGTACTCCATTTTGTACATTTAGTGACCAATAATCTATCCATGACACAAATCAATCAACAATGAAGTGGTACGTCGGACCTTTAGGACATAACATCGTTGCGCAAATTGTTGCGTGAATTGGCAAGTAGGTAAGTATGTAGGACAATCCTACATATTTACCTACTTGCCCATTGCAATAAACTATACAATTGCTATTTTGAAAATTTAGATTGATAAATTACGTAACTTTATATCTACATACCTACCTATTGTAATGCGACCCCGAAATGATCAATCGCCATCAATTTATATTGTAGTATAGTAATATTATCAATCGCTTGGTACGTAAACGAGCTATGTGCAACAAACACGTAATAATTTACAATCACGATTGATCATTTCGCAGAGTAAGTTTTCACACCGACTAAATAATAATATAGTAAAACTCCGCAAAAGACGTCCAGGTTCAAAAATCAAACAGCAAAAATGACAGCATTTGTTTGGTACTTGCAATAAAGTAATAAACAAGAACAGAAATGAAAAAAACATAATAATATTAAGTAATTTCGGTATCCGGCCAGCAAAGCTAAAATGAACTCTATTTCAGATTCAATAAAGCTCATAGATCCCTGTTTACAACCAGCTAGGTAAGTAGCCACAAAGGCGCCGCCGCCCGCCGCGCTGCCACGGCCGGTCAACGCATGCTATTCCGTTTTGAAACCTATGCGCTTCAGCGAGAGATCATATTACCATGGGGTCTAAACTCGAACAAATTATAATTAGTCATGTAAAGAAAATCATAGATTGCAGCATAGGTAACGATTATGAAACGAACAATCACTAAAATACGTTAAATGGCAGATTTTGACTGAAGTAAGAGATTAGTAAAAATCTAAACTTCCTTGTCTACTCATAAATCACGTAATTTCTACAAAAAAAGATAAATGAAGCTCTAGATCAATTCGATCTCATAGAAGTAGCCATCTGTTAATCATTTTCTTTAGAGCTCTTTGCAAAAGATGGTGTTTTACTGAATATGTTATATGTCACATAAACTGCAGCGTGAAAGCTCACTCACACAAATGAAACTGTTCCGCCAACTCGAGAATTTTTTTGTTGTTGTTTTGTATACTTGTCCTTGAACGCACGGTGCGATGTCATTCATATTCGATTTGGTTAACCAAAATGGTCCCTTAGCTTAGGCCGTTCAAAAGAGTTATCCAAATATTATGGGTTTGTGACTGTTTAGAAAACCCTATCAAAAACCCATACCAAAACGGTCAATTAAGCTGGTAACCAAAACGATCAATTAAGCCGTTCAAAAGGGTGACCCACACCACATCGTAAGGGTTTTTGATTGACTGCTAGAAAAACCCTATCGAAAACCCTTTCAATGGGTAGCCAAAATGGTCAATTAAGCCGTTCAAAAGGGTTAGCCACATCGTATGGGTTTTTGATTGACTGCTAGAAAAACCCTATCAAAAACCCTTTCAATGGGTAACCAAAACGGTCTATTAAGCCGTTCAAAAGGGGTACCCATATCGTATGGGTTTTTGATTGACTGCTAGAAAAACCCTATCAAAAACCCTTTCAATAGGTAACCAAAATGGTCTATTAAGCCGTTCAAAAGGGTTACCCATATCGTATGGGTTTTTGATTAACCGCTTCGAAAAACCCTAACGAAAACCCTTTCAATGGGTAACCGATATGGTCCCTGGATATAAGGTTTGATAAATAAATTTCTTTTGGTACTTGCTTTGAACAACTTGTTTTATTTAACAAAGTCCCCGGGCAGTTGTCGAGTGCCGAACATTTGGTCCTACCGAGTCGGATCGCGAAAGTGAAATCGCGACAAGTGTAGTGAAGTGACAGTTTTTGTGACGTGTGGTGAGGCATAGAAACCAGTGGTGGATCGCCCTGAAGTGCCTGTAAAATCCCCGTGTGTGCAGCGACTGATCAAGAGTTCTGACCGCCCTAGGCTAATTATGAGGACGCGCCCCCGCCAGGTGTGTAACGGACGGCCTAAAAAGTAGTAAGTGAGTAGAGTAGTAGTGTGAAAATTTTAACATGGTTATTGCGAGGCGGATTAAACAAAACTCGCACTTGGCACTCTGTTGCCAGCTCACCCACTCGCTCGACCACCGACCGATTCGAGTAACAAGTCAGTGCTTGTATTACGCGCGCTTTTTATTGTTAAAATCAGGGACTCTCAAGCGCATTTAATTTAGTTTTAGTGTTTTGTCTCGGTCTAGTTGAAATATGTAGGGTAGATGCAATGATGCTAGATTAGTGCATGCGAAGACACGATTTCAGCGCGCCCCTCCCGATCCTCGCGCCCTAGGCTGCAGCCTAATTAGCCTAAGGGTTAATCAGGCCCTGCGTGTGTGGGTGATCAGCGGTGTACAGCAGCAGCGCAGCAACCACGCTTGCGGCCGTCTCCGCCAGAGGGCGCCACCACTCCACCAGCATCGAGGCAACAAGTGACGACATCAAGGGTGACGTCACAGTCAGTGACGACACACTCGCAGCGGCATCTACAGTGACGACACCTTCGCAGCGGCATCAAGAATGACGACGCAGTCGCAGCAGTGACGTGTTAGAGAGGTTTGGCAGACAAAACTGTGAGTTACAATCCTGTGTTATATTTTGTTAACTTGTGAATATTGAAGATCAACTTAGTGCATTATCAAGAGTTTAAGACTTTTAAGATTTAGTAGTAGTTTGAACTTAGAATAATTACGAATAAGGTGTTGTGACGGGAAATCTATGCCCGATTTTTCTATAAAATTGAAACTTGTTCAAAACACTTGTAAAAGTTATCGGTTTTGTTCAGTGACTTGTGATTTTCGTCGGTTGCACTAAGGTATTGATTTTATTAATTAGAAAACTCTGTAGCTTCGTAGGGACACTATGGAATCCTTAAGTAAATTGCAGTTAAACAATAAATTAATTATAGAAAAGGGTAGAATTAACTTTAAAAAATCACCTAAGGATCGTCTTACACAAACTTACATTGAAACAAGATTAGAATCATTAGAGGTACAGTGGAAACAATTTGTTGAAACTCATAAGCGCATTATAGAAAAGGCAACCGACATAGAATTAGAAAAGAATGTTTATTTTACGGCAGAAACATATGATTTTACTGAAGATTTGTACATAACCTATAAGTCAGAATTAAAAGAGCACTTACTTCAAACAAGTCTGTGCAATAGTGTAAATCCCAATAGTATTAAACATTCTAATCAAAACAGTTCAAATGTGAAGTTACCACAAATTAGTTTGCCAACGTTCTCGGGACTTTATTCTGAATGGGTTACGTTCCGCGATTTATTTACGTCACTGATCCATAAAAACGATGCACTGGATGACGTTCAAAAACTCCACTACTTAAAGAGTCATCTCACAGGCGAAGCAGAACAGTTGCTTCGACATGTTCCTGTAACTGCGTCTAATTATGATGAGTGTTGGTCAATTCTGAACAAGCGATTTGATAATAAAAGGTTTTTAGCTAACTCTATGCTCAAACGACTTGTCCATCAATCGTCGATTACTAAGGAATCGTCGACAAACGTTAAAATGTTGTTGGACACGACGGTTGAGTGTTTGCACGGTTTACGCAGTCTAGGAATCGATGTTAGCTCCTGGGATGCAATTGTTGTATACTTGAGCTCCGAAAAGTTAGATAACGAATCTCGTAAATTGTGGGAACTAAGAATAAGTCATGATGATAGTTTATCTAATTTTGATGAGTTCAAAACTTTTTTGGAGTCTAGATTTAGAGCCTTAGAGTATTTAGATCCTAAAGTAAGTAAACAGAGCAGCAATCGTGATAATAATGCCAAATCTTTTCATGTCGCTTCTCAAGGTTGTAAATTATGTTCTGGAGATCATAAATTGTGTCACTGTAAAACATTTGCTAAGAAAAACTGTGACGAGCGTCGTGAGTTTGCACGAGTCAGTAAGCTTTGTTACAACTGTCTAGGATCAAACCATTCCGTCTATTCTTGCCGTCAGCACACTAAATGTCACCTTTGTAAGAGGAAGCACCACACATTACTTCACCCAAAGACAACTGCCAACTCTGCTGAAAATGTTGATGGTTCAGCAGAAACGAAGGTGGTGGCTGCTGATGCAGCTACCTCTTCTAGTCAAAGTGAGACTAAACCCATTTGTTGCTTTGCGGATGTTCACAACCACGGTCTGTTAGCCACAGCCTTGGTCAACGTTGAGTCAAGAACTGGTACTGCTTTTGTTTTAAGAGCTCTGATGGATCAGGGCTCTCAAGTCTCGTTCATAACAGAGGCTGCAGTACAGTTGCTCGGACTGAAGAAAACACCTGCTCACACCGACATATTTCGACTAGGCGATGACGAGGGAAACTCAATGCCCTCTAAGTGGATAGTGCGATTTAAATTGCAGTCACGTCTAGATCCCACCTTTGTTTTATATGTCGATGCTTATGTATTAAGTAGACTCACATCTCATCTTCCTGAGAAGAAAATCGTTCAGATATCGTCTTCGTTCTCGTCTTTAAAATTAGCTGATCCGTCTTTTGACACACCAGGGAAAATTGATTTATTGTTGAGTACGCGTGTAGTCGGAGAAGTTTTATTGGATGGTTTAGTCAAGGGTCCGCCGGGATCGCCAGTCGCCCAGAAGACTAAATTAGGTTGGATCTTATCTGGTGAGATCCCACCGTCGGCAATCTCTAGGCCAGTATGTTATCACACTGTAGTGCAATCAGCAGATGTCAATGATCTTTTGCGTAAGTTTTGGGAGTTGGAGTCGGAGCCCTCAGTTCGTAGTGTAATCTTAACTGAAGAAGAACAAAAATGTCAAGAGTTCTACTCTAAGACCACCAAACGCGACGCGACAGGGAGGTATGTTGTAAAACTACCATTTAAAACCGATTCGCCCAGTTGCAAGTTTGGGGGGTCAGAGGTCATTGCCCGCAAGCGCTTTATTAACCTAGAGAATAGATTGGCCAAGGAACCGGAATTCAGGACACAGTATAGTGCAGTCGTTAATGAATACATTCAACTGGGACATGCTGAAGTTGTCCCTCAGGCAGAATTAAGTAATGATGCGTTCTACCTACCACATCACGCGGTGGTCCGTGAGGATAAAAGCACCACTAAGGTTAGGGTCGTCTTCGACGCTTCATGTTCAGGCCACAATGGAGTATCATTAAATAAAGAATTAATGGTTGGCCCAACCCTACAACCTGATTTGCGTCAAACTATAATGCGGTGGCGCTGCCATCCCATAAGTTTGGTCGCAGATATTGTTAAAATGTACCGTCAGGTCAAGATTGCAGATGAGGATGCTGATTATCAGCGCATTTTGTGGCGTGACAATCCAGAAGCTGAATTGAAACATATTCGGTTGTTGCGTGTTACCTTTGGAACATCCTCTGCGCCATACCTAGCGGTCCGGTCGCTACAGCAACTAGCTCGTGACGAAGGAAATGATTTTCCTCTAGTCGCAGAACGAGTCCTTACAGCTTTTTATGTAGACGACCTGTTAACGGGTTGTCAATCTGTCGCGGAGGGTGAAACAATTTATCACCAACTTAATGAATTATTAGGTCGTGGGGGCTTCAAGCTTCAGAAGTGGTCCAGCAACAGTGATAAATTATTAAACAAAATAAACGAAAATACTGTTGGACAGGACAAATTAGAACTTAAAATGGATACACTTACGAAGATTTTAGGGTTAACTTATGATAGAAATTTAGATGAGTTTAGATATACCGTCCAACTTCCTCCGCCCGAAACCCCCATAACCAAGCGAAAGGTGGTATCTGACATCGCTCGTTTGTTTGATCCTCTCGGCTGGCTTGCGCCAGTGATAGTAACAGCCAAAGTGTTTATTCAACGCCTGTGGTTAACGGGATCCGAATGGGACGATGAACTTCCAGATCATCTGTTAAAGGAATGGCTTAGTTATAGAAACAACCTTAACCATCTTAGAGACTTCCGTCTGCCACGATGGATGCACACGAGCCAACTTGACGTATTACTAGAGTTACACGGATTCTCCGACGCCTCCAATGTTGCTTACGCAGCTGCCGTATATGTTCGTTGTATTGATGCCAATGGTCACGTTCATGTTAGTCTAGTGGCAGCTAAGACCAAGGTGGCCCCTGTCAAACAGGTATCCATACCTCGTTTGGAGTTATGTGGCGCCTTGCTGCTTTCAAAACTTCTGCGTGAAGTTTCCGACACCTTGGGTATCTGTAAGGAAAACATACATGCCTGGACTGACTCAACAGTGGTGCTCGCCTGGTTGAGCAGCCACCCGAGCCGCTGGAAGACCTTCGTCGGCAATAGAGTGTCTGAAATACTTACCGTTTTGGAGAATAGTCAGTGGTCGCACGTCCAGTCTAGTGATAATCCCGCAGACAGCGCGTCGCGCGGCGTGAATCCTTCCGATTGCGCTGACTCAGAGTTGTGGACACAGGGACCCACTTGGCTTAAAAATAAAGAAATTAATTATAATAGAAGGGAAATTAAAGAAACTAACCTAGAAGAAAAAAAATCATTAGTAGTCTGCAACACAGTAGTAAAAGAAATGAGTGAGGATTCTATAATTTCGAAGTATTCATCCCTTAGAAAGGTTATTAGAGTAATAGCTTATTGTAAAAGGTTCTTAAAATTTAAAAATAAAAATTATACTACAAAATTTAATAAATTTCTCATGCATTCGGAAATTCAAGGGGCATTACTTACCTGCATTAAATTATGTCAAGGGGAACACTTTAGACCGGAGATTGATAGTTTAATGTTAAAAAGAGAAATAAACAAAAAGGGGGTACTTACCTCGCTCAATCCTTACTTGGATCAGGAACATATTTTGAGAGTTGGCGGTAGGTTGCACAGAGCCAACCTTCACGAGGACTCAAAGCATCCTATAATTCTTCCTCGTAAGTCACATTTAACCCACCTTCTGATAGCTGACGCTCACGAGAGGACGTTGCATGGCGGGCCTCAGTTAACTCTTAATTATTTGCGATCCAAATATTGGATAATACATGCAAAGGGTATCGTTAGGCACTACGTACGCAAATGTGTTATTTGCATCCGTCATTCTGCTCGGTCGACACATCCTTTAATGGGGTCATTGCCCTCTGCTAGGGTCAATGCAAGTCGATCTTTCTTCAGAAGTGGCGTGGACTATGCAGGTCCAATTAGTATACGGCCTACCAAGGGTCGTGGGTATCACTCCACCAAAGGCTACATATGTCTCTTTGTGTGTATGGCCACTCGGGCCATACATTTAGAAGTTGTCAGCGACATGACATCAGAAGCCTTTTTAGCAGCCTTCAAGCGCTTTACAGCGAGGAGAGGCCATTGTGGTGAGATGTGGAGTGATAACGGCACCACCTTTGTAGGAGCTAACAAGGAGTTGAAAGCGTTGTTCAACCACGAACGGTCCAGCATTGCACCTGATATTGCAGATTGGTTGGCAACCAACGGTACAACTTGGAGCTTTATTCCACCTCATTCCCCGAACTTTGGGGGGCTTTGGGAGGCTGGAGTGAAGTCGACCAAACACCACCTTAAAAGGGTAATTGGTACAAGCACACTAACTTTTGAGGAACTGACGACAGTGCTTGCCCAAATAGAAGCCTGTCTGAACTCCAGGCCTATTTCCACCATCAGCACTAACCCAGAAGATCCAGGCCCATTAACCCCGGGTCATTTTCTGGTAGGCGAGCCTTTGCTGCTCGTGCCCGAAATTAATTTTGAAAGCTCAAACATTAACACCTTGAGAAGATGGCAGTTGACTCAACGCATGGTTCAGGACTTCTGGCGTAGGTGGTCTCGTGAATATCTGGTTCAATTCCACCAGAGGAACAAATGGGCACATCAAACCGTAGAACCAAACTTGGGTGACGTAGTGTTGGTAATGGAAGATGATCTTCCACCTGCAAGATGGCTCTACGGACTTATTACTGAAAAGCATACTGGCTCGGACAAAATCACCAGAGTGGTTTCATTGCGTTGTAAAGGTTCCACGATCAAAAGACCTGTGTCAAAGTTAATCGTGCTTCCTGTTAGTTCATAAAAATAGTACTTTAAGGATTGATTAATCATAATTAGGTTACTAACATATTTATTACAGTTTAAATTTTAATGTTAAGATATTTTATGTTTTCAAGGTTTATTTGTTATTTATCGTTCACATACAGTCCACTAGCGTTTTCACTTCCCACCGAATCTTGTATTTTGTTTCATGGTGGGCGGTCATTTAGTATTCTTGTCATGTTTAAACTAAGTTCTGGACATTCTGTCCATGGTGGGCGGGATGTTCGATCGTGAGCTTCCCCACGTAGCTCGATAGATGGCGTTGTACAGTTTCCTGAATCGCGGTGTTAAGATTCTCCGCGGATATGATATAAGGTTTGATAAATAAATTTTTTTTTGGTACTTGCTTTGAACAACTTGTTTTATTTAACAAAGTCCCCGGGCAGTTGTCGAGTGCCGAACAAGCCTTCATGTTAGTATTCACTCCCTTTGTAGAAGCCATTTCATTTCTCATAGTATTCGTGCGTCATTTAATTTTTTAATTACTTTAATTGTGTCCTTCGACTAGTTTTCGTAAGCATAACTTCTTAGTATGGGTTACTGGCTTCGATCTCAGGGTCCGGGAGAAGTGTTATTGGGAATTTCCGTCCAAATTTTACGTTGCATTCTAGATTAGAGCTCGATTAATAGCAACAGAACGAGCGATACGAGTGGTTATTGGAAGCTTCTATTATTATGGTACTTAGTGCATAACTGGTGAAATTTGGGTATGTTAACACACCTTGTTGTGCTCATCATGGGTTACATAACATAACACTACACTTGTAATCCACGAGGAGTTAAGCAGAAGTGAATACAATGACGAGAATGAAGGCATGAAATAACTTTTGATCCAATTACCCACGAGACAGTTTTATGCTCTACTATTTAAACAACAAAGTTAGTTATAGCCCGCAATGGCTCCAGAAACAACTAATTAAAGTAGACAGCAGTGGAAACGTAAGGTTTCAAGTCAATTGGAATTTTACTACACATGTCGTAAGAAACGCCCCGTTGACATTGACAATCGCACTATCATGCGATACTATCCCCACCTCAGACAAGGAGCCTCAGCTTTTTGCACAAGGGGTAGACAGTAATTGCAGTGAAGTGTATGTAGTAAGCGGTGAATTAAACAACTTCCGGTTTAATATTTCTATATTATGAAAGTTTCTACACTTCCTTTTATTACAATAACTTAAGACGACGGAGGACAATTTACTTGACATGTATAAAATAGGTCTAGGTCTATGAAGTAAGTCTAGATTTAGTAGCGAGTTCGAGTGCGTACTGATCAAGAGGCCCGAACGAGTACTAGCTAAAATGACAATGCTAAATTGCTTTATAGCAAGTCATATGCTCCGACGGAGGCCGAGTCTAGCCGAGCGCACCCGAAGTTGCGTTCGGAAAGGTGGCGACCAGCATATTACAATGTTTGATTATATTTTGTACAGTGTAAATATTTATTAGTATTGGTTGATTTGTAAATAGGTTTTTTATGTGATATAAGTATAGCGATTAAATAAATGTGTAGATATATTTCTGTCAATAAATGTAAGTTTTTATCCAAAGACAATGATCGTGTTTTGAGTTTGATGTCTATGGTAATTTGACATTAGTTCGTATTTGACAGGTCTGTGTAACGGGTGAATAACATGTACTGTGAAGTGTTTACAATTATTATGATTTTAAGTTTAAAATTAACATTTAAATGCCGGTGTAGCAATGACCGCTACACTACTCCCCCCTTGAGACCGTAGCTACGGGCGATAGTAGTCCGGGAAACGAACAGTGCGGCCGGAGCGTGTTTTTTTCTCAACGGCGACGGTGGGTAGCGGAGCTGTGTTTGCGACCGTTGTTGCACCGGGGGGACTGCAGTCTGCGTTGTTGAGGTAAGCGGGTTTCAACCGATCTATGGTTACTGTGGTTTCCCTTCCGTTTACCTCAATACGGTACGTTTTGTCGCCTCTTTGCAGGACTCTGTAGGGCCCGGTGTACGGTGGGTCTAGTGGCCGGCGCACGGCGTCATGTCGCAAGAATACGTGACACGCAGTTGCCAAGCTGTCGGGAATGTAGAACGGCTTATTGCCGTGTCGACTCGCCGGTTCTGGAGATAGCTTCGTCATGTGATGCCGGAGCCTTGACGCGAAGTCGGTGTAGTCGACTGAGCTGGTGAGTGTGGGGGCGATGAACTCGCCTGGGAGCCTTAGGGGCTCGCCGTAGACGAGCTCTGCTGACGATGCTTTGATGTCTTCCTTCCAGGCGCTGCGGATGCCGAGAAGCACC
This sequence comes from Standfussiana lucernea, assembly GCA_964057025.1. Lineage (NCBI taxonomy): Eukaryota > Metazoa > Arthropoda > Insecta > Lepidoptera > Noctuidae > Standfussiana > Standfussiana lucernea. Next base: position 10,463,109 of record OZ059811.1, read on the forward strand.
AGGGGTAGTGCCTCGGACCAGTTGGTATTGGTATGGCACCGGATGGCCGCCTTCAGCTGGCGGTGTAGGCGTTCCACCATGCCGTTGCAGGCAGGGTGGTACGCCGTGGTTGGCCGGTGCTGGCTACCGAGGGTAGCTGCGATGGTGTGGAACAGCTTGCTCTCAAACTGTTTGCCCCTGTCGGTAGTGATGCGATGGGGGCAGCCGAAGCGGGACACCCAGCCAGTGATGAAGGCGCGGGTGCATGTCTCCGCTGTGATGTCTTCGATGGGGTATGCCTCTGGCCAGCGTGTAAAACGGTCAATCACTGTAAGTATGTACCTGTAATTAGATGAGACGGTCAGTGGCCCTACTATGTCCATGTGGACATGGGAAAAACGTTGTGATGGGACAGGGAAGGCAGAGGTGGGACTGGATGTGTGCCGCGTGATTTTGTTCTTCTGGCACTCAACGCACTCTCTGGTCCAGGCCTTGCAGTCCTTCTTCAGACCAGGCCAAACAAAACGCGTGGAAATTAGTTTGACCGTGGCCTGTCTGCCGGGGTGACTCAGCTGGTGAAGTTTCCGGAGCACCTGTCTCCTAAAAGGTTCTGTAACATAAGGACGGGTGTTACCGGTGGAGACATCGCAGTAAAGTTCTGTGCCTGTGTCTGCGAAGTGCACTTTATGCAGATTGAGTGTCGTGCTGTTGTTGTTTAACAGCCCCTGCAGCTCGAGGTCTTTATTTTGTGAGTGTGCAAGTGCTGCGTAATTACACGCCGGTACTGCCACTGACTCCACACGTGACAGCGCGTCTGCTACAACATTGTCCCTGCCTGCTACAAACCGGATATCTGTGGTGAATTGAGCAATGTAATCTAAGTACCGGTATTGCCTCGGTGAACAATTGTCACGGTTGTGTGCAAACGCATATGACAGGGGTTTGTGATCCGTGTAAATGGTGAAGTGCCTTCCTTCAACCATGTGCCGAAAGTACCTTACTGCGTCGTAGATGGCTAAGAGCTCCCTGTCATACGGGCTGTACTTCTTCTGTGACGCTGACAGACGCCTGGAGAAGAATGCTAGTGGGTTCCATGTGACACCTGCCTTCTGCTGTAATACTGCGCCCATTGAGGTGTCTGAAGCGTCTGTGAATATTGCTAGCTCGGCGTTGGTCTCTGGGTGAGCAAGCAGAGCTGCCCTAGACAAGCTACCCTTACAAGTGTTAAAAGCGTCTAGCATTTCTTGCGAGAGAGTAATAGCTTGTGTTCCCTTTGTTTTAGGCCCTGCCAGTACGACGTTGAGAGGCGATTGCAAGCGAGCGGCATCCGGAACGAAACGGCGGTAAAAGTTAAACATACCCAGGAAGCGACGCATCTCCTTGACGGTCTTGGGAGCTGGGAAGTCCTGAATTGCCTGCACCTTCTCTGGCAACGGGCGAACACCTTCTGCAGATACTTCGTGTCCTAGGAAAGTGATGGTAGTACAGCCGAACTCACACTTTGCCGAGTTAATAATAATCCCATACTGGGATAGCCGCTTCAGGAGCTGGTGTAGGTGTTCGGTGTGCTGGGCTGCTGTCTCTGAGAACAGAAGAATGTCATCTAAGTAGCAGTAGCAGAATGGCAGACCACGTAGCACCTCATCCATGAACCGTTGGAACGTTTGCGCGGCATTCCTGAGGCCAAAGGTCATGAATGGAAATTCGAAGAGTCCGAATGGTGTGGTGATTGCTGTCTTGTGGATGTCAGCTGACTGGACTGGTATTTGATTGTATGCCTTAATGAGGTCAATTTTGCTGTATATTCTACTGCCAGCCAGCTGATGTGAGAAGTCCTGTATGTGCGGGATAGGGTATCTATCTGGGACAGTGCGGGCATTGAGTGCCCTGTAGTCACCGCATGGCCGCCAGCTGTTGTCCTTCTTAGGAGCGAGGTGGAGAGGGGACGACCACGAACTCTCTGACGGCCGTGCCGTGCCATTAGCCAGCATGGCCTCAAACTCCTTCTGCGCAACTTTTAGTTTGTCTGGGGCGAGACGGCGAGGTCGGCCGGTGATGGGCGGACCAGGTGTGGTGCGAATGTGATGCACGGTACCGTGACTAACCTGTCTCTGTGTTCCCGCAGGCCGCGTGACTTCCGGGTACTGGCGAAGTACCTCGTGGTATTCCGTGTTGCCTCCTACGGACTTCACTGAGGCGATTACTGCTGCTGATCCGGCCGCAGACGACGCTGGCGAAGACAGCTGGGTCAGCCCATCGATAAGTTGGTAATTTTTAAGGTCGATAAGGATGTTGTAGTGTGCCAAGAAGTCGGCGCCTATGATTGCCTTGGTGACGTCAGCGACCACGAATTTCCACGTGTACACGCGGCGAAGCCCTAAATTTAAGTGGAGCTCCACCCAACCGTACGTGTCGATGGCAGTCCCGTTTGCCGCGTACAACTGGTAGGTCGTCCTGCTGCGCCGCTGTCGTAGTGCTGCACGTGGGAACACGCAGAGATCGGACCCTGTGTCGACTAAAAACGTGGTTTTAGAGTCGCGATCTGTCACGAATAGGCGGCGTGGTTTGCTAGGGCAGCCATTTGCCGCTATTTCCGGCTGCCGGCGGCGTTTCCCGCGTACGTACATGGCGACTTGCACCGCGTGGCCCTGTCACCGAAATTGTTGTGGTACCAGCAGTGAGCCTCGTTCCACGTGCTGCTGGAGCGCGAGCGACTGCGGCGTCGGCCTGGGGTCGGCTCTCTGCCACCATGCCGGTACCTTTCTGTTGGGCGCGAGCGATGGTGTACCTGACCTTGTCTCTGTAGAGCCGCTACTTGAAGAATTAACTCTGCTATGCGCTGTTTCAGCTCCGTCATGTCACTGCTGGTGCTCGTGCTCGCCACGGCGAGAGGTGTCGTGAGCGCTGGGGCGGGCGTTGACGCGATCTCGTGCACGCGGTCGGCCAAATCTTCTGTTTGGGCAAACCAAAGTGTCGGCTCCTCAGGCCAGAATGGCGGCAACTTCACGCCGACTCTGCACACGTCTTGCGTGTCCTCTGCTGCGCCTGCCCCTGTTCCGGTAGACATCATGGATACACGTGGCCTCTGTGCTCCTTGTCGGGGTCACCAATGAAGTGTATGTAGTAAGCGGTGAATTAAACAACTTCCGGTTTAATATTTCTATATTATGAAAGTTTCTACACTTCCTTTTATTACAATAACTTAAGACGACGGAGGACAATTTACTTGACATGTATAAAATAGGTCTAGGTCTATGAAGTAAGTCTAGATTTAGTAGCGAGTTCGAGTGCGTACTGATCAAGAGGCCCGAACGAGTACTAGCTAAAATGACAATGCTAAATTGCTTTATAGCAAGTCATATGCTCCGACGGAGGCCGAGTCTAGCCGAGCGCACCCGAAGTTGCGTTCGGAAAGGTGGCGACCAGCATATTACAATGTTTGATTATATTTTGTACAGTGTAAATATTTATTAGTATTGGTTGATTTGTAAATAGGTTTTTTATGTGATATAAGTATAGCGATTAAATAAATGTGTAGATATATTTCTGTCAATAAATGTAAGTTTTTATCCAAAGACAATGATCGTGTTTTGAGTTTGATGTCTATGGTAATTTGACATTAGTTCGTATTTGACAGGTCTGTGTAACGGGTGAATAACATGTACTGTGAAGTGTTTACAATTATTATGATTTTAAGTTTAAAATTAACATTTAAATGCCGGTGTAGCAATGACCGCTACAGCAGAACGCCACCTGCTACGGTCCTTACACACTTCTTTTGCTTCGTCAACGTTCATAGATCTGGGCATAGACAGCCGCCTCAGACTGCATGGGTAATTGACAGACCAGTTGGTCTCGAGAACGACTGCTGAGCGTGGGGTTCTGTTTTTCCTTTAGGAATATCTCGGCAGCAGTTCGGAGTTTGGGAGTTCGCGATGTGAAGCATCCGTGTCTTGGAAAGCACGCAGGCCGTTGGTCCAGCACCTGATCGTTTTCCGTTCATATTGGATTGCCGTCCCATCTGACTATGACTGTAAGGGTAGAGAGAGCGTGCTTGCGTGTTTGCGCATTCACTTGTGCACTTAATATCTCCCACGTCGAAGCCTAATCACCGCTGAGATTGACCTCCATGGCCGAAATTCGGTCTGGAGTGTCCGGAGTATTCATCATATGCCTAGCCTTTTCCCAACTATGTAGAGGTCGGCTTTCAGTCTAATCAGATGCACCTGCATACCAGTATTTTACATGGAGCGACTACGATACCCATTGGTAAGATCGGCTGTCAGACATTCGGGTCACCTGTAACGACTGTCAAAGATCTACAATTGACAGCCGGGTCCAACGATTTAACGTACTTTCCGAAGCACGGAGGAAACTCGGTATGTGATGGGTGGTCACCTATCCACGGACCAACCCAGGCAAACGCGGCTTAACCTGAAGATCGAACCGAACGGCTGTTATTATTTGGCCACGAACTCCTCTCTTTTACGACTTCAACATTAGGTGTAAATGCAGGGAGTTAGTGTAAAACACAAATGTGTTAATTACCAACTGCAGTTTCAAAGAGCTGTAGTATAGCGTAGTCGTAAACAAAAAGCGACTATACTCAATACTAAATTTTTTATTGTATTCCATATGTTACAGAGATGGTATAAACAAATTAAAGATCAATATGGACCCTGTCGGGCACGCAAAAATTTGGAGAGAGGAAGAGGGCTGAATAGCAATTTAATCAAATCAATATTATTATAAATTATTAGGTGTTTCGTTGGGTATATAATTATATGTATATATTATTATGTTAGTGTAATTATAAGTATATTATATATCCCCGTTGCTACGCTAAGTATTATTTATCTACTAGCGACCCGCCCCGGCTTCGCACGGGTAGTAGAGCATATTAGGCGGCTTGACTTTTTCCGACACTTCCAACAATTATCGTCATATATCAAACAATTTACATAAAACCTTCACAAATTGCATACTTAAACCTTCCTCTTGAATCACTCTATCTATTAAAAAAACCGCATCAAAATCCGTTGCGTAGTTTTAAAGATCTAAGCATACATAGGGATAGACAGACAGCGGGAAGCGACTTTGTTTTATACTATGTAGTGATAGTGATTCGATAGCGCTATTAGTTCAATACATTGACATAATGTATTTTATAGCACTCAGAGTCAAAAAAATAGTAACCATTGATACTTTATCTTAGGAGTTTAGGAGCCAGGCATTAGAGGACAAAACAGCAAGTATCATTCATTTGAACTCAAAATATTATTGTGCGTAAAATTGGGGCACTGGTAGATGATAAATATCTGTGAATTAAACGTTAGATGCGTTTTTGGATTACTATTTAGAAGAAAAAACCTTAAATTGAGGCAGTGGTACTAGCCCAACAGTAACAGCTTAGAGAGAGAGTGAAAATTCGTTAAACTTTTATTTTAATAAAATTCTTATGGCCATGAAGAAGAAATGCTGCGCTGACCCAAAATGAAGGGCAGAAGAATTATGATGATGTTCTGACTATATCAGAATTCGTGTTATATGGCGTGCGATTGGAGAGACCTATGTCCTGTAATGAACTGCTGTAGGCTGATGACGATGATGATAGAACGGACCTGTAATTATTGCACCAGTTCCAAAACCCCACAAATTATGCTAAACATGCTGGGCATACTTCCCCTGCCGAACTTTTTTACTAATAGGTACTAAGTTCTAAAGAGGTATGCGTGGTCAATCCACTGAATAAAAATAAAAATTGTGTCTATTCCAAAATGTAAAAAAGACTACCTAACTACGATTAAACTTTTTTTATACCTACTCATGCAAAAACTACATGCAAAATGCAACAAAAATATATACATATAAAGCCAAGATAATAAAAAAAACTTACATCGCTCATGTAAGGAGTCCAGTCATGATTGCTAGCCTCCCATTCCGGAGGAGGTTTCTTTTCCCTCAGTCTATTTATTATTGTAGCGTCCGAATCATCGTCGACGATAGTCCGATCGAAATCGAATACGGCTAGGCTCGCCATGTTTGAAAATTACGCGCGCACTCGATCGCGGTCCGGAACACACTGAAGTCGTGAGTTCTGTTCTCTCTGAAGTCCTAGGCAATGTCTCGTGAACTAGAGACACGTTTAATGACGTCAACGGAATTAGAGACATAGGACGGAAGAATTATTGTGGATGATGCAATCATGTTTGTGTGTGGATTTTGTGAACACACAAAATGCTTGTGAATTTTGAGAGTTATCAGCTGTTTTGACGTTATCGATTTGAGTTTGACGTGCCTTTGAAATTTTTGTTTGGATACGTGCCAAAGAAATGTGGATTCATTTGGAATGGGGATTGGGAATTTAAACACAACCTACCGTTTATAGCTTGCTAAAGATTTTTATATCTTTCACTAAGTCTGCGTCGTGTTCTTCATTTGTTGATTATTTAAAAGTAATATCGTCAAAGTTTTGAGAAGATTTACAGCACTAATAAAAAATCGTTTTCTTGATAGAAATATCCAAACCAGATTTCTGTCAACATTCCACACTTGCTGTCAGTGTCAGTAAGTCATAGAGGAATTTAAAAAAACTTGACAGATAAAGAATTCAGAATTGCCCCTAACCTCTTTCTATGGGAATTTATTTTACAAATTGTTAAAAATACTTATATAAACTAATTACAATGGCTTCACTAAATGTGTATTCAGTTGGTAGACTCGCCAAATATGTTTCTGGATCATCATTGAGAAGCCTTCGAGCAAATATATACAGGTGAAATTGCGCAATCAATTTTGAGGTTATAGTCGGAAATCATTTTCGAATTCCAGAAAAAATACTGAATGAAAGTGTCAAATATTGATGTAGACAGCAATATTGAAGTTTATTAGATTTATTTTTGTGGAGTATTCACAACAAATGTTTATAATTTTAAGGCTGATGTAATATTTACTCAACTTCTATTTATAAGCATTTTGACCTAATGCTAAGTCAAAACTCGTTGTAGAGCTTTAAAACAAAAACATTATTGTGTCACCCAGCTATCACTACATGTTAACCTCCTCTGGTCTAAGAAATATCTTCCATTTTAAGCCTCCAAGTTCCTCACCTATTCAAGAGAACTGTCCAAAGAGTTCGACAGGATTATGGTCTCTTCCAAAGACTCCTCATTACATGAATAAGCCTATGTTCAAAGTACAAGCCTTCCCATATGCTTATCTTGAGAGATAACAACCACTTGAATACTATCACGGTCATAATTTATATCCGATAGATGATCTACTCCCTGGTTTCTCTTAGTGCTTGGCATACATATACATAACATCACGCCTGTAATCCACGAAACGTTAGGCAGAGGTGTACCTAAGACTACACCCACATTTCGCCGGTTATGTTTCAAGTCCCAAGTAATCAGCAAGCCTATTGCCACTGGGTTCAAAACCAGACTCTGCGGCTGTTACATAGAGGTCCTGATGGAAAAACCCTATAACACTTTGCCCGACCCATGAATCGAACCCTCCTCGACCTCATGATCAGCAGTCCCGATTGTGACCACTCAACTAACAAGTCAGTCTATATGGCAATACCGTCGCTTATTGGTAAAAAGCACATAAAACAGACGGAGAACCTCATTACAACTTAAAATTGCCAACTAGATGATTTTAATCAGTTCATGTACCACTGAGGCTCATATACTGTTCTGACATACTAATAACATATCAATACAGTAAAAAAAAATATGTAATCGCTCTGCAAGTCAGCTTCCCACAGTCTGTGCTCATCAGGTGAATTTTATTTTAAGTACAAATATTTTGCATACCGAAAAATCAGTTTTGTAAAACATTGCAGAGAGAGTGAATTTTATTTACAGGCAATGCGAACTTACACTTTAAAAATGTACCTAAACTTACTATCTTTCAGCATTAGCACAACCCGTGCATACAGCGCAGAAGAGAAAACGAACGCTAAGCCAGAAGAAGAGAGCAAGCTGCCCGCTAGCGTGGAGGAGTGCCACAAACAGCTCGAAGCTCTCACCAACGACTTGAACACACTTAGGAGCCAGTCCAAAGATTTCGAAGTGAGTCTCTCAAAATACATCTATACTAATATAGAGCTCGAGGCTCTCACCATTGACTTGAACACAGTTAGGACCCAGTCCAAAGATTTTGAAGTAAGTCTCTCAAAATACATCTATACTAATATAGAGCTCGAGGCTCTCACCAATGACTTGAACACACTTAGGACCCAGTCCAAAGATTTCGAAGTGAGTCTCTCAAAATACATCTATACTAATATAGAGCTCGAGGCTCTCACCAATGACTTGAACACACTTAGGACCCAGTCCAAAGATTTCGAAGTGAGTCTCTCAAAATACATCTATACTAATATAGAGCTCGAGGCTCTCACCAATGACTTGAACACACTTAGGACCCAGTCCAAAGATTTCGAAGTGAGTCTCTCAAAATACATCTATACTAATATAGAGCTCGAGGCTCTCACCAATGACTTGAACACACTTAGGACCCAGTCCAAAGATTTCGAAGTGAGTCTCTCAAAATACATCTATACTAATATAGAGCTCGAGGCTCTCACCAATGACTTGAACACACTTAGGACCCAGTCCAAAGATTTCGAAGTGAGTCTCTCAAAATACATCTATACTAATATAGAGCTCGAGGCTCTCACCAATGACTTGAACACACTTAGGACCCAGTCCAAAGATTTCGAAGTGAGTCTCTCAAAATACATCTATACTAATATAGAGCTCGAGGCTCTCACCAATGACTTGAACACACTTAGGACCCAGTCCAAAGATTTCGAAGTGAGTCTCTCAAAATACATCTATACTAATATAGAGCTCGAGGCTCTCACCAATGACTTGAACACACTTAGGACCCAGTCCAAAGATTTCGAAGTGAGTCTCTCAAAATACATCTATACTAATATAGAGCTCGAGGCTCTCACCAATGACTTGAACACACTTAGGACCCAGTCCAAAGATTTCGAAGTGAGTCTCTCAAAATACATCTATACTAATATAGAGCTCGAGGCTCTCACCAATGACTTGAACACACTTAGGACCCAGTCCAAAGATTTCGAAGTGAGTCTCTCAAAATACATCTATACTAATATAGAGCTCGAGGCTCTCACCAATGACTTGAACACACTTAGGACCCAGTCCAAAGATTTCGAAGTGAGTCTCTCAAAATACATCTATACTAATATAGAGCTCGAGGCTCTCACCAATGACTTGAACACACTTAGGACCCAGTCCAAAGATTTCGAAGTGAGTCTCTCAAAATACATCTATACTAATATAGAGCTCGAGGCTCTCACCAATGACTTGAACACACTTAGGACCCAGTCCAAAGATTTCGAAGTGAGTCTCTCAAAATACATCTATACTAATATAGAGCTCGAGGCTCTCACCAATGACTTGAACACACTTAGGACCCAGTCCAAAGATTTCGAAGTGAGTCTCTCAAAATACATCTATACTAATATAGAGCTCGAGGCTCTCACCAATGACTTGAACACACTTAGGACCCAGTCCAAAGATTTCGAAGTGAGTCTCTCAAAATACATCTATACTAATATTATAAAGCTGAAGAGTTTGTTTGAACGCGCTAATCTCAGAAACTACTGCTTCGAATTGTAAAATTCTTTTAGTGTTGGATAGCCCATTTTACCGACGAAGGCTATAGGCTATAAAACATCACGCTGCGACCAATAGAAGCGGAGCATTAATGAAAAAAATTTACGCGGATGAGGTTCCGCGGGTCAGCTAGTTTTAAATAAAACTCCTGATTTTTACCCATGGCAGAGACTAGAATTTATAATACAACATACTATGCTCCTTAGGGGTCGTCCTTTAATCGTGTGAGGTTCAAATCGGGGAGGGCGTCAGAAAAAAATCTCTAAAGTTTCGAAAGGATAGTGACAATCATTTGTGTATTTTTTAGTGCGACAAAAAAAAGGAAACGTGTTACGTATTTAATATTTTTACCCGTATTTAATATTTTTACCAATATCAGATTGGATTTTATTGTGACCATTTAAATATCCAAGCAGATGCATATTTGAGTAAAAAAAAAAACTTGAGAGATTAAGTTTTTTTTTTACTGAATTTTTCAATAATAAAAACTACATGTGGGAGGGTGGAGGAGGGGTAGCCTAAAACCTCGTCGTCGTATCACCAAGGGGGAGGGAAGGGTATAAAAGTGGACTCAAAAATCTCATGTAATTAAAGGATGCCCCTTAAGCTTAGTCTAAAATCATGAATCTTATGGGTACCAGATGCATGATTTTAGACATTTCTGTGTGTGTGTTAAGTTAACATCAAATCAAAACTTGCTGAAATAGATTTACACGGTGTGAGTTTAGTATTTATAGACAAGAATGAAAGAATTACTACTCCGAAATTTTCTAATAGAAATTCTTTCTCAATATCCTCTAACTGAATGCCACCAATTCTTCATATACAATAATAATAAGAGATATAAAGATAGCCTGCAAAATTTAAATTTCCTTACATTTTTTGCAATTAGCAGGTCAGTGCACGGTTGTATGTTGATTAAAATATGATTCACAACCATAACAAATATGGCTTTACCGAATAGTGATTCAATGGGATTAAATGAAGACTTAGAGGGTTTTACTGTCGTTTTTAATTATTATAATTCTGTAATATATACGTGTTACGGTAACGAATCATATTTATTCGACATACAGCCTGACACTGACCGTTTAATTGGAAAAATCTTGAAAAAGAAAATTAATTACGCGGGCTACCCTAGCCCTTCCACTTAAGAGTACTTTACCCTCTACATATTAAGTTCTCCAGAACTAAACATAAACGTAAAATACTTATAGGACAAATACAAGCGCGCGCTAGCCGACGGCGAGAACGTGAGGCGTCGCATGATGAAGCAGGTTGAAGACGCCAAGTCCTTCGCCATCCAGAGCTTCTGCAAGGATCTGCTGGATGTGAGCAACCATTTATTTCAATAGTTTACCCTCATTTCGCCAGTTATGTTTAAGTCCCATGTACAGTCGTGCAAGCTAACTGGCATGCAGTAAAAATTTGCATCTCTCTATTACACTGCCAATATCAATTATTTTTACTATTTGTGCAATAACTTTTTAAGCATGTTTTTCTAATGTCTTAAATCTTAATCTTAATGGCATAAATCCAGACTCCGTGACTGCTACTGAGAGGTTCCTGAAAGAAAAACCCAATAACACTTTACCCGACCTAGGTATCAAACCCAGGTCCCCATGCTCAGCAGTCGCGCTTGCGTAGACCAACGCGACAGTTTGAAACACCTGTCCATAATAATAGGCTTGGTATTAAGTAATGATCCCCACGAACACCATGAACGACGTTTCTGATATATGTACATGGTTAAATTTAAGTCGTTTTAATCCTCGTAACGGACCAGTGTACTCATTATAACGAACAACTTTTACTATGGGACAAACCCTGAAATCGAGTTTAAAAAAAAATCTGCTGTTCAGTACATTTTGACGAGTTAGGAGAACATAAATGTACTGAGTAAGTTGTTCGTTATAATGAGTACAATGACCCTTTAAGAGGATTAAAACGACTTAACTTTAACGATGTATATCCATCCATCTTGTGTCAGGTAGCGGACACACTAGCGGCGGCCGCGGAGAGTGTACCGGAGAGCGAAGTGTCGGAGGGCGGCGGCACCGAGGGCGGCGCCTCCGCAGCCCTGCGCTCGCTACACGACGGCGTTAGACTGACCAGGGCGCAGCTCACACAGGTATGACCTTGTTGGAGAGGTCTGCACATCTTGGATGTGGGTAATTAACTTATAAACTCAGATTCCGGAAGTCCTCTCATTAATGTGAAGCTACATTATTCCTGAGTGTCATAGGCAATATTTAAATAATTCCTTTGTGATAAATTCCGATCACACGAGCCCGTCCCAGAAGTACCCGGCCTAACTAAGAAAGCACATAACATCTTCTAACTCGATGTACATTTTCAAAAACTCTGCAATATTGCTCTGAATTTTAGCCTAACTTTTGACTGAAACATCTTCACTACATTTTTATTTCTCGATTTGGAGGAATTGCGGCAGCCGTTCTGGGCACAGCTTCATGTCCAAATTTTCGGTCACGATGCGATGTACAGCACTTTCTGAACTCTCTACCTTATCTGCTAGTTCGTGCACTTCCAATCAACTGTCATCCAATAACATTTTTTGGATTTTTTCACCATTTCTAGTGTAGTCACCTCATTTGGTCGACCGATGCGATGTTCATCTTATGATAAATGATGTTTATTAACCGACTTCAAAAAAGGGAGGAGGTTCTCAATTCGGTTGTATGTTTTTTTTTTGTTTTTTTTTTTGTGTTTGTTACCTCATATCTCCGTCATTTATGAACCGATTTGAAAAATTCTTCTTTTATCTGAATGGATCTACTTCCCGATTGGTCCCATAGAAATTTCATCAAAATCGGTTCAGCAGTTTGGTTTTGAAATCAAAATAGCTGGAAAAAATTTCATCCAAGTAAAAGAAATTGCGAAATTGATACTTGACAAGGATTTGTGTGTGATACGATAACTAAAAAGGGTAAAATAAAAACTTTTTTGCAAAAAAAAAACCGACTTCCAAAAAAAAAACACTAAAAAAGTGGAAAATAACTTTACTTTCGGAAGTCGGTGGCAAAAAGTCAATGAAACAAACAATAGTCACCGACTTCCGAAAGTAAAGTTATTTTCCACTTTTTTAGTGTTTTTTTTTGGAAGTCGGTTTTTTTTTGCAAAAAAGTTTTTTTTGCAAATAGGTTTTTACAAACACTTTTACACGTCTTCTTGTTTAAAACTAGATGAGGCCGGTGTTTCGTATCTACTCTGAGACTTCAAGTAGATCATATGATGGCCTCGCTTAAACTCAGCCACCAATTATTTTATTGTTGCAAATGTATTAGCAGACTCCTATGGATTCGAATCTAACTCAGCTTTGATATCGGTCGGACTAAAAAAAAAAATTAGTTTTGTATCCCGGGGTGACCGATTTTTTCCATGTTCAAAAATAACTGTTAATGTAATTTATTTGCAGGTGTTCAGCAGACATGGGCTGACGCCGGTGTCTCCGCTACGTGAGAAGTTCGACCCCAACCTACATGAAGCGCTGTTCCAACAGGTAAGTTTGTCAACACATCTTCTAGTTTAACTAATATTTATTATATACTAGCTGACCCGCGCAACTTCGTCTGCGTTACATTTTTGTTTGATGCTCCGGTCCTGTTGGTCGCAGCGTGCCTTCCTCGATAAAAGGACTATCCAACACTAAAATGATTTTTCAATTCGAACCAGTAGTTCCTGAGATATGCGCGTTCAACCAAACAAACAAACTCTTCAGTTTTATAATATTAGTATAGATATTATGCATGACCAGTCCGGTTTAACATAGCATCACGCCTGTAATCCACGAAGGGTTAGGCAGAGATGTACCATAGTACACCCACCTGTCTCCAGTTATGTTCAAGTTCCATGTAATAGGGGGCGAGCCTATTGCCATCATACGGACACAAATCCAGACTCCGTGGCTGCTACTGAGAAATTCCTGATGGAAAAACCCAATAACAATTTACTCGACCCGGGAATCGAACCCTACTGTTTAGGCAAGTCTTAAATAAACAGTTTTTGGAGGATAATTGCTGGGATGTGTAAAACAGAGAAGCCACAAGTTCCCAGGAAGCGATGACAGCTCCTTTTTCTGATTCGCAGGAGGTAGAAGGCGCGGAGTCGGGCACAGTGGTGGCAGTCAGCAAGGTGGGCTACAAGCTGCACGAGCGCTGCGTGCGGCCCGCGCTCGTCGGCGTCGCCAAGTGATGCGCAGCCGACACGGAGATACGAGTGAGCGAGAGAGAACTGTGCGCTACTTTAAAGGGGGGACGTATGGGGTGTGTTTTAGACCAGTTTGCAATGAATCAACTTGAAAAGGGCTGACATGGGAGAAGAATTGGACTTTTTTGACAACACTTTTGCTTATTTTTAGTAAACAGAAATATTATTATCTCATAATATCGACAGGTTGTAAGACTTTATGGGTTCTGAATACCCGTAACGACTGTCACAGATTTAAAAATGACAGTCGGGAAGCACAATAAGCCATTGGCTCTACATGCTTTCCGAGGCACGGAGGGATCTCGGTATACAGTGCACGGTCACTCATCCAAGGACTGTCCTCGGCTTGCGTTGCTTAACCCAGAAGATCGACTCCGTGTGGCTTTATTATTGAGTCACGAGCCCCTCCCATTGTATAAAAGTGTTAGTCATAATTTCTGGTTGAAATTACAACGTTGCTCTAAAAAAACACCCTGTATATACCCATAACCTGTAGCAGTGCAGTTAAGGCTTGGCTTAACCATAGTTTAGCCGCGTTTTAACTAACTGAAAAATCACAAACTTGAGCTAGATATTATAATTAGTTTTACAAATATTTTATAAAAGGCAATAATAAAAATAACTAAAAACACGACCAATTTAATAATCGATTTTCATTTACTCATTTTTGGCTCTTGAAAAGTCTTAAATATTATGAAATCAGTGATTGAGTTTTCGAATTAATGAAATAAAATTATTGTTTTTGTCCGAGATGGACACTGGATTCTATAATACAAAGCTTTAAGAAGTTGGTCTTCCCTTTAACAGCAATAATAAAGAACCCCAATCACTAGCAAGCCTAATCTATCTTTATAATACGACATTGTATCTCTTTCTAGCATATTAAGCAAGAAAGAGATAGACAGAATGTTTAATTTAGTTTGTCCACAACAGATGGGGTTTTGTCTATGAAGGTATCTAATGTCCGTGTTCACTAAAACTAGGCATCACCTAAACGTAATGCCAGTAGGTTTATAAAAGCTTGCAATAATATTTAGGCATTAAATTGGGTATCGCTTAGTACTAGTTAAAATGGTCTTGCTCACTCTAAAACGGATAAATTAATATTACATACACAAAATATAATAATAAAGTTGTACATTTAATATTTTTTTAAGAAAACTTCCTAAATTGCTTAGATTTAGAAAGATACAGGTAAAATTAAATTAAGTAGCGAAACTTCATAGTATTGCTATCTACAAGGTGTAGTTTTGCAACCTCGTCAAATTCAGGAGGTTGTCCTAAAAGACGTAAATAATCAATATAAATTACGGTACCTGGTCAATAATAATAAACGCTGCTTTTTTTGTTGTTTTAATTTGACACTATTTCAGAATGAAGCCCTTTTCAAAAGAGGAGAATCACCCGTTTATCGAATAAACATAGGGCTAGTATTAGACGCGTTTTAATACGGGTGGTGTACACTTATCGATTTCCGATGTTAAGAAAAAAAAACAAAAAATTACCTACCCATTTTAATATTGATTCGGGTCGAGAATCATTAGCATAGTTAAGTTATCTCCTTGAATTTGACGAGAAAGCAAAGCAATACCTTGTATAAGAGACACACGGTCGGCACATTCATTGAACAACAAAGCCGACCCGAAGGAATTACTACCTATACATTTAACCTTTCAGCTCGTACTGATCGGAAAATTCCATTCGGTACTGCTGAATCATGTTCTTCCGAATCAGAACGGTTCTACACAATTCAGCAAAGCAAAGTGTCTTTTTCCCGAACTATATATTAGATTTTGCCGACCCGAACATGTGTTCCTTACTCTGTGAAGTTTTGTCAGTTAATTTAATGTTGACCTTCTATATTTATACCGTGTGAGTCCCTGAACATTTTTTAAACCAGTTGTGTTTGAGAGTACGTCTGTATGAAAGATAAGAAATACGTACTTCCTGTATTTTGTAAACATTCATAATTTGCGAAAACATGCTGAATAGTTTTGCAGTTAAACGTAAACGTCGATATGAACTACAAATGAATTGAATACTTTTTTTTTATCGTATTTCGCAAAATACTGAAGATTCCATCAAAAACTCAGCAGTTTTCAATTATTGTGAATTGTATAAAATGAGGTTTTGTTTTATGCTCTTTTTATAAAGCGCCAATTTTATAAATGAACCATATTTGAGTAAACTGTTCACAAAACGGTTTCGTGAGAAAATTCACTATTTAATGCAAAATTTTGAAAGTAATAGTTTAGTACGAATCGCTATGGGGTCCGATTCGCAAATCTATACGGGGTGGAAGGGACACCGACGCTCAAACGATTACGTACTCAATACACGTACGTACGTATACGTATACGTACGTATACAGTAGTGTACGTATTCAGTACATCTTTCTGAACCCACACACATAGAAATTTATAATTATCATCATCATCTGCTTGCCTTTGCCCGACTATGTTGGGGTCGGCTTCCAGTCTAACCGGATGCAGCTGAATACCAGTATTATACATGGAGCGACTGCCTATCTGACCTCCACAACACAGTTAGTACTGGGTAATACGATACCCCTTGGTAAGACTGGTTGTCAGAGTTTCGGGTCACTGACTACCTGTAACGACTGTCAATGATGTACAATAATGACAGCCGGGACCAACGGCTTAACGTGCTTTCCGAGGCACGGAGGAAACTCGGTATGTAATGGGTGGTCATCCATCCACGGACCAACCCAGGCAAGCGCGGCTTAACCTGACGATCGACCCGAGTGGCTGTTATTATTTAGCCACGAGCTCCTCCACATAGAAAATTATAATCGGTAATTTGAAACAAAAAAAAAACTTTTCACCGTGTTGGAAGCAGTAGTAAAAACAGCTGGTTTTTTTTCATAATCGACGAATAATTTCTATGACCAGCGTTCAGAATGATGTACTTTATACGTTGTAACCGTTTCAGCGTCAGTGTCCCTTCCAGCCTTTAGGAACATTGACCAGGATATGAAAAGTGAAAGGTTATGTTGAACCGCAGAAGTCCCATACAAATAGACCATTCAAGAACAGTTCTAAAATCTTTGTATTGTACTTAAAATTACACTTTTGGTCCTACACAAATCATTTGTCTCAGACCTTGTTATAACCAAAGCGAACATCGCACGCACACGCGTCGAGTTCATTTTTCGGCAAACCCAAGATGGACGCACCGTTAGAAGGCACTTTTCGTATTTCCGAACAAATTAGTGTCATAATGAACGCGTATTCAGGTCAGGACGCTTTGGTTAAGACAGCGGATAGTGCGGTTTTATTTGAGCTACAACTTGATATCAAGCAACCAGAACCCAAAGATGTGTGTGTGTAAATATTTGAGAGTATTGAGAATGACCCAATACAATTGGTTTTAATTTTATATAATTGAATAGTATACAAGGTGTAAACGGACCCTTCACGAAGCCGTCGACCAAGCGTTCTGTACATCAAACTAAGTAACTCTACGCAAAAATTATTGCTGGAAGCTACTTTGTTTCGGTGTGCAAAATCACGTTTTACGGTAGGACTCAATGTAACGCATTCAAAACATTGTGCTGATGGATGCTTTGAATAGTACGAGGGTCGTAGAGGTATTTAAAATAACATAAAAAAAATAAGTGAAAAATTTTGAACTTCGACCTCCAATATATCCGTAACTAGAAGGTTCCCAGGTGTGGTCCAGAACAAAAAAATGATCGCAATGACTGGGGGAACAAGTGCCTCTGGCTTCGTTCAGGGTATTATTACATCCATTAGAGTTAAATAAAAGAGAGAGAATTTGTTGAATGCATTTATAGATGATTAAATTATTGTGTTAGTACTAGGAAACAATATTATGTTATGTATTTATTATTTGTATATATCTTTGTAAATCTAAATGTTCATCATAACTTAGCAACATATCCTATTTCTAATGGCATTTGACTCTAGTAAAAATGTTTTTGGAAGACTGATACAATCATCTATACAGCCTTTTTTCAAGTATTTTCCAGACTAACCGGGTGTAGCTGAATACCAGTACTTTATATGGAGCTACTCCCTATCTGACATCCACAACCCAGTTAGTACTGGGTATTACGATACCCCAAAGTAAGACTGGTTGTTCTTATAGAGGTATTTACTCGCTAAAGAAATGTATAAAATAGTATATGTCCCGTGTCAGCAAAAGAGATACTTATACGAATAGTTGAAAGCTGACTGGTTCACATTACCCGCGAGAACTATGGCAAACTGCGGCACGGTTGGCGCAGTGACTGAGCGACTGGCTGCTGCGCTGCGTGTCTCGAGGTCGATTCCCGCACGGAATAAATATTTGTATGGCCTACAGGTAGTTGTCCCGGGTCTGGGTGTTTGTGTATGCGAATTTAAATGTTTGTTAACGCACCCACGATACAGACAGATACGATATAAAAACAAATTAAAACCAACAACTCGTTTTCAAGTGCCAGTGTTCTGATTCTGACATTCTTTATCGTGTGGTTAGTGCTTAACCTGGTGTCAACGTTTTTATGCCGTCCATGGGCCTCTGACTTGGATTTACATGCCGTCGAGAAATATCTCTCAGGCATGCTGGTTTCCTCATTCATGAGTCAAATGTCATAGTTTTCAGTTAACTTCAGCGTTGTGTTCTCTCTCTGTCTTCAGTAGAATTCCATTGTATAGTTTGTTCACAGTGAGTGATGAGAGGTGGTAGTTGTTCCAAATATAGTTGGTTATTGTTATACGAGTGTTTTATTTTATTGCGTAATATCAGTCCTATGTATACTACCCAAAGGGCGTGTGGTGCTCACATTTCGACAAGCCAAGTGTGTTTTTCAAATTTATTTATTTCCATGGTTAACCGTGTCGATAATATCCCATATTTCGAAAACTATTGACCTAAATAACAGTCGCGCTGTGGTGAGCAGCGGCTTTAGGGAAGGTTCATTTCTGACGGAACATGCGTCGCGTATTATCGTTCGCGTAACGCCAGAACAGACAAATGTATAGAAAAACACTTGACCGTTCACACTCAACCGATGATACGTTAGTGCGATTAGACGCGACCGATAATACGCTCGACGTATTTTACGTCAGATATGAACCTTCCCTTACAGCCAGTGAGCGTTTTCGTGTCGTGCTGCCGCACGCGCAGAGGAGTGAGTCGGCGTGAGAGGAAAACCAACCTTTATCTGTGTGACAAGGGACAGTTCCGACATCAGACATCACGGAAAAATGCCCTAGCATTTTACTGACTACATTGAAAAGAAGACCGTACAATTTTCTACTTTGAATAATGGTAAATTAAAAGTAGAAAATTGTGTAAAAACCGATGGAGGCACCGCGCCTCGCGCATGCTCAGGATTCCTCGAGGATACCAGACCGCGCGAGCAAGTTCTGACGTACTCACGTATCGCCGCTAGCTATTAAGCCTTCTCTTCATACATGTCGCACCGCCTTGAAGCGCGATTTGACTCTTGGTGTGTGAATTGCGACCCCGGCCAGAGGTGGCTCGAGCCTGCGCGAAGAATTTCCCGTCTAAGCTGGCCCTAATCGAGATAACATCGACGCGTGTTCTTCGAAGGCGTAAGCAGAGGTGTGTCTACACTGTCTACATATAGTACACCCACATTTGTAAATCATTACATTAAATAAAACAACAAAAATACCTTACACAATACTTTAATATTTCACATAAGCCAAACGACTGGGAATTAAGACAACAATCCTTCAAAATACATTACATTTTATAACATTATCGGTCGACTACTCAAACTATACTCGATTTTAAGCCTTATGTCACCTTCGTTAAAGTACACTTCCGAAGTCAACCGCAGCGACAAAGCCCTCCCGAAGGTTTCTATGTAACTCTTATTAACGCATCCGTAGATAGCGACAGTGCATCTGACGCTGCGGTCGATCAATAACCGCAGATGGCCTACCATGACGATTTAGTTCAATTCTAGTGTGGGAAAGAGACAGCTATACAGGATGTCTGGCGCCATCTGTTTCCGCACTGGAATAGAACTAAAACATTCCTGCATTAAGACGTCATGGTACGCCCACAGCCGTTAACTAGTGGCGTCACTCGCTGTTATCAGAGCGACAAGACGTATTTTTTTGTTTGAAAAATTACTACTATCACTAAAAAGAAGAGAAATTCTATAAACAATTTCTTTATGTAGCAATATGTGCCGATGTCGACATATCTGACAATTTCTGATGTGTTATGGAGGCACGTAATTGTAACCGCAGCGGCAATGTCGCTGGCGGTCTGCTGTCGCCTTCAAAACTGTACTTTCGCGAAAAAATTACTTTAAAAGCTTCTTCTTAAAACTAAGTATAATTTGAGTTTTCAGGAAGATGATTCTTACAGTTAGGCATAAACTTAATATACCAACTAGGTATCACACATTTTCAATTCTGATTGAACATTTTTATGCTACACAACAATAAGCCACATCGAAATGAATGACTGAATACAAACGCACTGTTGGATGAGGCGAGAAGAGTTTCAATTCCAACAGCGCATGCAATAATATAATACAGGCTGGAAGTGATACCGACGCACAAACGCTTACCACGTATTAAGTACATCATTTTGAACCACCATATTATAGATTTTTTTTTTAAATTCATTTTGATCGTGTAGATATTGCACTTTTGTAGAAAACAGCTGATTTTTTTTAATTACCGGTGAAAAATGTCCATGTGGGGGGTTTCGGAATGATGTACTTAATACATGATAAGCGTTTGTGCGTCGGTGTCTTATCCACCTTGTATTATATAAAGGCATTCATTCAGATGAAACCTCGACTTAGTGAAAACAATATGTAATATTTGTCCTAACATGACATCACGCCTCTACACCTCGAAGGGCTTAGCAGAAAGTGTGTAGTACACCCACATTCCGCCAGTTTTGTCCCAGTCCCGTGTACTAGCGAGGTCGGTATAATTCATTTTATCCTAATTTCAGTAATAGATTAACCTAACGAATTGCAGTTTTCGATGCCGAGTTCAATACAGTCAAAATTTCTATAAAACTTGTTACTATAACAATGTAAAATATTTGAAAGGGTGATATATTAAGATAAAATATAGATCGTCATCATCTGCCTAGCCTTTTCCCAACATGTTGGGGTCGGCTTCCGGTCTTACCGGATGCAGCTGAATACCAGTATTTTACATGAAGCGACTGCCTATCTGACCTCCACAACCCAGCTAGTAATGCGTAATACGATACTCCTTGGTAAGACTGGTTGTCAGACTTTCGGGCCTCTGGCTACCTGCAATGATTGTCAGTATTTTTGTAAGAAACAGCACCCACCCTTCAAATATTTAACACAATTACTAATTCACATTATACAGGTACATTTTCTTTTCGAATCAAAATTAACTTTTAACTCGCCGTCTACCATAGACGCTCACTTCTCCATGTATGGCGAACTTTGAGTTACTCAAAACATAATTTATTGCTTTTAAAATATTTTGTTTATGTATGTTCTTATATACCTTAAATTAGGTAAGCGAATATCACGTTTCAAAAAGCTTATTCAATGCAGAAGATATTGCTACACCTTAGTACTATTATGTAGTTGTTCGGGTCGTCATTATTTTGAACACCCGGGCGGTAAAATAGTTTAAATATAGCCACATAAGACTGTAAAATAAAACTTACTTACTTTCAAGTTCTTGAGATTTCGTTATTAGTTACATACACTTGATACAATCACGCCTTTTTTCAATGGGTGTAGACATAGGCAGTAACTACAGAACGGCACTTGCTACGATCCTCACATACCCTTTCTGCCTCGTCCACGTTAATACATCTGGTCGTATTCCCACGCCAGTCGCGAGTACATATTAAAGTTAGCTTGTTTATCAAAAAGTCTCTGCACTGAGGTCTGTCGCGACTTGCCCCGAAAATGATTCAGCAATGGTGGATGCCGAACAAAATTTACGGACCGGCCGAACCGATTTATTCTTCAACATGTACAAGCTGTATTGAAAGTGCCGACCCAAACAAATATGTCTACACATTGAACAAACTTGTAGAAACCAGAGGTGACTTTGACAATATTATACTAAGCATAATTTAGTCCAAAATATATGTCTACATTAAGCCTAACTCATCGTCATCTAACTTCTTCCCAAATATATTGGGTCGGCTTCCAGTCTAACCGGATGCAGTTGAATACCAGTATTTTACATGAACCAACTGCCTATCTAACCTCCACAACTCAGTTACTGGATAACCCGTGGTAAAGCTGTTTGCCTGGACATTTAGCCTAACTGTTTTATTAAAAAAATCTAGCTTGTCTATGTTATGGTCGGCTTCCAGTCTAACCAGATGCAGCTGAATATCACTTGTAAGTTGCCTTATTGAGCCCAACCAAAGGGCAATGAATACATTAGTTTTCCTTAATGTTTTGCTACATACTAACGAAATGAGAATAGAACATGCTTTTTACTGAGGCCGAGATTTATAAACGTCAGTTAACTCATTTTTGACATAGACATGTTCCCGTATCTTTCTTACGTTTGTTGTTTGACACAGGTATAATGCCTATGTAACCTTTATAGATATCGGCCTAAATCTCTGATAGACTCGCTTTTGACTACCCAGAACTCCTACCTACACATTCACATATCTAATGTTTTATCCTGTCAAATACATTGAAGAATACATCATCTATCTATCTATCCGACTACACAATTATAAAATGGCTTCCAAAGAATCCTATTCCCATTCCGCTTGGTATTTCAGACAAAATAAATAGGTATAGAAGACTGGCTCCATACAAAGAGTATGACAAATAAATAAAATTGTAGTGTCTGCTTGTAATTACAAAATAACAGCTTTTTACTACATGCATCTGTCTGTTTGTGCCGGCTAACCCGGAGATGGCTGATGCAGTAAGGTTTTGACGGAACAGTGGCCAGGGTTGGGCGTAAGAAACCAGGGCCATCCAGAGGCGAAAGTTAACGAGGGAAATAGATGTTTTTTTTTATATTGGATGGGCTTACTCTTGACCTCAATCTTGTCCTGAGAAAAGAGATGAAGTCGACGGAACGAGCTAACCCAAGAGAAGCCTATTAACTCGACTTAAATAGATTGGGGTCATATGAGCTCGGGAACACCGACGCAGGCAGAAGATTCCACTCCTTGGCAGTGCGCATAATAAAAGATGTAGCAAAGCGCTTCGTGCGAATGTGTGGAACATCGACGAGGTGTGGGTGATGACCTGCAGTACGGCTGGACTCCCGATGGAAGAAGGGAGATGGTGGAATGAGCCCGTGCAGTATGAAGTACAGTTACTTCTGAAAGGGGTAGCCTATATACCCAACAATAGGTGATTCCGGGCTGAAATCATGTGATGAACTTCTAGCGAGTTTATTGTAGATGTGTGCGTGCATTCGTTCTTGTACGGAGCCGATCGTCTATCCCTTTTTATCTGTAAGTCCTTGTCATCCCAGTCGAGCGATACACTCGCGGTCGCTCCACTAGAAGCCCTCTTGGTAGGCCTTAGACTCGAGCCGCGCCTGCAACAGCTCGAGCTGCCGCCGCGCCTCGCACTGTGGGAAGTTGTTCAGCTCGTAGTATTGTGGGGCTATTTTGAGGAGCCATTCCGCTGTGGAGGAGATATGAGGGTTTGAATATATTATATAATCGACATTAAAAAGATTAATTTGAGAAATCTGTTTTGTTTATATTTTGCACTAGCTGTTGCGACCTTCGTCCGCGTGATTATAAAAATATTACATCCGTATTTGAATCGGATTTTGTTGACAATTTCAAGGGTTTTCATTTTTTTTTGCACGGAACCTGACTCTTTTTTTAAAACAAAAGTAGTCTCAAGTTACTCCAGCTTAATCTGCCAGTTAAGTGCAATTACCCAAAAAGTACTCAAAAGGTGGAACGAAGTATATAGTGGTGGGATTTTCATGAGCGCTTTCTCTACTCAGCAGGACGACCCTTCTATCATACAGGTGTTGACTACACTGGGTTTGGGTGGGTTTGTTTACCACAAACAAAGACGCTGAGGAGGAAGCAGGGCCCAGTACTCACGTTTGATGTCGGTGACAGTTCTGATGTAGTTCTTGGTGGTGAGCACGAACTCGTTGTAGATGACCCAGTCGGGCTTGTGGTCCAGGCACGTGCTGGGGTGCAGCTGCACCACCTGGTTGTCCTTCACCGTCAGGTAGTGCCCCGTGCGCTCCAGGTGCGCCACCTGACAACCATACCAATATTCTATTCGTTATAGGTGATTATAAAATAAAATAAATAAATATCGCTGGACATTACACACAGCGCCATCTGGTGCCACACTAAGCAACGAGGCTTGTGTCGTGGACACCAGATAGTTGATTTACTACATAGATACTTTTTGTTTGTAAATACATACTTATTATACATATAAACATCCATGACTCGGAAACAAATGTCCATGCTCATCACACAAACACTTGCTCCTACCGGGATTCGAACCCGGAACCCTATGAACGTAAGGCAGCCTCACTACCGCTGCGCCATTCGGGTCGTCAAAATTATCTTTCGATAACTTTCAAACTTCTTTTATATATATATATTAAAAAAAGTTGCCCCTCACTGACAATTTCTCCTGTATCGTGGGTGCGTTTACAAACATTTAGACTCGTATACACATTCAGCCAGACCTGGAACAACTACCTGTAGACCATACAAGTATTTGTTCCATGCGGAAATCGAACCCGCGACTCGCAGCGCAGCAGTCAATCGCTCAACCACTACGCCAACCGTGCCGTTAATTTAATTAACAAAAGCAGTTTTAGGATCGTTCTGCACTAACCACAGCGACAGTGTCGCCCAATCGCTATATCAGACCGCAGCGACACGACTGACTTCTATGAAAATGTTTCCCTAGACGTTGCAAATCACCTTCGGAATAGAAGCAGTGATAGCCTAGTGGTGTGACCGTTGGACTGCCAAGTCATAGGTCTCGAGTTCGAACCCAAGACACGGACCTCTGATTTTTCGGAATCAAGTGCGTATTGTATGATTATCACTTGGTTCGGTGAAGGAAAACATCGTGGGGAAACCAGCATGCCTGAGAGATATTTCTCGACGGCATGTAAAACCAAGTCAGAGGCCCATGGGTGGCATTTAAACTCTGACACCAGGTTACGCACTAACCACACGATAAAGAAGAACCTTTGTAATTCGTACCCTTTGGGTGCATCCCAACCTAACCTGCCCGTGTAGCATGACCACCGTGGAAACGGATTTTGTCGACGGAAGAATCGACAAAATGACAGATTTCTATTGTCTATCTGTCAGTTTGTCTATTCTTCCGTCGACAAAACCCGTTTCCACGGTGGTCACGCTACGCGTGCTGGTTCTAAAACCACCATTGTAACCATAAAATGAGTAATAATATATTATATAATATTGTAAAACAGTTGTTTCAATTTTGGTGCACAATAGAGTATTTTCTATTCTAACGTAACCAAAGCGATAGTCGCGTGTAACAAGCGACCTCCACAATAAAGAGGCTTTTGCCCTAGTTATGTATCGATGCGAAAATCTCATACACAAAGTTACCAGTGAGACACGCACCTCTAATTTTTCGGAATCACTTGCTTCGGTGAAGGAAAACATCAAAAACCAGCATGCCCCAGAGATGATTCTCGACGGCATGTAAAGCAAAGTCAGAGGCCCAAAAACTCACGACATCAGGTTACGCACTAACCACACGATAAAGAGAGGCTAGTGATATAAATCTCTAAATAGAGAGAGTTGCACAAGGTTCTTCACAATCAGTTAAGAAATACAGCTTACCTGCATAAAGAATCCATTAACTAGTGCTTTCCTTATATTAATATAGTAGTCCTTGCTTGTGAACTCTGTACTTGTTCGCTTTAAACTAAATCTGCAACAGACAATACACCTTTATTTACGCACAACACACACATCACATTAGAAAATTATTCTTTTATCAACATACCAGCCATGGTTGTCTATTGTTTGCCCGAAGATTATACATATGCCATAATCATCATTTTCCCGAATTTCATTTGCCCGAATGTTTCATTTGCCCTAAAAGACATATGACATACTTTTAATTGCCCGAATTTTAGATACCATAAGATACGAATGCCATAAGTATTGTTTGCCTTATTTTTATGTGCCATAATAATTATTAGACATAATATTTAAATGGCATAATATTTAAATGGCATAACAAGTATTAGACAAATATTAAATATTTGTCTATGTGTATTAAATTTTAAGCCCCGTACTAAACATTACACATGATGACATTATATTTAAGCATGTGGTTTTTTTTTCTGTGCATGGTTGATGGTGGGCTAGGTTCCTACTTCTGTGTGGTTTATAAAAAAATAACCACGAAGGGGATGGCCCTTCTAACCTAACCTGTCCGAGTCGGGGTGCCCTAAAGTCCCAATTGCATCCAATTTCTCTTGATATAAACAACCATTACACACCCGATGTCGATGGCAAATTATGTTATGGCATATCATAATTATGGCATGTGATAATTAGGGCATGTGATAATTAGGGCTTACAATGATTATGACAAATGATGTTATGGTAAGTGACTTTATGGGAAACAATGATTCTGGCACGTGACTAATATGGCAAATGAGAGTAGGGCAAATGAGTATTATGTCGTATGATATTATGGCTGTTGACTATTATGGCAAATGATATTAGGGCAAATAAAATTCGGGTAAACGGCGGTATACCACCAGCCATATGCTAGATAAGGTTAGCCATCGGCTAAACCAACGACCTCTAAAACCCAGTTACTGGGTAATACGATACCCGATGTTAAGACTTCTTGCCACCAGCGAAAACTGTCGTATATCAACAAACGACAGCCGGGACCAACGGCTTACCGTGCTTTCTAAAGCACGCAGACATCCACGGACCAACTGCGGCAAGTTTTTGTTGATTAGCCTTGAAGATCGATTGACATAAATGGGTGAAGCCCACCACACTATTCCCAAACCGCTGCAACTCCTGCGCGCCAGAATCAACAGTGGCGACCACCAGAAAACCGCCGAGACAATGAAGCTCGACGAAGTCCCAGAGAAACGATTTAACTATCTCGGAACCCACAACGAAATTAACCAGAAAAGAAGAGCGGAGAAGTAGGAAAGACATAATTGAATTGCTGATATAGAGGGAAGATCGACTTGTTTTTATTATGATTATATGGCCCCTCCACATCAGTTGCAGTAAAATACTGATATCCAGCTGCACCCGGTTATACTGGCAGCTGACCCCGACATGGTTGAGTGGTTATACAAGGTGGAAAAGACTCCGATGCACAAACGCTTACCACATATAAAGTACATCATTCTGAACCCCCCACATAGAAATTATCCATCGTTAATTAAAAAAACTTTTTTGCAAAAAGTATCAAGTAAAAGAAAAAGTGTCAAGTATCCTGAAAGGATATACTTCCCGTATATCCTATCAGATAAAAGATTTTTTTTTTCAAATCTGTTCATAAATGACGAAGATATGAGGTAACAAACACAAAAACAAAAAAAAAAAAACAAAATACAACCGAATTGAGAACCTCCTCCTTTTTTTTGAAATCGGTTAAAAAAACAGCTGTTACATACAAAAGTGCAATACCTACACGTTGAAAATGTATGGAACGGCTGATTTTGCGTTTATGCGTCGTTGTCCCTTCCACCGTTTACGAGCGAAGGGGTTCCTCACCTGTCCATTATCCTGCTGAGCTGTTGCCGCACGTTGTCTCCGGACTTCAGCGAGCGGTAGTTGATGAAGTTGTCGTAACACCAGTGTGGGTCTTCCATGTCTGGAAACGTTCGAACACATCATGTAGATTTCAAACCAGGTGAGAGATGAGCAGACGACATAGTTGCCATCGGGGGAAAAACCTGGATGAGGCTGACACAGGACCGTGGCGATTGGCACAAGAAGAAATTTTCTTGCAAAAAAATAACCAACTTCCATAAAAAGGGGAAAATAACTTTACTTTCGGAAGACTTTTTTTTGGAAGTCGGTTATTTTTTGCAAAAAAAGTTTTCATTTTACCCTTTTTAGCTATCGTATCACACAAATCTTTGTCAAGTATCAATTTCCCAATTTGTTGTACTTGGATGACATATTCTTTTCCAGCTATATTGATTTAAAAACCAAACTACTACACCAATTTTGATGAAATTTCTCTGGGACCAATCGGGAAGCATATCAATTCAGATAAAAGAATTTTTCAAATGGGTTCATAAATGACGAAGATAATGAGGTAACAAACACGAAAAAAAAATACAACCGAATTGAGAATCTCCTCCTTTTTTTGAAGTCGGTTAAAAAGAAAGGCCTATACCCAGCAGTGGGTGAATTCAGGCTGCGGATTATGATGAAGAAATAGATGAAGAAGTGCACCAGAGTCATTGCAACTGTGGCGACGGAGTCCAAAAAACCATGCCTTCACAAATCTGTCAAATGTACAAGATACTACATAACTAAACAGGAATGCCTTCCATCTTTATTTTCTTCATAGTCATTTGTTATTTTACATAACTATGAACTCGTTTATGAATAGCATAAAAGCAGGTAATAAGAATCAAATCAAATCATTTATTTTTTTGCCAACATGGGTATAGAAGAAGATGATATGTTTTGGTAATGTTCTCCATGCTCTGCCGTCACATGGGCATGCAAAATTTACACTTAAATTACAATTTACTATCAAAATAACATGCTGAATAACAATAAATCTATCTAAATTATTAAATTGGAAAATCATTTTTATTTCAATGTCAAAGAGTATCCAGTAGTCAATAAATTAAATTAAATAGATGTCAAATTAGATAATAGTGAATAAATAAATAAAAGTCCTAGATTAATAATAATTGAGAGCTACATGTCTTTCTATTGTTGAAAATCTGATTAATATTATTGACCATAAGGATTCCCTATCAGCAGTCGATTATCATGATACAAACGCACGTCTGGCAGCATCGCGTCGTCGCGTCGGAGGATAGATAGATGGAGGGAATGCGTTTTTTTAACCGGCATTGGCAGGGCAATGACACAGCGGCCGGTCCACTGCCCGTTCTTGACCGTTCAAATGTTTACGCTTGGGTTTTAAGACTAGAAGGATGACTTGCTTTACACTTCACGTTGTCGTACCGTATCAGAAATCCTATTTACTAACATCGGGTGTAATCAACAACATTCAATTAGGTAGGCAACGTAATCAATAGGCGTCATCGTAGTAGTGTTTATTCATGGTTATCTATTTTGTGCACAAGTCTGTATTCCCCGTAGTGGCATGCAGGCGTATATTCTGCCCTCGTAACAGTAAACGCGGTACTTGCAAAACGGCGGTTTTCAGAAGAACGCGGTGATGAGTGCATTTTAAATTTCTATTTTAACTGATAAGTTAGAGTAGAGATTAAACAAAAAAAAACACTCTACTCTACTGTAACTGGTAAGTAAAAGCAGAGATTTAAAATAAACACTTCTAAAAACCGCCATTTTGCAAGTACTGTGTTTACTTACGAGGATAGTATTGAATTTGACTAAGATTGTCATAGTAACAAGCAAGTATTAGTATTGTAATTTATTATTTTGTGCATGTGGTGTTTACCCATCAAGTAATTGTTACGCTGTTATTTAATTTTATGAATGCCTCTGTATTCGGTGTGAACAATTGTTGGTGAAAACTAATTTAATAAAATAAAAGCATTTTTAAAAACAAGCATTTAAATATAGGTTTGCCTCATTTTTTTTTTCGTATTCTTCTCAGCAAACCCTTTGAATTTATACCCATATCATGGGGGTGCATAAAATAACTAGTCCGCCATCTTTCGGAGTCCGCGATATTGGACTTAGAATGACATCACTTAGCTAACCATGCATTGTCATCCAAACTAAACCGTGTATGCATAATTTCAGCTCAATCGGTTAGGGAAAACAGTTGTGTAAATCTTGAATTGACCTAAACAAACATTGCAAGTTAAATGAAAGCTTATAAGAAATCTCAATGCTCAGCCCCATCCGTCAAACCGCCCCCATGAAAAGCTCCAACACCCCCGTTGGAAACGTATGGTCTACTGCAACAGCCATCAGTCGTCAGACAGACATGACATCGTATCACTTGTCACACTTACTCTGTTTAAAAGCGTGGTACACATTGAGTAGCGTGAGATGGTCTCCGTCGATGTGCGCGAACCTCATCTTAGCCTCGTCGGCCGCCTTGCGCGCCTCGTTGGGGCGCACGAAGCATTGTTGGACTGTCAACATGAGGAAATTGCTTTTAATTTTACATTTAGGTTTAATAAGCTGGAAAAGACTTGACTACACTAAAATTGGTATAGTATAGTGATTAAATCATCCAAAATACCTAAGGCTTACAATCATTCATTGCTCTTGAAGTACTGAGCTTCTATCTTCTTAATTAGTTCTTCTTCTAGGTGTCAAAAAAGATAACATGAACATAACATCACGCCTGTTATCCCCGAAGGGTTCAGCAGAGGTGTACCTGACAATACACCCACATTTCGCCAGTTATGTTTAAGTCCCATGTGTTTTTGCAGCCTAACGATTTCTTCAAGGTGACTCCTCAGCAATTATCTCACCTGACAACATGGCTGTGATGGAGAGGATCTCGTTGGAGCAGTTGTGGTTGCAGCTGGCGATCAGCATCTTGGCCAGCTGAGGGTCGAGAGGGAACTCCGCCATCACCGCGCCCAAGTCTGTCAGGTTGCCGTCGTCGTCTGGAAATTACATGGAACAGCTTTAAGTATAACTTTCATTTATGTATGAACTCCCGAAAAAGAAGTAAGACGTATAGTTTAACCAGGTAGGGATCCAGACTCCAGGCTTTCTCAAAGAAATGCATAAAGGAAGAACCCAATAACAATGCATTAGACTCAGCGAGCGAACCCAGGACCAAAGTTGTAAAATTGATCAATCATGACTAATGTAGTCATGATAGTAACGTTAGTCAATATTTTGACTTAAGTCATTAGTCATCATCAATCATGCCTTGACTAATGCTTCTGATGAATTGATGAAAGGCCCAAGGCACGGGATCCCGTGTAGAAGATTTTAACATAACGACATATTACTTTGATGAATTTAGAAGAATATGAGACGACTAAAATGCACTATAGCTATTTGTATATCATGTCTATCATAAATAATTAATCAATCATGATTATTTGATTTACACTGTGACTAATCAATAATTACAACTTATTAGTCATTAATCATGTTTGACGTATTCAATCATTAGTCATTAGTTAACAAAATTGCCTAACACTGCCCAGCATAACTATTCACAAACAATCGAATCGTAACCGAATCGATCATAGAAACTTGTTCGATTATCTGAATTTCTAATCGAATGACTTGCAAAACGCTATTTACAGATTCGATCGGCATGGTAAAAAATTAACATTTGAGGAAAAAAAATTAATGTGGAATATAAATTATATTTTATGAGTATTTCTATAAATTTTACTGCATATTATATCCGTCGAGTAACTATAAATATATTCAAAAAGACAATTAACAATGATCTTATTAATAAATAGATCCGCAACAACTCTTGTTTAAGCAATAGTCGATGGTATAATACAAGATGTTATCGGACTTTGGCCACGCGCTATAATATCCACGGAGTAGTATTTGTTGAATAGACAATTTCCCCGCTTCTTTTGATATGCGGCACGCCGACGGTCCCTGGATTGCAGAGCCCGGTACACCATCTACTAAAATAATTTAATTGAAAGACTAAGAGTTACATACACCACGAAAAATCGTGTAAATACTTATGCAGCGGTCAACGAACTTCAGACAAAGCCTAAATTAGTTAACAGCACTTTTATTTTTGGTTCGATTGCACTTCCGACAGCAAATAGCTGTCGGCAGGATTGATGTCTTCGTATCGAATCACAATCGAATCGAATACTCGGTTTCGGTATTGTGAATAGCGATTAGAGGACTTTTTCGATAGGACTGTCGATCGATTGGATATGACAGCCAATCGAGTGGTTGTGAATAGCTATGCAGGACCCTATGTTAAGCTACAAGATTGCAGTAGTTTTGTATAGAGAATTGAGCTATGCCTTTCTAATTTCAAACCTGAAAGAAACTACACGAGCAAAGAAACATTAATTATATGAATTGGAGAACTGATATCGGCAGTGACAGCACGACGCCAAATCGGTTTGAGCCGATTACTGAGAGCTTTATCTACGTGCAGTCAAAGCGAAAAAATCATATGCCTCATTCTTGTTTGATGTATCTGTATGTTCGTAGTCTGCGACAACGAAATATTGTTTTGTTTTCTCACTCGACACCGCATTGTTTCGTCGCTTTTCGATGTTTTTTTTTTTAAACGGTATTCCTCACTAGAAATTTCTCCGGTATCGAGAATTTACAAACATTTAAACTCACATACACAAACAACCAGACCCGGAACAGGTACTTATAGGCCGTACAAATATTTGTACCGTGCGGGGATCGAACCCATGCAGCGCAGCAGCTAATCGCTCAGCCAATGCACCAACCACAAAAACGTTTCCTGGAATGTTCAAGCCGATACCGCGTATTAGTGTGGTTATTTCTATTAAGTATGGCAGTACAAGATCGAGTACAATAAATCTGATCACAGAAGTCTTAAAAATACATAACATCACGCCTGTAATCCGCGAAGGGTTAGGAAGAGGTGTACCTAATACACACATTTCGCCAGTTATACATGTTTAAGTGCCATGTATTTATTAAAATTACTTTGTATCTCATTGTAAGTGAACCTATGTATTGTTCTTATGAGAATAAATTCTTTAAACCGAAACCGATGTAATAGGGGGCGAGCCTGTTGCCATCAACCGGGTACAAATCCAGACTCCGTTGCTGATACTGAGAAATTCCTGATGGAAAAACCGGGACTCGAACCCAGGGCCTCATGATCAGCAGTCACGCTTGCGACCAGTAGACTGATGTAATAAAAAACAAAAATAGTCAAAAAAATTCTTACCCAAAGCCGCCAGATAATTCAAAAGCTCCAAAGCCCTCATCAGCGTCTCCGGGGCGGGTGGGTCCATGAAGTCGAAATGCACCAGATCATCGATGCCAAGCTTTTTCAGCTGCAAAACTACAGACCCTAAGTTCGATCTGCAACGGCAACAATTGTGCGTTGTGTTAGCTCACAGTCTCACTGCGGTTGAGGTTGACGGTTGGTTGGAGTCTATAAATGAAGTACTGTTAAAGGATATTGAAACCTGGATGAAATCCGACCATACTTAGAATTTTGTCTTGTCTTCTGTATGTATGAACAACTTTTTACGCGAATTCTCGTTAAATAAGTTGTTTTAAACATCTTAAAGCTCACAGTTATGTGGTTGCGAGTATTAGAATATACAGGGTGTAAGAGAAACCGACGCGAACACAGCAACCACATACTCAGTACATAATTCTAAACCCCCCAGTCAGTATCCCTTCCACTCGGTATATGACACAAATGAAATCGTCCAAATGTTGTGTCAATAATTTAAAAGTGTGCACAGATTAAGACAAACTGTCTATTATGGCTTTTGTAGTATCATGTGGATTAGCTCTAAGCTTTATCATTTCGGATATCACGCATGTGTACTCCCGACTCCCAACCTGGGGATCGAACCCAGCAGTCCACGCTCAGCAGTCGCACTTACGACCAGAGATCAACGAGGCAGTCACTGATACGTTAGCCCCAAGTAAAAAAGTCTTAAAACTAAATAATATAAAGAACTCGAATAACCAATCCCAACCAATCACCTTAAAATCTCCGGGTAAGTGTTATCCTGCATCTCATCTTTATAAGCCTTCTCGGTGTATAGTCTAAAGCATTTCCCTGGTCTTGTCCTACCAGCTCTGCCTGCCCTCTGTTGGGCTGACGCCTTGCTTATAGGAGACACCAGTAACGATTCCACACGAATCCTTGGATTATACACTTTCTGTTTCGCGAATCCTGGATCTATCACGAATACAACACCATCTATAGTCAACGAAGTCTCAGCAATATTCGTCGAAACGACAACCTTTCGACCTATCGCTCCATTTGCTCGATTCGGGGGCGCTGGCTCGAAAATTCTCTGCTGTAAATTAGGAGGTAGCGTAGAATATAAGGGTATGCATTTCAATTCGCCCGCATCTGGACCTAAATTGTCAATCTCTCGTTTGATTCGTTTACAAGCGTCTTCAATTTCTTCTTGTCCCGTTAAAAACAGCAGGATATCTCCAGAAATTTCTTCACAAATGTGGATCTGAATGACTGTTCGTATGGCTGCCTCCAAATAATCCCTTTCTGGTTGTGGTGTGTAGAATATCTCTACTGGATGCGTCCTGCCGGGGACATTCATGAGCGGCGCATTGTCAAAATACTGTTGAAACTTCCCCGCATCTAAGGTGGCTGACATGATAACAAGTTTCAAATCTGATCGCTGTTTTATAACCTCCTTTAGCACACCCATCAGAATATCTGTTGCTAACGTCCTTTCGTGAGCCTCATCGAGAAGAATTACTCTGTATTGTTCAAGCATTGGGTCTGACATAGCTTCTCTTAACAACATACCGTCTGTCATGTACTTTAAGATAGTTTGTGGTCCAGAGCAGTCTTCAAAACGAATGCTATAACCGACTTGCTGTCCTAGAGCTACATCCATCTCCTCTGCCACCCTCTGCGCAACAGACATAGCTGCTACTCTCCTAGGTTGTGTACAAGCAACGCCTTTGGATTTGCCTGCAGTTACGGCAGCGAATTCGACGGACCATTGAGGGATTTGTGTGGTCTTTCCAGAGCCGGTCTCTCCGACTAAGACTACACATTGGTGTGTATTGAGGAGTCTCATGAAATCGTTTTTGTATTCCCAAACGGGGAGGCCTAGGCGACGTCGGAGGAGTTCGTGGTAGCGCTGGGAGTGTGGAAGACCTGGGGACGATTAATTATTTATTAAACACTTTATTGTAAACCATGTAGAAACAAAAAAGAAAACCATATTGAAAACTAGTCGATCAAATCAATCGATTCAATTTTGGTGTACAATAAAGTATGTATATTCTATTCTATGCTAGTCGGTCGGTGATCGGCGACCTTTGGATGGACTGGAAGAAAGAGTAGACATTTTGGGCTATCACTGTACTGATATAGCATACATACTACTCAGAAAAGATAATGAATGACAATGTGAGTGGAACAGATTTCTTTGTTAGACATTATATCGAAAGATCTGCCGAAACTACGCTTAGATAACATACAAATTTACGGCTTCTAGTGCAGCTTAGGCGCCAAACTAGTGGCTCAGTTGTGGGCCGACACAGTTTAGCTTGCCATCGAGCCGCTAAGGAGAAGAAGAAGAAGTGCAGCATGGCTCTATTATCACTTGAATTACTCAGGAGGGCGTTGTTACATGTCTATATTTTTTTGGCTAGATCCATTTTTTTTTTGTCAAAATGAATAAATTATGTAGCCTGCCATATAGCGGCAAAACATTGAAATAGGTAGCCAGCACGCACGGTCGGTAAAACAGACGAATTTAGGACCTTCGACTAGTTGGTTGATATTTAAAACTGTTTTTAGTTTCTCCTGTAAAAAAGGGTGTTGTGCATTTAAAGTCTTGCACTGACGCCCACGATACTATGTGAAACAGTTAGTTCCGACTATGGCCACTCGCCAAAATAACCATGCGAGTTGTACAGTCTCGTTTTTCTTCAATGAACAAATTAGATGTTGAGATTCATTCAAAGATAATTTATGAGACAAGCTTCGAGTGTGTGTGTTTATAGTATATGTTTACAAGTGCCGGAAAACTTAAGAAGTATATTAAAATTCTACTTTGGGTTGCATTATTGCAATTTTCTTAAGGGTCTCAATTTTTTTTAAAAACCTTATAGCCTATGTTACTTCCTGATAATTTAGCTTTCTACTCGTGAAAAAGAGATTAAAATCGATCCAGTAGTTTCGGAGCCTATTCGGTACAAACAAACAGAGAAATCTTTCCTCTTTATAATATTAGTGTAGATTAATTAAAAGAGGTAGGCAGAAGACTATAAGGGTTGAACCTAAACCTAAGCGTATAAGAGTCGAACCCTAGCAAGAAACAGCGGGAATGTTATCGCACGCGGCAGCATCGACGGTGCGAACGGCAGCACGCTATTTCTCGCCCTAGCAAATGTCGGTTCGGAGCGAATGAAAAGGATAGGAATGGATAAGTGCGATTCCGTGCTGCCAGATGAGGTTCAACCCTAATAGTACAGACCTAATTGTGTCATGTCTTTCTCTCAGAATAAACATCACGCGTGGAATCCCCGGAGGGCAAGGTAGAGATGTACCTAATAGTACACCTACATTTCGTCAGTCAGTTAGTCCCATGTAATAGGGGGCGAGCCTATTGCCATCAACCGGGCACAAATCCAGACTGCGTGGCTGCTATGTAGAAACTCGTATAACATTTAGCCCGACCTGGAAATCGAAGCCAGGATCTCATATTCAGCAGCCGTGCCGGCGAATACTTGACCAATGATGCAGTCCAAGCATGCTAAAGCTTAATCAGCCTGTAATGTTCCCACAGCTAGGACACAGGCCTAATCTTTGAGAGCAAGAGGATTTTAACCTTTTGGCATAAACGTGGATCCGCGAACGAAACTAAGGTTATCTAAAAAAAGAACGCGCGATGTTGTTTTGTCGTTAGTCCGCGTTCCAGCAATAATTATGAAGGATACGTTTTAGCGAGCATGCTTCGAGCTTTTTGCCGAACCGAGCCATTCTGTTTGTTAAAGTCTGACATCTTCGTGAAGAATATTGTTTTTTTGACGAGCATTGACTAGACTGTTCGCTAGTCATCGTGAAAGTGTTCATAGCGATATTTGGCTCTATGCTTGGCTCTGTTCACCGCCACGGACGCCTATGGACGTCAAATCAAAAAGTGCTCACGACGCCACGGACGCCATAACACGTCTTATTTGGATGCGGTGAAATTGTGGCTTGGCGTGGAGGGCACGCGCGTTTGTTTATGCTCTGGCGTTCAAAAGGCTAAAAACGGCGAATGCTCGATGTTCTATTACAAGTGAATGCTCAAGTCTATCAGCACCTTAACAGGATTGCGCGGATCCACGCTCTGGCGTAAAGTTGATGTGATCCCAGTACGGGTTGGTGGTTGTCACATGTCTTCGATTATCTTACCAGTAAACGGGTTAACGCCGGGCGTGCTAGTGGCAGTGGGGGGCATGCTGGTAGCTAGGGTAGCCAGCGCAGTTTCAGACGTCTCGCCGCCGCCGCCGGATTTGGCTGCAGCGGCTGCCTTCTCCTCCCTGGGGATAATCGAAATAAACACTTAGATTAACAAAACTATAGAGCTTGTAAAGGTGCTCTCTTACCGGGAGCATTAGATTGTAATGTTCGGAGTGAGTGAGGAGCACCAAATGTAATGACATAATTACCTATGACTTGTTTCTGTACAAAATCAAATGTTGAATTGTTACATTACACCGACAGGCCAGTCTACACCGTACGGTTGAGAAACCGTGGCATAGACTGGCCAGAGACAAACAAATTGATGGTCCTACCAACATGTCGGTATTGACATCGTTGTTGACACTGAATTATCAGCAAAGTACTGCAGTAGTTATCAAGTGATATTCACACAAGTATGGGTGCTTCCCTGTCATAGAGAGGAGGCCTGTGTTCAACTAAAACCATAACCAAAACTTAAGTTGTTTTTTTTTCAAATTCAATGGTATTTTTTTTATTGTAGACATGTAAACACTTCTCTTTAGGTAGGGTTATTGCCATGAAGATTCTTCTGTAGCTGCCACAGAGTCTGGAATTGTGCCCCGTTAATGATTGCCATTATCGGGCACAATTCCAGACTCATCCCTATTACATGGGACTTAAAAATAACTCAGAACTGAATCAAATCCCAGGCTTCCAGTAATTATTTTTTATCTTAGTAACAAAAATGTGTTGACTTTTCTATTATACTATTGACTCTAAAAAGAATCATCGGCACAAAAATCTGAAGACACCGCCTCTCTTAACGTCCAGACTTCGTCTTGACAAGATCACTAGAGGCCCACACAGGTTTGTGTGGATTGTCCAGTGCACCTGTGTCACTGTTGGTAATTGTATAGCTCACCAAAGGCTCCAAGGTGTTACTTGATCATTCAGAAAATATTTATTTAAATACATAAGTAAACTCAAATATTTTCCAATGGCTGTTTTTGCTTCATCCAAGTTCATAAATCTGGCTAAACATGCGTGCCAGTTGTGAGTAACTGACCTTAATGAAAAACATTATGGATTTTTTTTTTAATATTAAATGGGCCTACTCTTGACCTCAATCTGGGCCTGAGGACAGAGATGAGGTTTCATGATTTTCTGAATGATCTATAATATTATGAAGAGATAAAATCTGTTGGTATTTAGGGGGTAATCTTCGGAATTACTGATCCAATTCAATTTTTTTTTTCACTGGTAGAAAGCTATGTTATTTGTGGGAGCTATAGGCTGTAAATTATATTTATATCATGCTTAATAACCCAGCTATCACAATTTTTGCGCACGAAGTCGCGGCCAAAGTCACTAATAAATTAGAAAATTTAAAAAAATAAACATGAACATTGAAACTTATGCATACTTTGTAAACACTGGCCTGTTTTTTTTTGTAAAATTCTAGTTTATTTTCTCTTTGCCTTTGGTTACACTTGGCTACCAGTACAACTCGTTAGACGTACAGAAAACTAAATCATTGCATACATAAAAGACTTACACAATGAAAGGTAACGATTTTTAACTAATAACCAACAAATATTTATTTGTTATTTTACTTGCATTTATTTCGGATTTTGGAATTTCGACTGTTTTTATATTGGTTATTTGCATTGTGGAGATAGAAAAAAGGGCTTTTACAACCGATGGGATATTCCGGAATTTAGGCATGCGCTCTTTAACTTTCTGAGTTGCGAAATTGCTTTACAAAGTAGCCCTTTGAATTTTTAATAATATTACTTCTATGCAATTTTTTTTCATCTTAATGATGGCTAACCTAACAACTTAGGCCAAAGAATAATAATATGACGAAAAGAAAGCATGCAAACCGGTGACTAAAAAATATCGAAGTGGTAATGAAAAAGTACGTACTAAGGCCCTGTATGAAGATTTCTAACCTTGGTTTCGTCTTCTAGAAGACAATAATAAGAAGATAAAGCTCGTAAACTAATGTGTGTCACTATTTCAACTGATAATTAAATTAAATACGGCAAACAAAGGCATGTAAACGATGAATTAAAGCATGGCACAACAAACGCTTGAAAACGTGTTACTAACCTTTTCTTTTTGATAAAGGGATCCATCACTTCGATGCGACGCTTAGACATTTCTGATTACAACACATATAACACCAAAACAAATTAAAATAGGAGAAAATTCTTCGAATTTCCCAATAATTTTTAACATCCAACAAGATGGCGACTTCGCTGCTTTGAAACAAAAAAGTTTATTTCAGTGTTGCCAGTCGGTCATGTCAGAAATCACCTGAAATATAAAAAAAATTAACCTTTTTGTAGAAAAAATAACCTTTCATATTTTTTTACTGGATAAATTGATAGAATAGAAAATTAGTTGTATTGATTTACAGATACATCGATGAGTATTTGAGCACTTGCCCGCATTTTTTGATTTATTCATATTGATCCTTTATAATAAAATTGATGCATTAAGAATTGATATGAAGTTAAACGAGTATCGAAATATCGCAAAAATATGGTCCATCAGATGCGCGCGCAAGCGCGCGTAATATGAATTCTAGTACATTTTTACATACTAAATATGAATTTCAAGTAATTTATTTATTGTTCTACTACTGCTAACGAAGCTTACCAACATGAAAAATTCTAAAATGAGCGTTCCGTTTCACGTTGCTTTTATGTAAAAAATTAAAAGTTAATTCTGCAAATCCCGAAAAATCACCTAAAAGTAACCTTTTCATTAGTGTAACCTAAAAGTAACCAATGCAGTTGAAAAATCACCTAAAAGGTTACAAAAGCAACCTTCTGGCAAGACCGGTTTATTTTGTTGTTTATGGTTGCAATGTTTAGTGTTGCATACAAAAAAAAAACACGGTAAAAAGTGAATTCAAATCAAAGCTATAAAACTCAGGGCGAAGAAACAGTTAAGTTAGTGGATCAGCCAGTGGTCTCAAGTGCTCAGGAAGTGACTGCGATTGTGGGTACCTGCTGAAAACTTATTCCGCCCGGACCGTCTTTTTATTTGTTTTTCTCTGTGTTCGTACGGGTACCACTCGTACTGGTACGAGCACAGAGGGAGCCACTGTCGCGCTGCTCAGTGTTTATCACTGTTGCGGTCGCGGCGGACCACGTGAAGAAACAAGATGCCGAAGCCAGGCGCCCGCGGTCCATCGGGCCGTGGAGGCGCCGGCACTGGCGAGTCTCGCTCGGGGCTGGACCGGACGACGTCGATGCCAAACATCGGCGTCCCAACGTCCGGTGCTACGCCCGCTGGACCCCCCCCTCCTCGGAGTGAGGAGAGGAAGGTGTCCAGAAGAAGTCTGGAGGGAGCCGGACCAAGCACGGCGGCAGCTGCGCACGGCCCGTCGACGTCATCGGCGCCTGCGCGCGTTGCGCCGGTGCCCGCGCCGAGCCGACCGCACGCCGTAGCCGTGCGACCGCCCGCCTTCCGTCCAGTGCCGATACAGGCCCCAGGGCCTGTCGCCGCGAACATAAATCGCGCACCGCATGCGCGCGCCTCCGCACCCACCGCGCGAGCCATCGTGCGCGACTCCGCGCAACCTGCGCGATTGTCCGCGCCGCCGCGCACCTCGGCGCCTACCACGCGCCCGCTGGCGTCCGCAACGCCTTCCGCGCCACCCGCGCGCCCCGCCGCGCAACCAATGACGTGCACCACCACCTCATCGCGCCTCACCGCGTCGACAGCGCCCTCTGTGGCTGCGTCCGCGGCGTCCGCGCCCGGTCGTGGTGCGCCAGCACTACGTGCCACCGCCGCCGGCCCCCCTCACAGCTTGCTGCCCGGGCCGTCGCAGGCGGAGCGTGGCCGACGCCCGCTACAATTAGCGACCATCACTCGCCCAACGACTCCGGCGCCCCAGGTGCCTGACTCCCCGGCACCCCCTCGTGCCTCGGCGTACGACTCGCCTGCGGGCCTGTCGGCATGCTCGTCGCGAGCCGGCTCGAGCATGTCGATGGTGTCGGCGGGCTCGGTCGACGCCGACGCCGACCATGTGCTGGGTTCGAGTGCACCTGCGAGGCGCACCCCACCTGCATCGCCGACGCCGTCGCTGGGATTCGACTTCGAATTCCGGCTAGAACCGCGTCCCCAGCGACGAAGAAGAAGCACGGACGAGTCTGAGGAGGAGGCGAAGCGCTACTGCCTCGACCCGCCGCGGCCACAGCGCGCACGCGCATCGCCGTCGGGTCATGGCACCGCAAGCTCACCTACGTTTGCGGAGGTGACTCGCCACACCCCTCCCGCGTCGCCGACGCCGTCAACATCGACGCCGACGCAGAGATCACAGGAGGCACAACACGGGGTGAGTGCCAATAATAAATCTGTTTCCCCCACACAGACGGCGGCCCCCACGGACAACGTTGGAGCGGCCACCGACCAGCCCAAGCCGAAGCCGCCCAAGCGGCCAAGGTATCCTCCGCTGGTTGTGGAGAAGCTGCCGGGTTGGGCCGCGCATTTCCGGGCCATCAAGGAGAAGCTGGGCCGGCCCCCCAATGCCCGTCCATACGGCAATGGGGTTCGTTTCTCGCCTGAAAGCGAGGACGAATACAGGCTGGTCCAGCGTTACCTGACCGGCCTGGAGAAGGAGAGCGGCGTCTCCTGGTTCGCCTATTCGCTCCCAGCGGAGCGAAGCTTAAAGGTGGCCATCAGGGGGCTGCCAGTGGACACCACCCCCGAGGAGATTGAGGAGGAGCTCCGCGCGCTGGGATACGAGCCGGAGTACGTGCGCCATATAAAGGCGCGCCAAGGAAGACCCGGCTGCGTGTTCCACGCCGTCCTGAAAAGGACTCCGGACGTACGCAATATCTTTGACACCACTGTGTTCATGTACATGCAGGGTGTCAAGATAGAAGCCTGGCGGGGCAAGCGTGGGCCCGCCCAGTGCCACCGGTGCCAAAAGTTTAGGCACTCGTCGCACCACTGCCACCGGCCGCTCGCCTGTGTCCGCTGTGGAGAGGGGCACGCGGCGCGTGATTGCCCTCGCCCACGTGAGGAACCGGCCACGTGCGCCAACTGCGGGGGCGATCACCCCGCTTGTAACATCCGCTGTCCCGTTTTCCAGGCGGAGACGCGGAACAGGCGAGCGGGCACCGTCGCCGCCACGACCGCCTCGCACCGACCGGCTGCGGTCATCGAGAGGCCGAAAGAAGTGGCCTCTACTGAGGCCCAGGGCGCGTCGCTAATGGCGGCGGCCAACGGGCCCACCGACAGGGGAGAAGCCCCCACCTCCTCAAGGCGGAGGAAGCGGAAGAAGCGAGGGGGCAAGGGGAAGAAACCCGCGCCCCCCCCCGCACCTGAAGAGGACACCTCCCGGGCCGACCAAGTCTCGACCGAG
The DNA here is from genome assembly GCA_964057025.1 of Standfussiana lucernea. NCBI lineage: Eukaryota > Metazoa > Arthropoda > Insecta > Lepidoptera > Noctuidae > Standfussiana > Standfussiana lucernea. Next base: position 10,505,596 of record OZ059811.1, read on the forward strand.
GCGCAGGCTGTCTACACAAAGACCGCCGTGGTGAAGACGGTGAGGCCGACAGCTGGCACCGGCACAGGACAGCTGCCGACCAAACCCAACGCTAGCAACAAAAAACCAGAGAGTGCCGACCCAGCTGTCGGCATAGAAAAGAAAAAGGAATTTACAGCCTGCGCTATAAAGCTACTGATGGACCTGATCAAGGCCATCAGGCAAGGCCAGGACGCGGAGCTGGTCATCCTCGACGGTCTAGCCTCCCTGCTCACCCTGTATCATGGCTAGGCCGCTGAGGGTGATTCACTGGAATGCCCGCGGCCTTCGAGGCAAGGTCGCCCCCCTCCGCCGCCTCCTGTATGAAGAGGACATTGACGTGGCGCTAATAAGCGAGACGCACCTGGGACAAGAAGACAAGCTCAGAGTCTCAGGATACCTCGCTTATAGGAAGGATGAAAGGTCGGCAAGCAACACTCGTTACCGTGGTCTGGCGGTACTAGTGAGGCGTAGAGTCGTCCATCAAGAACTCCCCGTGCCGTCGCTCGGCACGTTTTACGCCCTGGGTGTGCAGCTACACGTTGCTGGCGAGGATCTCGCCATCTACGCCGGCTACAAGTCGCCCTCGGCTCAATTAGACCACACGGAGCTGAGGGCCCTACTTGAGGCCCACGGCGCGACGATCCTTGCCGGCGACCTTAACTGCAAGCACCCGGCGTGGAACTCGGCCGTGACGAACCCGGGAGGGAGACGACTCTACGCGGACGCGGAAGCCTTCGGCTACACGGTGTCCGGCCCAGAGACGCCTACCCACTACCCGGAAAACCGCAACCACATGCCGGACGTGCTGGACATCGTGGCCCACCGAGGGCTACGCTGCCAGATCGCACAACGAGTGTTGGACGACGAGTTACAGTCAGACCATCATCCTGTACTCGTCGTCCTATCGGGGATGCCGACCCGACAGATGCCCGCAGCGCCACGTCGAAGAATCAATTGGGACACCTTCACAGAAAAGATTGAGGCCACCACTCCAGCTCGGCCCACGAGCACCTCCGCGGACGTCAACCAGATGGCGGTAGACGTCACTGCTTGCATCCAGAGTGCCTTGGAAGCGGCGACAGCACCTGTATCGCAGGAGAGAATCGCCGTGCAACAGCCGCCCCTACCTGCGTACTTGCGGAAGATGATCGCCGTCAAGAGGCGCCTTCGCAAGCAGTGGCAACAGTTAAGATGCCCCACATTAAAGACAAAATTGAATCGTCTCGCGGAGAAGATCAAGGCCGAGCTGCAAAACCGAGAAGCCGAGAGCTGGGAGGAAAGAATAGAGGCGACGGCCGGCAGTTGGCCGTCCGTTCACAGACTCTGCCGCCAACTCACGAGTACCCCGGCTCCGGTGCGCCCGCTATTGGACAGCGGAGGGGCGCTTAAGTACATAGCGGAGGACCGGGCGGAGGTCTTCGCCTTGCACCTGGAGCGTCAGTTCCAACCGAACCCGACCAGCGACGTGGAACATGTCGCAACAGTCGAGAAACACCTTGGGGACTACTTCGCCACACCGATAGCTCCCGAGGAAGACGCCATCTTTTTCTCGCCTGGGGCAGTCAGACGCGCCATCCAAAGGACGAGGCCTAGGAAGGCTCCCGGTGCGGACGGTGTCACCAATGCAGCGCTGCGCCAGTTACCGTACCGCATGGTAGCGGCGCTGGCGCGCCTGTACACGGCGATACTGCGCACCGGGACCTTTCCCGCCTCGTGGAAGGAAGGGCGCGTTATTATGCTGCCCAAGGCGGGGAAAAACATCCTGAAGCCGGAGAGCTATCGGCCTATCACGCTGCTGCCGACCATCTCCAAGGTGTTCGAGTCACTCCTGTTGCGGCACCTCCTGCCGCACATCACTCCGCGGCCGGAACAGTTCGGGTTTCGGTCGGAACATAGTACGACGCTTCAGCTGTCGAGGGTACTGCACCACATGGCAGCTGCCTTAAACAAGAAGGAATACTCGGTCGCAGTACTCCTCGACATGGAGAAGGCCTTCGACCGGGTATGGCATGACGGCCTTGTTTACAAGCTGGCCACCTCCAAAGCGCCCCGTCGCGTGGTAAAGGTGGTCCAATCTTTTCTGTCCCATAGGAGTTTTCGTGTGGTGGTCGAGGGTGCGCTCTCCAGCGCCCGCCCGGTGAGAGCCGGCGTCCCGCAGGGTAGCTGCGTGTCACCGGCGTGCTACTCACGTTACACCGACGACATCCCCACGACGCCAGAGGCGATGCTCGCGCTGTACGCTGATGACGCCGCGTACATTACCACCTCGCTCAACGCGAAGTACGCGGCGGTTAAGATGCAGCGCGCGCTAAATCTGCTGCCTGACTGGCTGTCCAAGTGGCGACTGTCGGTTAACGTGGGTAAGACGCAGGCGCTGGTTACTGGGTTAGCGCCCCTCCCGCCCCCCCTGACGTTACAAGGTGCCGACGTCGAGTGGTCACCCCGGGTGAAGTACCTGGGTGTCACCATCGACCGTCGGCTCTCTATGAGTCATCACGTCCGCCAGGTCGTTGCACGGACTAGGGCTGCCCGCGGCCAACTCCGTTCAGTGCTCTCGTCCCGCCTCCCGGTGCGCGTCAAGTTGGGCGTGTATAAAACTTATATACGCTCAGCACTGACGTACGCCGGTCCCGCTTGGTTCGCCCTCACTGGCGAGGCGAGCAAGAAAACCCTCCGCGCGCAGCAGAGTCTAGCGCTGCGGACCATAGTCGGCGCCCCTCGCTATGTGAGGAACGATGTCATCCAGCGGGATCTCGGGATTGAGAGCCTGGACGCCTTCATCCGGCGCCTCGCGACGGGAATGTTCGCGCGTGCCGACGCGTCTGCTTGGCCACACGTCAAGCACATCGCGCCCTGGCATGCGCGCCCCCCTGACGCGAGGCGCCTTCCCCGCGACCTGGCCGCGGACGGTGATGACTCCACCCCCCCTGACTTGACTCCCGGGTAAGCTGTACCAGTCTACACGCAGCTTACCTGCACAATACGACTCCACACCATACTCGCACCCTGCTGCATGACGTGTTCTAAGTTAATATAGGCACGTCGCGCAGCTCGAACATCCATGCATTCCTCTACACTCACTTAGACTCACGCAAGATGGCGCGACGCGGGCCCGCGCCCCCTTGCAGACACTGGGCGGTGTTACACAACACAATACCGCCCACACACACACGTCGGCTCCTTAGTCTGAATCGTAACCGGCTAGCTCTGGAAGCGGGGCGGACGGGAGCCTCACAACCATTGTAGGTGCGTCGTAGTCGACACCTCTGTCGCTGGTCGTCACTTGCTGGGCCTCCCCTGGGCAACTGGGGGTCTCACTCGGCAGGGACTGACCGCCGGGGTGTCGTGAAGAAAGCAGCGCTGTCTGACAGCGCTGTGGCGCGCCTGCAATAACTCTCACAGCAACTACACACAGGGGCACACGTTAGCTTGACGTGTCCCCCAAGGCCGAAGCCTATACGGCCACCCAACGCCGGGCCCGTTTTTACGGGCCGAGGATAGCCCCCGCGGCTAAGGGGCGATGCCCCGTAACCGCTCGCCGCGCCCCCTGACGGGGGCGCTGCGACAACCCCACTGCGAGTTAAGTTAGTTTGATGACTGAGATTTTTGTAACATAAATTATTAATGGTGGGAAGATCGTATACCTATAAAAATGTAAACTCACTAGTGGTTTGGTGCGACAAAAGTGCTAGAAGCGGAAGGCACGGCTCGACAAAGGGTTGCTTAGGTTTTTTATTGATTTGAGTGTTTAATGTACACCCATTGCAGCTAAGAAAAACAGATTACTTTACAGTCGTTTAAAAGAGGTTAAGTCTTTAAACTTGTATGAAATATGAATTTGCAAACGCATTCACATTGTAAAAAGGAACGACCCGCCCAGTTTAGTTTATTTCGGGGAACAAATAGTAAGCGAAGGAAATTACATATTATTCCTACTGGAAGCATAGAGTAGGAATTTTGAATATTTAAATACTGTTTTAAACCATCAATCTTTTGTTTTGAAAAGGTACAAACACATATTGTACAAATAAGCTTTAATTGTTAAGATAAAATTGGTTAAAATTGTGTGACACAATCAATGTGATGGTAAAGCAAAACGGAATGAACTCAAACAAAAATGTCAGACAATGTCAGACGACAGACACTAAACTAAACGGGAACTGCGTATTTTGTTGTGCTAATTTCAGTCAAAAATCATAAATTATTTTTATAAATGTGTAAATAATTCACGCGTCCCTTATTCTTTAATGTATTCGAGTGTTTCTGTGATTTACTTAAGACCTTGGAGTGAACGTGAAGTGAGGTGAATTGAGGATAATGTACGAACGAGCTTCGATTCTTTGTGATCTGTTATAGTAATATTTCACAAAAGATATAAAACACCCAAGTAATCTGTATAAATAAACATAGACGTGAGTATTTTGCCATTTAAATCAGTTTTATTAGCACGTTATTTTCTTTTGCTGCACAATTTCAAGATGGCGGAAGTGTTACCTTTTATTTTGATTATTTTGTTTATTTCTCTAGTTGCAGCAGTCTACCATTCGATTTACACGTTTTGCTGTTACTTTAAATAGCTGCAATAAGTCTTGGAGATTAATTTTAACCGTCTTTGAAAAGAGGTCGAAAAGGGTTAATGAACTTGTTGAAACCTGTCCAAGTTTACATCAAGTTTATAAAAAAAGTGAGAAAAAAGTTTGTCGTCAGAAGATTCGTGTTTTAAAAAAAAATGCATTATTCCAAACCTTTTATGGTAGGTAGGTAGGTACCTAATTCAGCTTTATTGTAGTGTTATTGCTGTTACTTGTGTGAATAATATTAGCACTTGAAATTTCAACTTTTAGCCCCTTCGCACATGGCGTCGTATCGTAAGCGTATCGTAGAACGCGCGTAGTACGAGAGCAATATGAGCAGGAACATGTTCAAACAAGTCCGCACACGAAGCGGTGTTGCAGCGTATCGTATGAGGTGTTCATTGTCATTACGATAGACGTAGCGTACTGGCGTAAAAAAGGAAGCGACAAAAAAAAATTACAATGAATACTGCAAAGGTTATAGAATTTGTGAGCCTAATCGAAACCTTTCCTTGCCTATATAATCATTCATTAAGTGATTACTCTAGGAAAGATGTAACGGAGAAAACTTGGGAAAGATTAAAAATATTATAGTTTTATTTACCGTAGAGTTATCATGATTCGTTCTTCTGGGGGTACAGCTTCTCTCATGTTAGTACTTATCATTTTTCAATAGGTGTGGTCCTAAAATATTTCGAAGTATTGTAAATGTATCCTTCCTCATTCGATAAAAACTGCGGAATTTATTATCATTTTCTGACAGTTCACGTGCAGCAACAAACAATCTTTTCTTGTAATTATTTGCGATGTATGGATGGATCCAATGAGCACGTCGCTTTCTACTTCTAACGAAATCAAATAACAAGAAATCCTCTTCGCCTGAAGAAAAAGTAAGGTCATCAATAAATTCCCCAAACACATCTGGTACGCTTGACGCCATGATTTCAACTGAGATATAACAAAACGATACGTCTACGCGACGATTCGTTTGTAGAACACTCCGTGTCTCGTGCGCGTAGCGTAATTACGATACGCGCACGAGACAACTACGCCTACGACCCATGTGCGAAAAGCCTAACTCGTCAACATTTTTCTTAGAACCACAAACTTAAAAAAAAGTCCATTCTCAATATTCTTCCTCTAATTGTCAATTTCCTGCTTTTCAATATTGCCAGGAGTCAAATCAAAGAAATTTTACATTGTGGCCATTCTAGTAATATTTTTACCCAATAATTTAAGTTTGTGTCATATTGTGATATTCTTCGGATAGCTGTCTTTGTATGTAAAATGCATGTATACCTATATATTGTACACGATGGAAAACAACGTGACTCCTGTAGTCCCTGAAGGATTAGACAGAGGTGTACCTAATAGTATGCCCCCATTTCACCAGTTATGTTCCCCCAGGGTTGATTTATGGCATAGGCATGAGCCAATTGCAATAAACCAGGCACACATCCAGACTCCATGGCTGCTAATGAGAAATTTCTGATCCAAAACCACAATAACACTTTGCCGACCCGGGAATTGAACCCAGGACCTCTTGCTAAATTGTTTATGAATAACTGAAGTGTCAGATGCAGTACTCACAACAAGTATGCACATACAACTATAGATGTATGAATGTACATGAAGCATAAGAAGTATTTATATTCATACACATGGTCTTCTTCGTCATGACGATTCAAAATCATCTTAAAACCTTACTCCTTGAACTTCAGTCTACCCCACAAAGATCGAGCATGTGACACATATTTACAACATTAATTTTGAAGCGTTGACAACAAATTCTCACAATTAAAGTCAATTAAAGTGCCTACCCAATTAACTTTTATGGGTGACTCAGTGTAACCACAATATTGTTAAAGACAGAAGGCTTAACAAAGGTTCAGGTTGTCTATCTATCGTATGACAAGAGTTTTACAAATGAATATGCATGCACGCATAGGTCTAGTCGGTCATTTGTTTGGTCAACCTGGAAACCTTCTATTTACGGAGATGTTGGAGGTTTAAACGCATCTATCAGCACAATGTTTTGAGTGTGTTACATTGAGTCCTACCGCAAACTGCGTTTTCTCACCCCAGCAAAAAAAAGTCGTTTCCCAGCAATGATGCACAGAATACTTAGTTGACAGTTTTTTGAAGGGTCCGTTTACACCTTGTATGTATGTGTCTAAGCGTGTGTGCCTTCTAAATCTATTCTATTGTATGGTGCAGCTAAGTATAGACGCTTGGTTTAATCACATGGTTGATTGAAATGAGTGTATGTACAATGTTACATACATAGGGTATTGCAGACTTTATGTGACCAGCATACGCAATTTGTATTGTCATGTAAATGTATGGAAATCATATAACTGAGCATGTTAAATAGTTCTCAGGTGAATAATAGGTATAATCATTGGTTTTTTTTTAACACACCATAGATATTACTTAATGTCCTAATGAATAGTGACAGATAGTAAGTAAAAAGATACAAAAAAAATAGGTTTCTATTACTATTAACTTGGCACAAATCTAGACCGGGCTGCTACTGGTAATAATGTTTATAAATAATGTTAACCGAAACTACTCAAGCCTATCAGCATAGTTATCCATAACTAAGGACAATATTGGCTTAAGGAGACCTCATCTGCATAGTATTTTTTCGACCTATCGGCATTGTAAATTGTAACCTTACCAGGGGTGTGTGTGGGATCAAGTGTAAGATCCAATGTAAGAAATCATACAAGAGCAAAAAAGAATGTGTGTGTGTGTTCTCCTATTAAAAATAAAAAAAAAGATGTATGTGTAACAATAAAAGAATTTCGGGCGCCTTGGAGACGCACACTACATTTAAAGAATACTTGCCAGATAGAACAATTCGAAGAGTCAGACCTCTAATCTGCCGGGGGGGACTAAACTAGGATAATAGAAACAATGGAAATACCTTAGTTTATTAACTTGTTTAATATGTCAGTAGCTTCCTTTTTTTAAATATTAAATGACTAATTTGAGGTTATTATTATTGTTGCATCTTTATATGAAGAAAGTAAATTAAGTTTGGGCCAGATTTCTGGCATAAAAAAATGTTAAATTAGACCTCAAGATTTCGGCGTCGAAGATGAGAGAATCCAGAATCCATGAAATGGAAAATTATAATCATACGGAGAAAAAAAACGCCACAGCAGGGCGTTTTTCCGTTAATAAATGACTTTTCCCGTGTGCACCGATAAATCCAAAGTAGGTGACAATCACACTAGAGCATCATCCAATATTGAAATTCGAAGAAATTAAGGATCCCTCCTTCAGAACACCTCGTCCTGGGTGTTTAAGGCAGCGATTATGGCATCATCTGGCCTAAAAATATCCGTGATTATACCGGATTTGTAAAATTAAATTGGCGAGATAAATGCCGCGATGACGAAATCAGATCGTAAAGTGAAACGTCAAAAAAATGACAGTTGCCGAACTAAACCAATGCCAATAAAAGACAGTATAAAAATCGTTCCGAAATCGACTAAAATGTGAAAAGCATGTAACGGTTTAAAAAACACGTTACAAAATGTAAATCCCTAAATACAACTTTCATCAAAATCATTTGAGCCATTGTCAAGAATGTGATTACAAATATAATTATTGTTCAATTATCAGTATAGCATAGGATAAACTATGTTGGGGTCCAGTATTTTACATAGAGCGACTGCCTATCTGGCCTCCAGAACTCGGTTACTAGGTAAGACAAATACCCTTTGGCAAGTCTGGTTGGCAGATGTACAGAAACACAAAAACAATGTTTTTAAAAATTTTGACTTACGAACTATGCCCCACAAAACTGGGAACGGAACAGACGGTAAAAAAAATAAAGTTACCGTTTTCTAAGACTAACACAAAAAAAAAGAAATATTAAAACGTATGTGTGGAGGTGTGTGATGAGATGATGACTAATAGAGTAGTATGAAAGAAGAAGACATGCTGCGCCAACTCCAAATGAATTGGGACAAGGGCAGGAGAATGATGATTAAATGTATGTGTTGTATCTTTTCCAGATGGTAGTTCGCCGGACGAACTTTGCATGTGCAATATAAGACACCGACTTTAAACTGAAGATGGGTCAGCAGACGTCTAGAAAGAGTGAGTACCTTCATCTATTTTACATGGCAGTCGAACAAAGGAGTGTTATAGTGGACACCATAAAATTGGTTCAGACTTTTAAAACTTTTAGTGGAATTAAAAAAAAAACACGAATATATTTTTTGAGCCAACCAGAAAGAGCTTTAAATAGGCGTTTAAATAAGCCGTGCAATAAAAGTGAAAAGACTCCAGTCGTCTCGTTTCGGTTTGGACTCGCGATTCGACACCTCGTCCGACTATTTAATTTTATTGTATGGGCTACCTGTTTCTAACCGGGCCAACATGGTCTTTGACCGGCTTAAGTCGATTCCGCGTCGATAAGTGTGGTAGCGTCCGACCGAGGGTCGATTTATGGCCGAAGCCGATTAATCAGCTGTCGCCACAATCTTCGGCCGAAGCCAAAGTTTTAATAACGCTAAGAAATTCAGTTTTTGATTGGTTCGAAGTGTAAAAATTTAACTTTTATATTAAAACTTCATGTTGAATTGGTAGAAACCACATAACGAGTTGACTAACTAAAATAAACTTGCAAGTTGTCTAAAATAATAACACTTCAATATATGTCACTCCTTCCTTCACTCCTTCCATCGCGCATTCGTAACAGTACGTTCAATTTCGGCGCTTCAAAATTCAGCCCAATTTGGCCGAAGCCGAAGGTGGATTTTCTGGACGAAGGTAGTCGAAGCTTCGGTCGGATACTATAGTGTAGTCACTCCCTATAATGACAAAAACAGCATGATACTTTCTGTTGTAACATTGAGAATGCGTCTGCACATACATAACATCACGCCTGTAATCCCTGAAGGGTTAGGCACAGATGTACCTAATAGTATACCCACACTTCACCAGTTATGTTTAAGTCCCATGTAATAGCGGGCGAGCCTATTGTCATCAACTAGAATCCGTGGCTGCTTCTGAAAAATTCCTGTTGGAAAAGCCCAGTAACATGTTGCCCGACCTGGGAATCGAAGTCGACCTCATGCTCACTGGGCCGGACTAACGAGGCCGTCTGGAAATTTGTCAGAGAAATGAACTATTCTAAACCATGATGTCCTTTTGTTGCTAGGCGGCGAGTGCACGTGCGGCTGTGGCGCATGGGAGCGACGCCGGTACGCCGAGTCGCCGAGCAGTGTGCACCGATACGTCAGCGCCGTCACTGATAGGTAACTAGAACTGTCTATTTTTACTAGTATGCGCGTCATCTACACCCTGACAGCTGCAGTCTAACAGCGACCTTATTGTCACCACAATAAAGAGCACCATACTTAGCTACGTATAGCGACGACTCGGGAGGCGGGTTGTGCGCACACGAACTAATTATTGTGGAACACCTATTACCATGGCCCACCAGCAAGACCGTAAACCGATTGCGAAGGTGGGCCACTGTAGATACAACTTGTCCCGGGATATTCCGAAGAAGCAGGGGGTGACTGAGGTGCCTCAACACAATCCATGGCTCACCTCCCGCTCTGCTCTAAGTGGACTTGCTCTTTGAGGGACCTGTCCGAAGCCACCACCAACGCCGCTGAGGTGGCAGTGTTCTGGTCAAAATTAATTTGGTTGTAAAAAAGGTAATCATCGACACGCCCACCTGGAAGACCCTAAACCGATAGCGAAGCCTGATGGGCCGCCGCAGATACATCTCGGTCTGGTGAGAGTATTCTGATGAAGCAGGGTGTGACTGCGGTGCCTCTACACAAACTATGGCTCATCTCCTGTCCTGCTCTAAATGGACTTGCTTGCTCTTTGAGGGACCTGTCCGAAGCCACCACCAACGCAGTCGAGGTGGCAGAGTTCTGGGCGAAGCTAATCTATACTAATATTATAAAGATAAAGAGTTTGTTTGGTTGTTTGTTTGGTTGAACGCGCTAAGCTCAGGAACTGCTCGTTCAAATTGAAAAATTCTTTCTGTGTTAGATAATCCATTTATCGAGGAAGGTTATAACATTACTCTGCGACCAAGAGGAGCGGAGCATCAATCAAAAATGTTACGCAGACGTAGTTGCGCGGGTCAGCTAGTCTATACTTCTATGCTAATATTATTAATGCGAAAGTTTGGATGTATGGATGGATGTTTGTTACTCAATCACGCCAGAACGGCTGAACGGATCTGGATGAAATTTGGCACAGAGATAGATTATAGTTTGGAATAGCACATAGGCTACTTTTCATTCCGGTAGGACGATCCCGTGGGTCATATATCAAACTCCACGCGGGCGAAGCCGCTGGCATAAGCTAGTATTTTATACATATAAGTAAAGGGACCTATGTGATCTTCGTTTTATTTATTTTTTATTTTTGACAATGTTTCTATTTTATCCCTCGTATCTTTTTGTTTAACGAACATAATTGTCGTATAAACTCTCCCGTAACGTCCAGATGGAGTGGGCGCGAGTGCGCGTGCCGACGCCGACGGTGGCGCCGCCCGGCGTGCGTCTGCACGGCGTATAGGAGAGTTAGTGACGACAGGTATGTGTTATACGTGGTCATGTTAAATTAGCTAGTGAAACTCCGCAGTTTCACTACGTACAAGGTGGAAGGGACACCGACGCTTAAACGGTCACCACGTATTCATTAGATAGATAGAGATTTTAAAATGAGGTGTTGCAGTTTTGTAGGAAACAGATTTTTTTTTTATTACCGCTGAATAATTTATATGTGTTCAGAATGATGTACTAAATACGTGGTGACCGTTCAAATCAAAGCATTTACCGTTACCGTGTTAGCGTCGGTGTCCGTCCCACCTTGTATGTAATGAATATTTTAGTAAGGAGTTCAACGTGTGCGTGCTGCCCATGCAATTCCCGAGAATGGCATGTTACTGACAGATTTTAATCACCAGTCACTCCTGGACTAATGATAAATCATTTCTATATTTTAATAAATAATTGCATTGCGTTAAGAAATAAGGAATCATGCGACAGTGTTATAAAAATGGAAATTGAGCTTTAAAATTATGCGACTAGCATCCAAAACTCCATTTGAAGTTGTCCTCTTGATTCGTTGTTTCTTAACGCCGTTCAATTAGTTGCCTGCCTCATTGGTTTAGTGGTAAGGAAGCGCGACTGTTGAGCATGAGATCCTGGGTTCGATTCTCGGGTCGGGCAAAGGGTTATTGGGTTTTTTCCACCAGGAAGGCCCGGTTCATGGCAATAGGCTCGCCGCCTATTACATGGGACTTAAACATAACTGGCGAAATGTGGGTGAACTATTAGGTACGCCTCTGCCTAACCCAGGCGTGATAATGGCATGTTATTATTGGTGTTTACAGGCTGGCCGCTGTTCTAACACTTGGTGCCAGGGATCTACGGAGGGAGTTGGATGCGATTGTCATAAACACAGGTAAGAAATGAACCTTTACGTGATGTGCTCAGGAATCAGGGCTCCATTGACTTCCCATACGAAACACATCGGTAACTGTTCAAATGTATCTAAAATAATCATTCACATACAAAGTAGTGACCTCTGTTGTCATAGTTTGTAAACTTATTGCTACATTATCTGTGGCATGTCTATTAGAAAAAATTTAGTGTAGTTCTCTATTGACACAACGCGGTCGTTTTATTAGAATAACTCCCATTGTTTCGGGAAGCAGTGATAGTCTAGTGGTTTGACGAGTTCGAACCCGAGACACGCACCTCTGATTTTTCGGAATCATGTGGGTGTTGTTTAATTATCACTTGCTTCGTTAAAGGAAAACATCGTGAGGAAACCAGCATGTCTGAGAGATATTTGTCGACGGCATGTAAAAGACAAGTCAGAGGCCCATGGGCGGCATAAAAATTCTGGGAGATGCCATTTCATCACGATGTTTACAATCACATGGTGATGTCTGCCTGGCTTCGAAGCCAAAAAAAAAAGCCAAAGGTTAACTGGTAGAGAATGCCTTGTGGCATTAAGTCTGCCTATGTACCACTATTATACATGAAGTTTAAATAAATAAATAAATAAAATAAGCCACGACCTACGACACGCTTCTGTCTTGATAGCGAACAATCAAAATAATTTGTGTCCACATCATATATACCTGTATGTTTCCGACTAAAATTAATGATAATGTTCCAGACGGTGACACGGGCCGGGACAGCGGCGAGCCCACCGCTGAGGTGTACGTGCTCTCCGTCGCACCTAGAACGTAAGTCACGCTAACTCTATCAGAACAATAACACACGTATCTATAAACGAGTCAAAGTGTTTACTTGAGTAAGTGTCATTATATTATAAGATACGATTTTTATTACTGTAGTTTAATAATTGCTTGAAGTTAGAACTGTAAATAGTTAGAATTCTTACACCCGTATCTATAGTCAAGTTAAATAATTACTTGAGCTAAAGTAATCAAAGAAAGCAATGCTAAGAATTCTAACTTTTTACAGTTCTAGCTTCAAGCAATTTATTACTAAACTAAATAGTAAAAATCGTATCTTAAAAAATGAAATTTACTCAAGTAAACACTTTGACTTGTTTATAGATACGGGAGTTAGCTTTGCTTTTTTTTTAATGTAATTCACAAAACTGATGTACAATCACAAAGAGCACAAAAAACGGTACAACAGAAAAAGACTGATTGACATCTACTCGATGTGAATCTTTCATGCACATACATTGCTTTCTTTGACAGTTTTAAATTCATGTCTATTGCACAAATCATTTGCGCATAAGTGCAGTCGTGTTTTTTGTTTTTTTAATAACTATTTTATCTTGATTTTAATTTAGCCTTCATTGAGTTTATAGACCAAATTTCAAAATATTTGTGGTTATTCCAGAGCGGAAGGCGAGGGCTCACAGGAAGGCAGCAGGCGCACGGAGCTCACACAGAGCAACGATGCCATACGACTGCACCCACACTTTCAGGTAACATCCTGTTCAGGTTTTCATAAAGTAGCTGTTGCCCGAGAGCTTTGTCCGCCTGAAATTATCATAAAAATATTACTTCCTTATTTGATTCGGATTTTGTTAACAACTTCAAGGGTTTTTGTTTTGCATGGAACCCTAATGTTTTTTTTAAATAACAGTAGTCTAAGTTACTCCTTATAACATCAGCTATCTGCCAGTAAAAGTCCCATCAAAATCGGTCCAGCCGTTTCGACAAATTACATTGTGTTTAAAAACATTCCACATAAAAATTATAAATCACATAAATAATAGCTTTGAACTAACTTTTGCGCGAAAAAACCATTTGCTGTTTCATACATTTCGTAGCGAACATGAATGTATGGAAAGCATTCGTTTTATTTTCGCTATTGTCCCCAATAAGACCCCAAGCCGTCAGTTACGCATTCAGTATATCAAACTAAGTAAGCTTGAGCGATAATACTTGTTAAAAACAACCATTACTGTAGCTCCAGATTTTGATCAATTGGTTCCTCCAAGAGTTCCATGCCAGTGTTGTAAGTGGCATTTTTACTCTTCTATGTACTGTTTGCAGGTCCCAGACTAAGAGTAATGTGACATATTCGTTTGGCGGCAGGTGGTGTGCGGCGGGGAGCTGCGCGCGCTGCTGCTGCGCGCGCCGCCGCTGCCGCAGCAGCCGCACGCTCCGCACAAAGTGCACACGCAGGTACACGACCACGTTACTAGCTCATATTGACAACCCAGTGTCGAATGACCAATGGTAATCCGACTCTATTCTGCCACTTGCGGCGCTGAACATTCGTTGGGCACACTACTTCTGTCGGTCTTCAAAGTTTGTCCGAGTGTAAACGATGACACACTAACATCTATAGTCAAGTTAAAGTAATTGCTTGAATTCTTAGCTTTGCTTTCTTTGACGGTTCTTACTTCGTTTAAATTCTTGTCTATTGCATAAAAATTTTTGCAAGTAATTACTTTAACTTGACTAGAGATACAAGTGTATGATTTTTCTACTAAGTATTTACAGTTCTAACTTTAAGCAATTACTAAAAAAACCGGTCAAGTGCGAGTTGGACTCGCGCACCGAGGGTTCCGTACAAACCTGTGGGTATATAACTTTTTTTTATATGACGAAACTAAAAATTTACGGTTTTCGTAATTTTTCCTATATCTGTACTATAAGACGTGACTTCGTACAAAATTTCAAGATTCTAAGTTCACGGGAAGTACCCTGTAGGTTTTGATTCCCGTGCGAGTTGCGGAAATTTGCGGCCTAAGTGGCTGTATCTTTTGATTGCGTTGACTTAGAAGGTTGATTTTTCTACAGCTTCCAGGGACAGTAGAACTAAGTATCATATAGAAATTTCAGTTTGATACCTCCACGCGTTCCTGAGAAAAACGGTCTTGACAGACGGACGGACGGACGGACGGACGGACAACAAAGTGATCTTATAAGGGTTCCGTTTTTTCCTTTTGAGGTACGGAACCCTAAAAATGACATTTACTCAAGTAAAGACTTTGACTCGTTTATAGATACGGGTGTTAATTTCAGTGGAAAGTGTTTACTATGCTACGCCTTAGTTGAGGCATCTCTAAACGATTCATCCCTTCGCCAAAATTTACACATTCTCTACATTTAACTAACTTTGAACAGAAATGATTACTTTTAAACGATTTATTTTTCTCGGAAAATTCACATCGAATAGCGTCGTCACACTTGTGTGACAGTTTCTTTATAAATGTCGTATTAACGACAGTGTATTGAACTGGTAAGTAATAACGTTTTATTAAATAATTTCGGATGATTGTTTAATGAAGGATTTTTTCATGACACGGGAACAGATTGATATTAATCATTTGCACACGGTCCGTTTCTACCGAGCGCACAAATCATCGTGCAATTTCTTCGATGCCACTGAATAAAGAACTGTTCCAGTATTACCTTTAAGTATACAATTGGACGCTCGAGCAAACTGTACACTTCCTATACTATTTGTACAAAACTGTCGTTTAACACTATCTGAACAATGTTACACAACCGTAAAAAGCCGTTTGATACACGTTTATATTACATAATTCCTATTCTCTCCAGGTGGACTACATTCACTGCTTAGTGCCAGACCTCAAAGAGATCACAGCGTGCTCCTTCTACTGGGGCAAGATGGACCGCTACGAGGCGGAGAGATTACTGGACAATAAGCCCGAAGGTAGATATTACTAAACTGCTTGATAAATTGTGATGCTCGGCGTTAAGGATGTCATGACAAAAAACTTTTTTCCAAAAAATAACCGACTTCCAAAAAAAGCACAAAAAAGTCAATGAAACAAACAATAGCCACCGACTTCCTGAAGTAAAGTTAATTTAAATTTTTCGTTTTTTTTGGAAGTCGGTTATTTTTTTGCAAAAGTTTTTATTTTACTCTTTTTAGCCATCGTATCACACACAAAGCCAACTATCAATTTCGCAATTTCTTTTACTCGGATAACATATTTTTACCAGATATTTTGATTTAAAAACCAAACTACTAAACCGATTTGATTTGATTTTGATCAAATTTCTATGGGACCAATCGGGAAGTATATCCTTTCAGACAAAGGAAGAATTTTTCAAATCGGTTCATAAATGACGAAGATATGAGGTAACAAACACAAAAAAAAACAGCTGAATTGAGAACCGCCTCCCTTTTTTGAAGTCGGTTAAAAAGACTGGCCTAAACGATTGTAGGATTGAATGTTTAGTCAGTTATTAAAAACAAGTCAGCCGTTCCGTGCTAAAGTGCGAACCTACGCGGTCAGAATGTATAGAAAAGGTAAGAGTACCTCTTTGGTCCAGTGGCCGCAAGCGCGACTGCTGAGCATGAAGTACTGGGTTCGATTTCCAAGGTGTTATTGGGTTTTTCCATCAGGAATCTCAGTAGCAACCACGGAGTCTAGATTTGTGCCCGGTTGACAGCAATAGGCTCGCCCCCTCTTACATGGTGGGTGTACTATCAGATACACCCATGTCTGACCCTTCGGGTATTACAGGCGCGATGTTATGTTACGGGTAAGACGTAATTATTTAATCATGAATATTGCGCAGGGATCTCTGAACGCTCAAATCACACGGACGAGAGGCTTTATCATTAAAAAATTGTGTAGTCTATTGTAAAACCAAGATGGCGTTGAAGCTCTGATTTTGGGCTCGCAACAAAGGTTCTCTTATTTGTAACGTGTTTTCATCGAGTCCAGGAGGTCTACTCCCTAAGCACGAAACCCGTAGTTTCGGCCGAAGATACGGGCGTTTCCTACTCCGTAACACTTACGGACATACGATTAGTGTGGGACAACGAATGACAACACGATTGGAGTTGTCTCTACTCCCAATGTATTTTCAAAACTCATGAATCCGAAAATAACAGGGCGTGGGGTTCATTTGGAAGTTTCGATCTACTTTCGTACGGGCCCGTATCTTCGTTGACGGACTTAGAGAGTAGACCCCCTGGTCAGAGTGGCACACATGCGAGGACGCACGGAGGTCTGTAGTAGGCAGTGATGCGACAGCGCGGTCCCGCCCTCAGGCACGTTCCTGCTGCGCGACTCGGCGCAAGAGGAGCACCTGTTCTCGGTGTCGTTCCGCAAGTACGGGCGCTCGCTGCACGCGCGCATCGAGCACTACCAGCATCGCTTCAGCTTCGACTCGCACGACCCCGCCGTCTTCGCCGCCTCCACCGTCACCAAGCTGATTGAGCACTACAAGGTATGTCATGGATACAACGACACGATAGACTGTCGCTTACGGGATATCTTGCGCGATTAATGTTTACTGGAGAATGCGGGCGGATGGTAAAAGCTTGTGTCCCGTAAGTGATAGTGAAAGTTTAGTTATAAACCGTGAACGAAAATACAATATTGTAACACATAAACATACAGGCAATTTAAAAAAAAAACTGCTGTTTCCTACAAAATTGCGTGGTTCGGAATGACGTACTGAATTCTTCCTTCCGCCCTGTGTCACACGGGGTGGAGGGGATGCCGACGCGAAAACGGTAACCACCTACTCAGTACATCATTGTGAACCCCCACGTAAAAAAATTACATCGGTAATTTAAAAAATAAGCAGCTGTTTTTTTTTATTACCGATTAAAAATTTATATGTGGGGGGTGGGGGGGGGGTTTCAGAATGATGTACTTAATACTTGGTAACCGTATTTTTTTTTATTGTATTGTGGATTGATCGCATAATTGTATAACATTTCATCGTTTTTCCAGGACCCAGCATGCGTGATGTTCTTCGAGCCCATGCTCACAGCGCCACTTCCGCGGAGCGAGCCCTTCACGCTGCAGCAGCTCGCGAGAGCCGTCATCGTGTCGCATACCAGCTATGATGGTGAATAGACCCAGCTTATAACATACCCACATTTCTGCTGAAACTCAGTATGTAATGGATGGTCACCCATCACATACCGAGTTCCCTCCGTGCCTCGGAAAGCACGTTAAGCCGTTGCTCCCGGCTGTCAATTGTGGATCTTTGACAGTCGTTACAGTTAGTCAGTGAACCGACAGTCTGACTACCAGTCTAACCAAGGGGCATCGTATTACCCTGTACCAACTGGGTTGTGGCGGTCAGATAGGCAGTCGCTCCACGTAAAATACTGGTATTCAGCTGCATCCGGTAAACGGTAAACTTTTCACACTGATTTATAATTTAAAACAGTGTTGTGTTTATTCATATCGTGACAGATTATCTGCTAAGCTCGAGCTGAGCACGATGCAGTATTTGATAACGTTACGTAAGCCCGTTCCCCTGGTTGCAGGCGTGGAGAAGCTCCCCCTCCCGGCGCGTCTCCGGCTGTACCTCAAGGAGTACCACTACCGGCAGCGCGTGCGCGTGCGACGGCTCGAGCCCGACCTGTACGAGCAGCATCACTGCTAGTGCACCGCCGGACTGCGCGTGCGACCGACGCCTGCCCAGGACACAACTCACGCCTAGGACACATGTTAGAGGTGCACTCTCCGGCGAAATTCGGAAAGCGTTGAATTTAACAAATAAAAATCATTTATTTGCCCTAAATGTGACCCATAATGTTTGTAAAAGTGCCTTTAACGAAGCCGGGAGCCTTCTATACACGGTGGGAACCTTCAGCGCGGCAGTCAGCGGAGCTACCTTAACCGATGCAGCTACACGAAAATGGTCATTGGAGACTATCCATAGATTTTCGTGAAATTTTGATCTCCATTCACAGATTTAAAAAAAAATGTACAGTTAGCAAAAAAAAATGCCATTTTACACAATTCATTTTCGTGTAGCTGCATCGGTTAAAACGGTTCCCCTGACTGCCCCGCTGTATACGAAGATATTGGGGGTCAAAGTTCCAACTTTTTCACAAGTTTTCTTTTTGAATACTAGTTTTTAAGGTTATAACTTTAAATACCTCCAGCACCCACGTACTGTTCAATGCATGCATCAGCACAATGTTTAGAGTGCGTTACATTGAGGCCTACCGCAAAACGTGATTTTTCAACCCCAAAAATAAATTTGTTAGGAAGGAGGAATATTTTTAGCGTAGAGTTACTTAGTTTGATGTACAGAACGCTTGGTTGACGGCTTCGTGAAGGAACCATTGCAGCGTGAACGTTCGCCATTAATTTGATCTTGTAAGCATACTCCATGTAAAACATTAGTATTCAGCTGCATCCGGTTCGACTGCAAGCCGACCACAACTTAGTTTGGAAAAGGCTTTTAAAAATGGCCCCGAAACGGACTTTAGGGGCACAAACTTTGATCTTAAAAAACAACCCCAAAGGGGCGGTTTATTAGTGAAATGCACTAAGTAAATATTATTAAATATATGCCTTGTTATAATAATATTGTAATTTAGGATAATTTTAAATTAATCTTAGAGAAATGTATATTTTTTGGTATATCGGTAAAGTTTTTGCGTTCAGTAAGTATGATACCAATATAATGTCGAAATGAGCCGACTCCAAAGACATTCAAATATTTACGAGCGACAGACGGAACCAAACGAAGAAAATCGTAATCCAATACTTGTTACTACTTTGTAACAAGTCTGTCTAGTGTCACACGCCCGCTTGTCTGGTAGCATTCGTGTGTCAAAATCGAAAACGTTCGGGATCAAAATTTTTGTATGAATGCCCAATTTTTAATCGTGTGGTTAGTGGTTAACCTGGTGTCAGTTTTATACCGCTCATGGGCCTCTGACTTGGCTTTACATACCGTTGAGAAATATCTCTCAGGCGTGCTGGTTTCCTCACGATGTTTTTCTTCACCGAAGCAATAATATACAATACGTCCATGAATCCGAAAAATCCGAGGTTCGTGTCTCGGGTTCGAACTCGAGGCCTATAACTTGGCAGTCCGTTGGTCACACCACTAGGCTATCACTGCTTACGATAATTCCCAATGTCCGCTCCATAATTCTTTAAATCTCTTTGGCCGACTGCAGCAACTTGTGTAAAACCCCTTACAATGACATTACATTGGTATCATAACAAATTGATCGTTACTACCTACGTCCGTGACGACGTAAATCAAAATGCCATCGATTTCAAATATTACTTATTTCTAAATTCACTGCATATTTAGTAAGAAAAGTATATTTGAAATACAAAAATGTCTGAAGTAAATTAGAAGAATATCAATTTTACGTGCATATTGTACTTTAGTGTTATTACTGGACAACATTGAACATGGATACATACACCCGTATCTATAGTCAAGTCAAAGTAATTGCAAATGTTTTTATGCAATAGATAAGAATTTAAACGAAGTAAGAACCGTCAAAGAAAGCAAAGCTAAAAATTCCAACTTTTTACAGTTGTAACTTTAAGCAATTGCTAAACTACATAATAAAAATCGTATCTTAAAAAATGACCTTTACTCAAGTAAACACTTTGACTTGTTTATAGATACGGTTGCCAGAAACAACAGAACGCCACCAAAAATTCATTGCATGCGCATTCCATCCGATGGTCATTTTTTTAATAAAAGTTTTAAATGTTATCACATTACTGTAGTGCAGTAGTGTATTTGAGAACTAAATGTGACGTATGGATTTCAAGGCTCAAGCAGATATTGGAAGAGTGTTTGAGTCAAGTGCTACCCAAGACCCATAAGGCATGACATGAGTAAGCGCGTAAATTGTAACAAAATTCGCTGGGCATCGAGGTATCACGGCAACAGCTAATTAATACCTTTCAGTGTTCGCTATGTCAGACAAAGGGCGGATAAATAATAATCAATAGCCAAGTTCAAAAATAATGGTAAAATATTATAATATGCACGTAAAATTGGCCCTAAACATAAGAATATCAGTTTCGTCTTTATTATAAAATAACTATTATTTATCGGGTGGCAATATTTTGGTATTAATATTCTTAACTAGCTGTACCCGGCATGCGTTGCAATGCACTTTTCCCTACCTAGTACTACCTCCTTGTATTTTTTACTTCTCGACCAACCTATCTACCTAAATAGGTAGGTAGTAGACCTACCTATTTTCTCACCTTTGAAACCTTCCTTGGACCAAATATTTCAAAACCAAACTTAGGCAAATCGATGAAGCCGTTCTAGAGTTTTTGTGAGATTAACAAACGTCAATTCATTCCATATATATATAGACAGGCAGAAAAACTGAACGATACTCATAATCAGCGATGTGGCTGTTCATGCTGAAAGGTATAAATATCAAAATAATGTCAAATGTAATTTTAATTATTAATGTACATTGTAAATTACTGTAAAATAGAATATAAATAAATATAATTATTATTATCTAAGTTGTATGTGTGGTGTTTGGCAATCGAAACGAATGACTAATATGTAACTGAGAGTTACATACATATCCTCACACCTCTTTCCGTGGGGGTAGGCAGAAACTATAACGAACTACATTGGTGGGCAACAACATTAGGCCACCTATTAAATCGGCTGTCGTGACTACGTTTGAAGATATTATTAATGACGTCTTGAATACTTTTATTTTTGTTAGCTGTTCGTTGATTGTATTAATTGTAAAAACGTACTTTTAATTTGAAAAACTGTATTCGTATAATGTAAAACAAAGGTATTGATGAATAAAACGTCAAAAAAATAGGCTGTGTAGTGGCTTAATATTTTTGTTCACCAGTTTTATACATATGTATAACTTATTGTACTTGTGTACTGCGAGTACACCTCTACCGTACCCTTGGTTACAGGTGTGATTGTATGTATAATCTAATTTGAGTAACTTTTCACCATAAAAAAAATACCTTAAAATACGTCTCCAGTCTAAATTTATAGTGACTTGAACGATGTGAAGTAGATAAGTTTAGTGTTTAGTTGTTTAGTCCAGTGATTGTTTATACAGTTCGAGTTACTAAAATTCTATGGAGATGTGTTTATATGGCCTACTGTTAAATGCAGAAGCGGAAGAAATTATTATAGACAATCTGTTATGCCCGTTTTCAGTAAGACAAGGCGACATCTAAAGGAAGTGCCTAAACAAAGTTCGCTCTTGGATTTTTAACTCTCGGCGCTGGCGTCTGAGCGTTTTTTTTTATTAAGGTGTTATTAAAAACCGCACTCGGATAAAGTCAGATATGAGATGTCAAAAATAATCTTCCGTGATTATTAATTATTGTGAGCTTTGTGATAAAAAGGTTACAATTTGGTTCTGACCCGCAGCAGTTGCTTGTCAGTTGCGCCACAGTTGCTCGTCAGTTGCGCGATAGTTGCTCGTGTCGATTGCCGTCATCGCGTTACAGTTATGACAAAATGTATTATTAGCACTCCGTGCGTACAAAGATAATGAAATGAAATAAAATATATTTTAAAATACAGTTTTGTGGTTTTATTCTCTTTGAATTTTTTAAGCTTCAATGAAATCTACTTTTCGTCGAGCTATGATCTGGCAAGCGAAAGGTATTATTCGCACAAACGGTTCCCACGTGTTCAGTACGTCGTACCAAACACATATGGGAATTTTTCATCGATAAAAAATAAAATCTGCCGTTTCCTACAAAAGTGCAATACCTACACGGTCAAAATGTATCGAAGAACAGCTTCTAAGTGCCCTCGCATATAAAGTCGAGTGACGAAGGGAGCCCTTCACGCTGCAGCGGCTAGCGAGAGCCATCGTCTCACATACCAGCTGTGATGGTAAGGAAACTTATTTTGGGACTAATGCACATCTAAACTCTGCCTCGTTGCGCTGGTGGCCGTAAGCGCCACTGCTGACCATGAGGCTCTGGGTTCGGTTCCCGGGTCGGGCAGTGTTATTGAGTTTCTCCATCAAGAATTTCTCAGTAGCAGCCACAGAGTATAGAATTTTAAGTGCAGTAGTGTGTTTTGTTTTTTAACCGACTTCAAAAAAAGGAGGAGGTTCTCAATTCGGTTGTATGTTTTTTTTTTTTCATCATATCTCCGTCATTTCTGAACCGATTTGAAAATTTCTTCTTTTATCTGAATGGATCTACTTCTCGATTGGTCCCATAGAAATTTCATCAAAATCGGTTCAGCAGTTTGGTTTTGAAATCAAGATAACTGGAAAAAATGTCATCCAGGTAAAAGAAATTGCGAAATTGATACTTGACAAGGATTTGTGTGTGATACGATAACTAAAAAGGGTAAAATAAAAACTGTTTTGCAAAAAAAAACCGACTTCCAAAAAAAACACTAAACCGACTTCCGAAAGTAAAGTTATTTTCCACTTTTTTAGTGTTTTCTTTGGAAGTCGGTTTTTTTTTTGCAAAAAAGTTTTTATTTAATAACTATTTTATCTTAATTTGAATTTAGCCTCCTTTGAGTTTATAGAGCAAGTTTCAAAACATTTGTTGCAATCCCAGAGCGGAAGGCGAGGGCTCACAGGAAGGCAGCAGGCGCACGGAGCTCACACAGAGCAACGATGCCATACGACTGCACCCACACTTTCAGGTAACATCCTGTTCAGGTTTTCATAAAGTAGCTGTTGCCCGAGAGCTTTGTCCGCCTGAAATTATCATAAAAATATTACTTCCTAATTTGATTCGGATTTTGTTAACAACTTCAAGGGTTTTTGTTTTGCATGGAACCCTAATGTTTTTTTTAAATAACAGTAGTCTAAGTTACTCCTTATAACATCAGCTATCTGCCAGTAAAAGTCCCATCAAAATCGGTCCAGCCGTTTCGACAAATTACATTGTGTTTAAAAACATTCCACATAAAAATTATAAATCACATAAATAATAGCTTTGAACTAACTTTTGCGCGAAAAAACCATTTGCTGTTTCATACATTTCGTAGCGAACATGAATGTATGGAAAGCATTCGTTTTATTTTCGCTATTGTCCCCAATAAGACCCCAAGCCGTCAGTTACGCATTCAGTATATCAAACTAAGTAAGCTTGAGCGATAATACTTGTTAAAAACAACCATTACTGTAGCTCCAGATTTTGATCAATTGGTTCCTCCAAGAGTTCCATGCCAGTGTTGTAAGTGGCATTTTTACTCTTCTATGTACTGTTTGCAGGTCCCAGACTAAGAGTAATGTGACATATTCGTTTGGCGGCAGGTGGTGTGCGGCGGGGAGCTGCGCGCGCTGCTGCTGCGCGCGCCGCCGCTGCCGCAGCAGCCGCACGCTCCGCACAAAGTGCACACGCAGGTACACGACCACGTTACTAGCTCATATTGACAACCCAGTGTCGAATGACCAATGGTAATCCGACTCTATTCTGCCACTTGCGGCGCTGAACATTCGTTGGGCACACTACTTCTGTCGGTCTTCAAAGTTTGTCCGAGTGTAAACGATGACACACTAACATCTATAGTCAAGTTAAAGTAATTGCTTGAATTCTTAGCTTTGCTTTCTTTGACGGTTCTTACTTCGTTTAAATTCTTGTCTATTGCATAAAAATTTTTGCAAGTAATTACTTTAACTTGACTAGAGATACAAGTGTATGATTTTTCTACTAAGTATTTACAGTTCTAACTTTAAGCAATTACTAAAAAAACCGGTCAAGTGCGAGTTGGACTCGCGCACCGAGGGTTCCGTACAAACCTGTGGGTATATAACTTTTTTTTATATGACGAAACTAAAAATTTACGGTTTTCGTAATTTTTCCTATATCTGTACTATAAGACGTGACTTCGTACAAAATTTCAAGATTCTAAGTTCACGGGAAGTACCCTGTAGGTTTTGATTCCCGTGCGAGTTGCGGAAATTTGCGGCCTAAGTGGCTGTATCTTTTGATTGCGTTGACTTAGAAGGTTGATTTTTCTACAGCTTCCAGGGACAGTAGAACTAAGTATCATATAGAAATTTCAGTTTGATACCTCCACGCGTTCCTGAGAAAAACGGTCTTGACAGACGGACGGACGGACGGACGGACGGACAACAAAGTGATCTTATAAGGGTTCCGTTTTTTCCTTTTGAGGTACGGAACCCTAAAAATGACATTTACTCAAGTAAAGACTTTGACTCGTTTATAGATACGGGTGTTAATTTCAGTGGAAAGTGTTTACTATGCTACGCCTTAGTTGAGGCATCTCTAAACGATTCATCCCTTCGCCAAAATTTACACATTCTCTACATTTAACTAACTTTGAACAGAAATGATTACTTTTAAACGATTTATTTTTCTCGGAAAATTCACATCGAATAGCGTCGTCACACTTGTGTGACAGTTTCTTTATAAATGTCGTATTAACGACAGTGTATTGAACTGGTAAGTAATAACGTTTTATTAAATAATTTCGGATGATTGTTTAATGAAGGATTTTTTCATGACACGGGAACAGATTGATATTAATCATTTGCACACGGTCCGTTTCTACCGAGCGCACAAATCATCGTGCAATTTCTTCGATGCCACTGAATAAAGAACTGTTCCAGTATTACCTTTAAGTATACAATTGGACGCTCGAGCAAACTGTACACTTCCTATACTATTTGTACAAAACTGTCGTTTAACACTATCTGAACAATGTTACACAACCGTAAAAAGCCGTTTGATACACGTTTATATTACATAATTCCTATTCTCTCCAGGTGGACTACATTCACTGCTTAGTGCCAGACCTCAAAGAGATCACAGCGTGCTCCTTCTACTGGGGCAAGATGGACCGCTACGAGGCGGAGAGATTACTGGACAATAAGCCCGAAGGTAGATATTACTAAACTGCTTGATAAATTGTGATGCTCGGCGTTAAGGATGTCATGACAAAAAACTTTTTTCCAAAAAATAACCGACTTCCAAAAAAAGCACAAAAAAGTCAATGAAACAAACAATAGCCACCGACTTCCTGAAGTAAAGTTAATTTAAATTTTTCGTTTTTTTTGGAAGTCGGTTATTTTTTTGCAAAAGTTTTTATTTTACTCTTTTTAGCCATCGTATCACACACAAAGCCAACTATCAATTTCGCAATTTCTTTTACTCGGATAACATATTTTTACCAGATATTTTGATTTAAAAACCAAACTACTAAACCGATTTGATTTGATTTTGATCAAATTTCTATGGGACCAATCGGGAAGTATATCCTTTCAGACAAAGGAAGAATTTTTCAAATCGGTTCATAAATGACGAAGATATGAGGTAACAAACACAAAAAAAAACAGCTGAATTGAGAACCGCCTCCCTTTTTTGAAGTCGGTTAAAAAGACTGGCCTAAACGATTGTAGGATTGAATGTTTAGTCAGTTATTAAAAACAAGTCAGCCGTTCCGTGCTAAAGTGCGAACCTACGCGGTCAGAATGTATAGAAAAGGTAAGAGTACCTCTTTGGTCCAGTGGCCGCAAGCGCGACTGCTGAGCATGAAGTACTGGGTTCGATTTCCAAGGTGTTATTGGGTTTTTCCATCAGGAATCTCAGTAGCAACCACGGAGTCTAGATTTGTGCCCGGTTGACAGCAATAGGCTCGCCCCCTCTTACATGGTGGGTGTACTATCAGATACACCCATGTCTGACCCTTCGGGTATTACAGGCGCGATGTTATGTTACGGGTAAGACGTAATTATTTAATCATGAATATTGCGCAGGGATCTCTGAACGCTCAAATCACACGGACGAGAGGCTTTATCATTAAAAAATTGTGTAGTCTATTGTAAAACCAAGATGGCGTTGAAGCTCTGATTTTGGGCTCGCAACAAAGGTTCTCTTATTTGTAACGTGTTTTCATCGAGTCCAGGAGGTCTACTCCCTAAGCACGAAACCCGTAGTTTCGGCCGAAGATACGGGCGTTTCCTACTCCGTAACACTTACGGACATACGATTAGTGTGGGACAACGAATGACAACACGATTGGAGTTGTCTCTACTCCCAATGTATTTTCAAAACTCATGAATCCGAAAATAACAGGGCGTGGGGTTCATTTGGAAGTTTCGATCTACTTTCGTACGGGCCCGTATCTTCGTTGACGGACTTAGAGAGTAGACCCCCTGGTCAGAGTGGCACACATGCGAGGACGCACGGAGGTCTGTAGTAGGCAGTGATGCGACAGCGCGGTCCCGCCCTCAGGCACGTTCCTGCTGCGCGACTCGGCGCAAGAGGAGCACCTGTTCTCGGTGTCGTTCCGCAAGTACGGGCGCTCGCTGCACGCGCGCATCGAGCACTACCAGCATCGCTTCAGCTTCGACTCGCACGACCCCGCCGTCTTCGCCGCCTCCACCGTCACCAAGCTGATTGAGCACTACAAGGTATGTCATGGATACAACGACACGATAAACTGTCGCTTACGGGATATCTTCCGCGATTAATGATTACTGGAGAATGCGGGTGGATAGTGAAAGTTTAGTTATAAACCGTGAACGAAACATTAATATTGTAACACATAAACATACAGGCTATTTAAAAAAAACGGCTGTTTCGTACAAAAATGCAATATTTTCACGGTTAAACTATGAAACATTTTTTTTTTTAATTACGAATGAAAAATTGCGTGGGTTCGGAATGACGTACTGAATTCTTCCTTCCGCCCTGTGTCACACGGGGTGGAGGGGATGCCGACGCGAAAACGGTAACCACGTACTCAGTACATCATTGTGAAACCCCACGTAAAAATTTTACATCGGTAATTAAAAAAATAAGCAGCTGTTCCATACATTTTGACCGTGCAAATACTGCACTTTTGTAGGAAACAGCAGTTTTTTTTTTATTAAATTACCGATTAAAAATTTCTATGTGGGGAGTGGGGGGGGGGGGTTCAGAATGATGTACTTAATACTTGGTAAGCGTATTTTTTATTGTATTGTGGATTGATAGCATATTTTATAACATTTCATCGTTTTTCCAGGACCCAGCATGCGTGATGTTCTTCGAGCCCATGCTCACAGCGCCACTTCCGCGGAGCGAGCCCTTCACGCTGCAGCAGCTCGCGAGAGCCGTCATCGTGTCGCATACCAGCTATGATGGTGAATAGACCCAGCTTATAACATACCCACATTTCTGCTGAAATTCTGTATGTAATGGATGGTCACCCATCACATACCGAGTTCCCTCCGTGCCTCGGAAAGCACGCTAAGCCGTTGCTCCCGGCTGTCAATTGTGGATCTTTGACAGTCGTTACAGGTAGTCAGTAAACCGACAGTCTGACAACCAGTCTTACCAAGACAAGTTGTACCAACTGGGTTGTGGAGGTCAGATAGGCAGTCGCTCCACGTAAAATACTGGTATTCAGCTGCATCCGGTAAACGGTAAACTTTTCACACTGATTTATAATTTAAAACAGTGTTGTGTTTATTGATATCGTGACAGATTATCTGCAAAGCTCGAGCTGAGCACGATGCAGTATTGAGTAACGTTACGTAAGCCCGTTCCCCTGGTTGCAGGCGTGGAGAAGCTCCCCCTCCCGGCGCGTCTCCGGCTGTACCTCAAGGAGTACCACTACCGGCAGCGCGTGCGCGTGCGACGGCTCGAGCCCGACCTGTACGAGCAGCATCACTGCTAGTGCACCGCCGGACTGCGCGTGCGACCGACGCCTGGCCAGGACACAACTCACGCCTAGGACACATGTTAGAGGTGCACTCTCCGGCGAAATTCGGAAAATGTTGAATGTAACAAATAAAAATCATTAATTTGCCCTAAATGTGAGACATAATGCTTGTAAAAGTGCCCTTGACGAAGCCGGGAACCTTCTATACACGGTGGGAACCTTCAGCGCGGCAGTCAGCGGAGCTACCTCAACCGATGCAGCTACACGAAAATGGTCTTAGGAGACTATCCATAATTTTTCGTAAAATTTTGATGCCCATTGACAGATTTAAAAAAAAATGTACAGTTAGCAAAAAAAATGGCCATTTTACACAATTCATTTTCGTGTAGCTGCATCGGTCAAGACGGCCCCGCTGTATGTGGAGATATTGGGGTCAAAGAACCAACTTTTTCACAAGTTTTCTTTTTGAATACTAGTTTTTAAGGTTGTAACTTTACTTTAAATACCTCCAGGACCCTCGTACTGTTCAATGCATGCATCAGCACAATGTTTTGAGCGCGCTACATTGAGGCCTACCACAAAACGTGATTTTTCAACCCCAAAAATAAATTTGTTAGGAAGGAGGAATACTTTTAGCGTAGAGTTACTTAGTTTGATGTACAGAACGCTTGGTTGACGGCTTCGTGAAGGGTCCGTTTACACCTTGTATATCTATATCCATTGCAGCGTGAACGTTCGCCATTAATTTGATCTTGTAAGCATACTCCATGTAAAACACTAGTATTCAGCTGCATCCGGTTCGACTGCAAGCCGACCACAACTTAGTTTGGAAAAGGCTTTTAAAAATGGCCCCGAAACGGACTTTAGGGGCACAAACCTTGATCTTAAAAAACAACCCCAAAGGGGCGGTTTATTAGTGAAATGCACTAATTAAATATTATTAAATATATGCCTTGTTATAATAATATTGTAATTTAGGATAATTTGTAAATTAATCTTAGAGAAATGTATATTTTTTGGTATATCGGTAAAGTTTTTGCGTTCAGTAAGTATGATACCAATATAATGTCGAAATGAGCCGACTCCAAAGACATTCAAATGTTTACGAGCGACAGACGGAACCAGACGAAGAAAATCGTAATCCAATACTTGTTACTACTTTGTAACAAGTCTGTCTAGTGTCACACGCGCGCTTGTCAGGTAGCATTCGTGTGTCAAAATCGAAAACGTTCGGGATCAAAATTTTTGTATGAATGCCCAATTTTTAATCGTGTGGTTAGTGGTTAACCTGGTGTCAGTTTTATACCGCTCATGGGCTTCCGACTTGGCTTTACATGCCGTCGAGAAAAATCTCTCAGGCATGCTGGTTTCCCCACGATGTTTTTCTTCACCGAAGCAAGTGATAATCACAACATAGTCCATGAATCCGAAAAATCTGAGATTCATGTCTCGGGTTCGAACTCGAGGCCTATAACTTGGCAGTCCGTTGGTCACACCACTAGGCTACCACTGCCTACGATAATTCCCAATGTCCGCTCCATAATTCTTTAAATCTCTTTGGCCGACTGCAGCAACTTGTGTAAAACCCCTTACAATGACATTACATTGGTATCATAACAAATTGATCGTTACTACCTACGTCCGTGAAGACGTAAATCAAAATGCCATCGATTTCAAATATTACTTATTTCTAAATTCACTGCATATTTAGTAAGAAAAGTATATTTGAAATACAAAAATGTCTGAAGTAAATTAGAAGAACATCAATTTTACGTGCATATTGTACTTTGGTGTTATTACTGGATAACATTGAACATGGATACATACACCCGTATCTATAGTCAAGTCAAAGTAATTGCAAATGTTTTTTTATGCAATAGATAAGAATTTAAACGAAGTAAGAACCGTCAAAGAAAGCAAAGCTAAGAATTACAACTTTTTACAGTTGTAACTTTAAGCAATTGCTAAACTACATAATAAAAATCGTATCTTAAAAAATGACCTTTACTCAAGTAAACACTTTGACTTGTTTATAGATACGGTTGCCAGAAACAACAGAACGCCACCAAAAATTCATTGCATGCGCATTCCATCCGATGGACATTTTTTTAATAAAAGTTTTAAATGTTATCACATTACTGTAGTGCAGTAGTGTATTTGAGAACTAAATGTGACGTATGGATTTCAAGGCTCAAGCAGATAATGGAAGAGTGTTTGAGTCAAGTGCTACCCAAGACCCAAGGTTTACTCGTAAACCTGTGCCTCCCCCTAAGGCATAACATGAGTAAGCGCGTAAATTGTAACAAAATCCGCTGGGCATCGAGGCATTACGGCAACAGCTAATTAATACCTTTCAGTGTTCGCTATGTCAGACAAAGGGTGGATATAATCAATAGCCAAGTTCAAAAATAATGGTAAAATATTATAATATGCACGTAAAATTGGCCCTAAACATAAGAATATCAGTTTCGTCTTTATTATAAAATAACTATTATTTATCGGGTGGCAATATTTTGGTATTAATATTCTTAACTAGCTGTACCCGGCATGCGTCGCAATGCACTTTTCCCTACCTAGTACTCCTTGTATGTTTTACTTCTCGACCAACCTATCTATCTACACTACCTACCTACCTTCCTACCTATTTTCTCACCTTTGAAACCTTCCTTGGACCAAATATTTCAAAACCAAACTTAGGCAAATCGATGAAGCCGTTCTAGAGTTTTTGTGAGATTAACAAACGTCAATTCATTCCATATAATATATAGAGAGGCAGAGAAAATGGACGATACTCATAATCAGCGATGTGGCTGTTCATGCTGAAAGGTATAAATATCAAAATAATGTCAAATGTAATTTTAATTATTAATGTACATTGTAAATTACTGTAAAATAGAATATAAATAAATATAATTATTATTATCTAAGTTGTATGTGTGGTGTTTGGCAATCGAAACGAATGACTAATATGTAACTGAGAGATACATACATATCCTCACACCTCTTTCCGTGGGGGTAGGCAGAAACTATAACGAACTACATCGGTGGGCAACAACATTAGGCCACCTATTAAATCGGCTGTCGTGACTACGTTTGAAGATATTATTATTGACGTCTTTATTACTTTTTTTTTTGTTAGCTGTTCGTTGATTATTAATTGTAAAAATGTACTTTTAATTTGAAAAACTTTGTTCGTATAAAACAAATTTATTGATGAATAAAACGTCAAAAAAATAGGCTGTGTAGTGGCTTAATATTTTTGTTCACCAGTTTATACATATGTATAACTTATTGTACTTGTGTACTGCGAGTACACCTCTGCCGTACCCTTGGTTACAGGTGTGATTGTATGTATAATCTAATTTGAGTAACTTTTCCCCATAAAACAATACCTTAAAATACGTCTCCAGTCTAAATTTATAGTGACTTGAACAATGTGAACTAGATAAGTTTAGTGTTTAGTTGTTTAGTCCAGTGATTGTTTATACAGTTCGAGTTACTAAAATTCTATGGAGATGTGTTTATATGGCCTACTGTTAAATGCAGAAGCGGAAGAAATCATTATAGACAATCTGTCATGCCCGTTTTCAGTAAGACAAGGCGACATCTAAAGGAAATGCCTAAACAAAGTTCGCTGTTGGATTTTGAATTCTCGGCGCTGTGTTTGAGCGTTTTTTTTTTAAGGTGTTATTGAAACCCGCACTCGGATAAAGTTAGTAGTAGTATATATAGTAATAATCTTCCGTAATTATTAATTATTGTGAGCTTTGTGATAATAAAAGATTACATTTTGGTACTGACCCGCAGCAGTTGCTTGTCAGTTGCGCCACAGTTGCTCGTCAGTTGCGCGATAGTTGCTCGTGTCGATTGCCGTCATCGCGTTACAGTTATGACAAAATGTATTATTAGCACTCCGTGCGTACAAAGATAATGAAATGAAATAAAATATATTTTAAAATACAGTTTTGTGGTTTTATTCTCTTAGATTTTTTTAAGCTTCAATGAAATCTACTTCTCGTCGAGCTATGATCTGGCAAGCGAAAGATAATTCGCGCAAACGGTTCCCACGTGTTCAGTACGTCGTACCGAACACATATAGGAATTTTTCATCGATAAAAAATAAAATCTGCCATTTCCTACAAAAGTGCAATACCTCCACGGTCAAAATGTATCGAAGAACAGCTTCTAAGTGCCCTCGCATATAAAGTCGAGTGACGAAGGGAGCCCTTCACGCTGCAGCGGCTAGCGAGAGCCATCGTCTCACATACCAGCTGTGATGGTAAGGAAACTTATTTTGGGACTAATGCACATCTAAACTCTGCCTCGTTGCGCTGGTGGCCGTAAGCGCCACTGCTGACCATGAGGCTCTGGGTTCGGTTCCCGGGTCGGGCAGTGTTATTGAGTTTCTCCATCAAGAATTTCTCAGTAGCAGCCACAGAGTATAGAATTTTAAGTGCAGTAGTGTGTTTTGTTTTTTAACCGACTTCAAAAAAAGGAGGAGGTTCTCAATTCGGTTGTATGTTTTTTTTTTTTCATCATATCTCCGTCATTTCTGAACCGATTTGAAAATTTCTTCTTTTATCTGAATGGATCTACTTCTCGATTGGTCCCATAGAAATTTCATCAAAATCGGTTCAGCAGTTTGGTTTTGAAATCAAGATAACTGGAAAAAATGTCATCCAGGTAAAAGAAATTGCGAAATTGATACTTGACAAGGATTTGTGTGTGATACGATAACTAAAAAGGGTAAAATAAAAACTGTTTTGCAAAAAAAAACCGACTTCCAAAAAAAACACTAAACCGACTTCCGAAAGTAAAGTTATTTTCCACTTTTTTAGTGTTTTCTTTGGAAGTCGGTTTTTTTTTTGCAAAAAAGTTTTTATTTAATAACTATTTTATCTTAATTTGAATTTAGCCTCCTTTGAGTTTATAGAGCAAGTTTCAAAACATTTGTTGCAATCCCAGAGCGGAAGGCGAGGGCTCACAGGAAGGCAGCAGGCGCACGGAGCTCACACAGAGCAACGATGCCATACGACTGCACCCACACTTTCAGGTAACATCCTGTTCAGGTTTTCATAAAGTAGCTGTTGCCCGAGAGCTTTGTCCGCCTGAAATTATCATAAAAATATTACTTCCTAATTTGATTCGGATTTTGTTAACAACTTCAAGGGTTTTTGTTTTGCATGGAACCCTAATGTTTTTTTTAAATAACAGTAGTCTAAGTTACTCCTTATAACATCAGCTATCTGCCAGTAAAAGTCCCATCAAAATCGGTCCAGCCGTTTCGACAAATTACATTGTGTTTAAAAACATTCCACATAAAAATTATAAATCACATAAATAATAGCTTTGAACTAACTTTTGCGCGAAAAAACCATTTGCTGTTTCATACATTTCGTAGCGAACATGAATGTATGGAAAGCATTCGTTTTATTTTCGCTATTGTCCCCAATAAGACCCCAAGCCGTCAGTTACGCATTCAGTATATCAAACTAAGTAAGCTTGAGCGATAATACTTGTTAAAAACAACCATTACTGTAGCTCCAGATTTTGATCAATTGGTTCCTCCAAGAGTTCCATGCCAGTGTTGTAAGTGGCATTTTTACTCTTCTATGTACTGTTTGCAGGTCCCAGACTAAGAGTAATGTGACATATTCGTTTGGCGGCAGGTGGTGTGCGGCGGGGAGCTGCGCGCGCTGCTGCTGCGCGCGCCGCCGCTGCCGCAGCAGCCGCACGCTCCGCACAAAGTGCACACGCAGGTACACGACCACGTTACTAGCTCATATTGACAACCCAGTGTCGAATGACCAATGGTAATCCGAGTCTATTCTGCCACTTGCGGCGCTGAACATTCGTCAAGTTAAAGTAATTGCTTGAATTCTTAGCTTTGCTTTCTTTGACGGTTCTTACTTCGTTTAAATTCTTGTCTATTGCATAAAAAATTTTGCAAGTAATTACTTTAACTTGACTAGAGATACAAGTGTATGATTTTTCTACTATTTACAGTTCTAACTTTAAGCAATGACTAAACTACAGTAATAAAAATCGTACCTTAAAAAATGTCATTTACTCAAGTAAACACGTTGACTCGTTTATAGATACGGGTGTTAGTTTCAGTGGAAAGTGTTTACTATGCTACGCCTTAGTTGAGGCATCTCTAAACGATTCATCCCTTCGCCAAAATTTACACATTCTCTACATTTAACTAACTTTGAACAGAAATGATTACTTTTAAACGATTTATTTTTCTCGGATAATTCACATCGAATAGCGTCGTCACACTTGTGTGACGGTTTCTTTGTAAATGTCGTATTAACGACAGTGTATTGAACTGGTAAGTAATAACGTTTTATTAAATAATTTCGGATGATTTTTTAATAAAGGATTTGTTCATGACACGGGACACAGATTATTTAACTGAGATTAATCATTTGTACAGGGTCTGTTTCTACCAAGCGCACAAATCATCGTGCAATTTCTTCGATGCCACTGAATAAAGAACTGTTCCAGTATTTACCTTTAAGTATACAATTGGACGCTCGAGCAAACTGTACACTTCCTATACTATTTGTACAAAACTGTCGTTTGACACTATCTGAACAATGTTACACAACCGTAAAAAGCCGTTTGATACACGTTTATATTACATAATTCCTATTCTCTCCAGGTGGACTACATTCACTGCTTAGTGCCAGACCTCAAAGAGATCACAGCGTGCTCCTTCTACTGGGGCAAGATGGACCGCTACGAGGCGGAGAGATTACTGGACAATAAGCCCGAAGGTAGATATTACTAAACTGCTTGATAAGTTGTGATGCTCAGCGTTAAGGATGTCATGACAAAAAACTTTTTTGCAAAAAATAACCGACGGCCAAAAAAAAAAAATGAAAATAACTTTACTTTTGGAAGTCAGTGACTATTGTTTGTTTCATTGACTTTTTTGCCGCCGACTTCCGAAAGTAAAGTTATTTTCATTTTTTTGTGTTTTTTTTAGACGTCGGTTATTTTTTTTTGCAAAAAAGTTTTTATTTTACCTTTTTTAGCTATCGTATCACACACAAAGCCAACTATCAATTTCTCAATTTCTTTTACTTGGATAAGATATTTTTACAAGATATGTATTTGATTTAAAAACCAAACCACTAAACCGATTTTGATCAAATTTCTATGGGACCAATCGGAAAGATATACTTTCCGACAAAGGAAGAATTTCAAATCGGTTCGTAAATGACGAAGATGTGAGGCAACAAACACAAAAAAAAACAGCCGAATTGAGAACCTCCCCCTTTTTTTAAGAAGTCTTCTAGAAATACTGGCTTAAACGATTCTAGGATTGAATGTTTAGTCAGTTATTAAAAACAAGTCAGCCGTTAAAGTGCGAACCTACGCGGTCAGAATGTATAGAAAAGGTAAGAGTACCTCTATGGTCCAGTGGCCGCAAGCGCGACTGCTGAGCATGAAGTTCTGGGTTCGATTTCCAAGGTGTTATTGGGTTTTTCCATCAGGAATGTCAGTAGCAACCACGGAGTCTAGATTTGTGCCCGGTTGTCAGCAATAGGCTCGCCCCCTATTACATGGTGGGTGTACTATCAGATACACCCATGTCCTTCGGGTATTACAGCCGCGATGTTATGTTACGGGAAAGACGTAATTATTTAATCATGAATATTGCGCAAGGATCTCTGAACGCTCAAATCACACGGACGAGGGGCTTTATCATTAAAAAATTGTGTAGTCTATTGTAAAACCAAGATGGCGTTGAAGCTCTGATTTTGGGCACGCAACAAAGGTCCTCTTATTTGTAACGGGTTTTCATCGAGTCCTGGTCAGAGTGGCACACATGCGAGAACGCACGGAGGTCTGTAGTAGGCAGTGATGCGACAGCGCGGTCCCGCCCTCAGGCACGTTCCTGCTGCGCGACTCGGCGCAAGAGGAGCACCTGTTCTCGGTGTCGTTCCGCAAGTACGGGCGCTCGCTGCACGCGCGCATCGAGCACTACCAGCATCGCTTCAGCTTCGACTCGCACGACCCCGCCGTCTTCGCCGCCTCCACCGTCACCAAGCTGATTGAGCACTACAAGGTATGTCATGGATACAACGAGACGATAAACTGTCGCTTACGGGATATCTTCCGCGATTCATGTTTACTGGAGAATGCGGGCGGATGGTAAAAGCTTGTGTCCCGTAAGTGATAGTGAAAGTTTAGTTATAAACCGTGAACGAAAATACAATATTGTAACACATAAACACACAGGCAATTTAAAAAAACTGCTGTTTCCTACAAAAATGCAATATTTGCACGGTTAAACTATGAAACATTTTTGGTTCGGAATGATGTTCTGAATTCTTCCTTCCGCCCTGTGTCACACGGGGTGGAAGAGACCCCGACGCAGAAACGGTAACCACGTACTCAGTACATCATTGTGAACCCCCACGTAAAAATTTTACATCGGTAATTTAAAAAATAAGCAGCTGTTCCATACATTTGGACCGTGCAGATATTGCACTTTTGTAGGAAATAGCAGTTTTTTTTAAATTAAATTACCGATTAAAAATTTATATGTGGGGAGTGGGGGGGGTTCAGAATGATGTACTTAATACTTGGTAACCGTATTTTTTTTTTTATTGTATTGTGGATTGATAGCATATTTTATAACATTTCACCCTATTTCCAGGACCCAGCATGCGTGATGTTCTTCGAGCCCATGCTCACAGCGCCACTTCCGCGGAGCGAGCCCTTCACGCTGCAGCAGCTCGCGAGAGCCGTCATCGTGTCGCATACCAGCTATGATGGTGAATAGACCCAGCTTATAACATACCCACATTTCTGCTGAAACTCGGTGTGTAATGGACGGTCACCCATCACATACCGAGTTCCCTCCGTGCCTCGGAAAGCACGTTAAGCCGTTGCTACCGGCTGTCAATTGTGGATCTTTGACAGTCGTTACAGGTAGTCAGTAAACCGACAGTCTGACTACCAGTCTAACCAAGGGGCATCGTATTACCCTGTACCAACTGGGTTGTGGCGGTCAGATAGGCAGTCGCTCCATGTAAAATACTGGTATTCAGCTGCATCCGGTAAACGGTAAACTTTTCACACTGATTCATAATTTTAAACAGTGTTGTGTTTATTGATATCGTGACAGATTATCTGCTAAGCTCGAGCTGAGCACGATGCAGTATTGAGTAACGTTACGTAAGCCCGTTCCCCTGGTTGCAGGCGTGGAGAAGCTCCCCCTCCCGGCGCGTCTCCGGCTGTACCTCAAGGAGTACCACTACCGGCAGCGCGTGCGCGTGCGACGGCTCGAGCCCGACCTGTACGAGCAGCATCACTGCTAGTGCACCGCCGGACTGCGCGTGCGACCGACGCCTGCCCAGGACACAACTCACGCCTAGGACACATGTTAGAGGTGCACTCTCCGGCGAAATTCGGAAAATGTTGAATGTAACAAATAAAAATCATTTATTTGCCCTAAAGGTGACCCATAATGCTTGTAAAAGTGCCCTTAACGAAGCCGGGAACCTTCTATACACGGTGGGAACCTTCAGCGCGGCAGTCAGCGGAGCTACCTTAACCGTTGCAGCTACACGAAAATAGTCATTGGAGACTATCCATAATTTTTCGTGAAATTTTGATGCCCATTCACAGATTTAAAAAAAAAATGCCATTTTACACAATTCATTTTCGTGGAGCTGCATCGGTTAAGACGGTTCCCATGACTGCCCCGCTGTATACGAAGATATTGGGGGTCAAAGTTCCAACTTTTACACAAGTTTTCTTTTTGAATACTAGTTTTTAAGGTTATAACTTTAAATACCTCCAGCACCCTCGTACTGTTCAATGCATGCATCAGCACAATGTTTAGAGTGCGTTACATTGAGGCCTACCGCAAAACGTGATTTTTCAACCCCAAAAATAAATTTGTTAGGAAGGAGGAATATTTTTAGCGTAGAGTTACTTAGTTTGATGTACAGAACGCTTGCTTGACGGCTTCGTGAAGGGTCCGTTTACACCTTGTATATCTATAACCATTGCAGCGTGAACGTTCGCCATTAATTTGATCTTGTAAGCATACTCCATGTAAAACACTAGTATTCAGCTGCATCCGGTTCGACGGTAAGCCGACCACAACTTAGTTTGGAAAAGGCTTTTAAAAATGACCCCGAAACGGACTTTAGGGGCACAAACCTTGATCTTAAAAAACAACCCCAAAGGGGCGGTTTATTAGTGAAATGCACTAATTAAATATATGCCTTGTTATAATAATATTGTAATTTAGGATAATTTTTAAATTAATCTTAGAGAAATGTATATTTTTTGGTATATCGGTAAAGTTTTTGCGTTCAGTAAGTATGATACCAATATAATGTCGAAATGAGCCGACTCCAAAGACATTCAAATATTTACGAGCGACAGACGGGACCAGACGAAGAAAATCGTAATCCAATACTTGTTACTACTCAGTAACAAGTCTGTCTAGTGTCATACGCCCGCTTGACAGGTAGCATTCGTGTGTCAAAATCGAAAACGTTCGGGATCAAAATGTTTGTAAGAATGCCCAATTTTTTATCGTGTGGTTAGTGGTTAACCTGGTGTCAGAGTTTTATACCGCTCATGGGCTTCCGACTTGGCTTTACATGCCGTCGAGAAAAATCTCTCAGGCATGCTGGTTTCCTCACGATGTTTTTCTTCACCGAAGCAAGTGATAATTACAACATAGTCCATGAATCCGAAAAATCTGAGATTCGTGTCTCGGGTTCGAACTCGGGGCCTATAACTTGGCAGTCCGTTGGTCACACCACTAGGCTATCACTGCCTACGATAATTCCCAATGTCCGCTCCATAATTCTTTAAATCTCTTTGGCTGACTGCAGCAACTTGTGTAAAACCACTTACAATGACATTACATGGGTATCATAACAAATTGATCGTTACTACTTACGTCCGTAAAGACGTAAATCAAAATGCCATCGATTTCAAATATTACTTATTTCTAAATTCACTGCATATTTAGTAAGAAAAGTATATTTGAAATACAAAAATGTCTGAAATAAATTAGAAGAATATCAATTTTATGTGCATATTGTACTTTATTGTTATTACTGAATAACATTGGACATGGATACATACACCCGTATCTATAGTCAAGTCAAAGTAATTGCAAATGTTTTTATGCAATAGATAAGAATTTAAACGAAGTAAGAACCGTCAAAGAAAGCAAAGCTAAGAATTCCAACTTTTTACAGTTCTAACTTCAAGCAATTGCTTTGTTTATAGATACAGGTGTTCGACTTACGCCTTTTCCCACGGCGGTTGCCAGAAACAACAGAACGCCACCAAAATACATTGCATGCGCATTCCATCCGATGGACTTGTAATGTTCTGAACCATACCTGGGAACCTTCTAGTTACGGATCATATATTGAAGGTCAAAGTACCGACATTTTTTTAATAAAACTTTTAAATGTTATCACATTACTGTAGTGTCAAAAATCAATCAAAATCTAAGCATTTATTTCAAGTAGGCCAATTACAGGCACTTTTGAACTGTCGAAACAAAGACACCAATAAAATATGAAGCTACAGTCCCAGTCACAAGACAGACAACATAATAACTGTGAAAGTACTGTAGTTGCCCATTCCAAAGCCTAGATCTCTATGGAGAAGAATGGACAAGAAACTCCATGGACACTCTTTTAAATCATAATGTTTTTACAAAAATCTTGGATACATCATTCTTGTTGAAATGGTACATTAAGTGTAGTAGTGTATTTGAGAAGTAAATGTGACGTATGGATTTCAAGGCTCAAGCAGATATTGGAAGAGTGTTTGAGTCAAGTGCTACCCAAGACCCATAAGGCATGACATGAGTAAGCGCGTAAATTGTAACAAAATTCGCTGGGCATCGAGGTATCACGGCAACAGCTAATTAATACCTTTCAGTGTTCGCTATGTCAGACTAAGGGTGGATATAAAAACATTATAAAACATTATAATATGCACGTAAAATTGGCCCTAAACATAAGAATATCAGTTTCGTCTTTATTATAAAATAACTATAATTTATCGGGTGGCAATATTTTGGTATTAATATTCTTAACTAGCTGTACCCGGCATGCGTTGCAGTGCACTTTTCCCTACCTAGTACTACCTTCTTGTATTTTTTACTCCTCGACCAACCTATCTACCTACACTACCTTCCTACCTATTTTCTCACCTTTGAAACCTTCCTTGGACCAAATATTTCAAAACCAAACTTGATGAAGCCGTTCTAGAGTTTTTTTGAGATTAATAAACGTCAATTCATTCCATATAAATATAGATAGGCAGAAAAAATGGACGATACTCATGATCAGCGATGTGGCTGTTCATGCTGAAAGGTATAAATATCAAAATAATGTCAAATGTAATTTTAATTATTAATGTACATTGTAAATTACTGTAAAATAGAATGTAAATAAATATAATTATTATTATCTAAGTTGTATGTGTGGTGTTTGGCACTCGAAACGAATGACTAATATGTAACTGAGAGATACATACACCTCTTTCCGTGGGATAGGCAGAAACTATAACGAACTACATTGGTGGGCAACAACATTAGGCCACCTATTAAATCGGCTGTCGTGACTACGTTTACCTTTTGACCGCTTGGCTAAATATCAATTGCCGTGCCCCTAGCGCGCGGCTACAAATGGATAAATAAATAATACCTACAATAAATAAGCATTTTCAATACTTAGAGCTACGAGATATAATTTTAAATAATTGTTGTAAATAATATCTCTATTTAATAATGGTTTTAGTTGTACCACGCAGTTAATAGGACGAAAATAGAACGAAAAAATGCATGGTCTCTGTCGCAGAAATACGACAAGCGGTAGGAGGCACGGAAATATGTATCGCATATATGCGACACAAGATGTCAAAAGGCTAAATATATTGGCGTCTTGAATACTTTATTTTTTTATTTGTTAACTGTTCGTTGATTATTAATTGTAATAACGTACTTTTAATTTCTATAACTTTATTCGTACAAATTATATCGTAACAAATTTATTGATGAATAAAACGTCAAAAATATAGGCTGTGTAGTGGCTTAATATTTTTGTTCACCAGTTTATACATCTGTATAACTTATTGTACTTGTGTACTGCAAGTATACCTCTGCCGTACCCTTGGTTACAGGTGTGATTGTATGTATAATCTAATTTGAGTAACTTTTCCCCATAAAACAATACCTTAAAATACGTCCCCAGTCTACATTTATAGTGACTTGAACAATGTGAACTAGATAAGTTTATAGTGTTTAGTTGTTTAGTCCAGTGATTGTTTATACAGTTCGAGTTACTAAAATTCTATGGAGATGTGTTTATATGGCCTACTGTTAAATGCAGAAGCGGAACAAATCATTATAGACAATCTGTCATGCCCGTTTTCAGTAAGACAAGGCGACATCTAAAGGAAATGCCTAAACAAAGTTCGCTGTTGGATTTTGAACTCTCGGCGCTGTGTTTGAGCATTTTTTTTTAAATTAAGGTATTATTGAAAACCGCACTCGGATAAAGTCAGATATGAGATGTCAAAAATAATCTTCCGTGATTATTAATTATTGTGAGCTTTGTGATAAAAAGTTTACATTTTGGTACTGACCCGCAGCAGTTGCTTGTCAGTTGCGCGATAGTTGCTCGTGTCGATTGCCGTCATCGCGTTACAGTTATGACAAAATGTATTATTAGCACTCCGTGCGTACAAAGATAATGAAATGAAATAAAATATATTTTAAAATACAGTTTTGTGGTTTTATTCTCTTAGATTTTTTAAGCTTCAATGAAATCTACTTCTCGTCGAGCTATGATCTGGCAAGCGAAAGGTATTATTCGCACAAACGGTTCCCACGTGTTCAGTACGTCGTACCGAACCCATATAGGAATTTCTCATCGATAAAAAATATAATCTGCCGTTTCCTACAAAAGTGCAATACCTACACGGTCAAAATGTATCGAAGAACAGCTTCTAAGTGCCCTCGCATATAAAGTCGAGTGACGAAGGGAGCCCTTCACGCTGCAGCGGCTAGCGGCGAGAGCCGCCATCGTCTCACATACCAGCTGTGATGGTAAGGAAACTTATTTTGGGACTAATGCACATCTAAACTCTGCCTCGTTGCGCTGGTGGTCGTAAGCGCCACTGCTGACCATGAGGGTCTGGTTTCGGTTCCCGGGTCGGGCAGTGTTATTGAGTTTCTCCATCAAGAATTTCTCAGTGGCAGCCACGGAGTATTGATTTGCGAAATTAACCTTTTGACCGCCACGGACGCCTATGGACGTCAAATCAAA
This sequence comes from Standfussiana lucernea, assembly GCA_964057025.1. Lineage (NCBI taxonomy): Eukaryota > Metazoa > Arthropoda > Insecta > Lepidoptera > Noctuidae > Standfussiana > Standfussiana lucernea. The sequence continues at coordinate 10,548,387 of OZ059811.1, forward strand.
AATTGCTCACGACGCCACGGATGACAACACGTCTAATTGGGATGCGGTGAAATTGTGGCTTGGCGTGGAGGGCTCGCGCGTGTTTATGCTCTGGCGTTCAAAAGGATAATCAGAAAGCAATACCGGAGGAGTAGGAAATATATATTTTCCCCTTCAGGCACAAAGGGTTTACAGCTGTATAAGCCCAATTGCTTAATGGTCAAATAGGCAGTCGCTCCATGTAAAAACTGGTATTCAGCTGCATCCAGTTGAGACTGGAAGCCGACCCGAACATCGTTGGCGAAATACTACGCAGAGCCTGATGACGTCGAAGAAAATGAAAATAAATAAAAGTCATTAATATTGTAATAAATAATCCTTTATATACAAATGTATTGCATTGATTTATTTACATACAAGTTAAACAACGTTCTATACTGTGCCAAAAAATGTGTGCGGTTGGTTATCAATCTTCGGTTTTCTGTGGGGATTAGTAGGAACATATCTGAGACTACTACGGTCTGTTTCCAACAAACGATGACAATTCGATGCAGACAAAGCGTCTCCTCGCGCGTGCTCGAGGATGCGAGAGCGCCCAATTTTATACTGATAACATAACATCACCCCTGTTATGCCCGAAGGGTTAGGCGGAGCTGTAGGTACCTAGTAGTGCGCCCACATTTCGCCTGTAATGTATAAGTTCTATGTAATAGAGAGCGAGCCTATTGCCATCAACCGATCACAAATCCGGACTGCGTGGCTGCTAATGAGAAATTCCTGATGGAAAAACGCAATATCACTTTGCCCGACCCGGGAATCGAACCTCATGCTCAGCAGTCGCGGTTGATGGCAATAGGCTATATAGATAGACAATAGGAAATGTGGATGTACTATTAGGTACACCTCTGCCCAACCCTTCGGGGATTACAGGCGCGATGTTATGATATATCTAAGTAGTCACACTTTTTAGCACAGAAATCAATTCTCACTCGCGTACATAAAAACAAATTTAGATCGTTTAAGTAATATGAACGTAAATAAGTTGTAAACCTAAAAGATTGTGTAAACACATAAATAATTTTAAACTAAGAATTTGTATATAAACAGCTGTATTATATGATATGATACAAACATTGCTTTGGATACATTTTTAATATTGTCTTAATAAATAAGCAATTTCAACAAAAAAAAAACCGCCATTAATGCGATTGGCATGACCTATTTGGATATAATCTCAACTCTTTGAATATAATACAAATATTCTCTCTCTTCTCAGAGTAGTCGGGTACGAAACACCGGCCTCATCTAGTCAAAAAAATGACGTGTAAACGTGTTTTGTTAGTGTAAAAAACCTATTTGCAAAAGAAACATCATTTATCAATATTTTTGAAATTGAATCGACAATAAAATAGCTACATACGACATCAGCCAAAAAATACCAGGGTGCCAGTCTTAGGCTGCCTGTCCACTGAAGTGGAGCAAGGCTGCGGAGCGGGGAAACGGATTAATATTAACCAATAGGATGGCATAAAATCTCCGTTCCGCTATTGCAGCCTTACTAAGGGTAAAAGACATTGAGCTTGCGTTTGATTTTCAACAATCAGCGCAGAGCCGAAGACCGCAAATCCAACTGCGCACTGAGTGACGCTTACGCCATTTCAAATTCCCACTGTCGATATGATAGAACTTTAAATGTTAAAAATAAAATTATGCACAGAAGGTGTTCAAAACGAAAGTTTTTGAACTGACATTAGTCACTGACACTGTCGTTAGCACTGAACACGGGATATTTACCATGCTGTCACAGAGAGTTACGTGTGCCGGGACCAGGGGGTCTACTCTCTAAGTCCGTCAACGAAGATACGGGCCCGTACGAAAGTATATCGAAACTTCGAAATGAACCCTACCCCCTATTATTTCTGGATTCATGAGTTTAGAAAATACATCGGAAGTAGGGACAACTGTCCAATCGTTTTTAGTTCGGGTCTCTCAATAATCGTATGTCCGTAAGTGATACGGAGTAGCAAACGCCCGTATCTTCGGCCGAAACTACGGGTTTCGTGCTTAGAGAGTAGATCTCCAGTATCGAGTTGTGAGTGACAGCGATAGCGGTACCGAACGCAAAAAAACGAACAAGAAAGAGGGTAGACCAATTTGTCTGCTCATAAAACACCCACCCGCAATAACTCCAGTTTATCCGTGATCATGGCGCTTGCAACAGACGCCGAAATATCGGGAACTCGAAATAGTAAACATGTTAATTATCCCGTTTTCAATACTAATTTTGATTATGTTCAAAACGGTTCAGTTAATGCAAGAACAGCTGACAATTTGATTGAGTTTTGGTTAAATACTGAACGTTATACAATTTTAAGTCACCGTTACGTTGAATACTGCCTTTTGTCACTATAAAGTGTATTGTAGAAATAGAGTATCCATGGAGTTTCTTGCCCGTTCTTTTCCATAGAGATCTACGCTTTGGAATGGGCAAATACAGTACTTTCACAGTTATTATGTCTTGCGACTGTAGCTTCATCTTTATTGTTTTCTGTTTCGACAATTCAAAAGTGCCTATAACTGGCCTTCTTGAAATAAATGATTTTGATCGAACGACTTAAATTACACTTCCAAAAGAAAAGGCAAACCGCAATCGCCGGCAGCGTTGCGGTTTTAATTCCGAACGCGGCTTCTCAACTTAGACTGTAGCGGCATTTGGCCTTCTGCAGTTTTGACAAAGTCAGTTTGCCGTCGCGGTTGCCCTTCGACCGCAGCGTCAGGAGTTACAAAGAAATCAGTAGTGATTTGGCTACAGAAGCCTTCAGAAGTTTATCTTTAATAAATCTGTCGTTCGTTTTTTACGAAATCATATCTTGATTATTACTACCAAGGATTCCTTCCTTCGTAGTAATAATCAAGATATGATTTCGTAGCAAGTTTTGTTTTTAACAGAAATCACATTATCAGATTATCGTCACTAAAATCTAAGTATTCAAATACTCAAATCTATCTACGGTTTCGTAAATATCTTACAATTCTGGCTTGGCGATATTTAAAAATCTAAAGTACTCTAAACGGTACCTAAAACATACCGTTGAAAACCACAAGTACGTATAATGTACAAGAGTGGTCCAAACATATTGCCTTGAGGAATACCTCAACGAATTTGTTCCGTTAGACTCCCAAAATCGTTCTGCTGTATGCTAATAAGAATAAATGCCTTTTCCAAACGTGATTGTTATTGCAATTTCACCTCACATTGGTTGGGTTAACTTCAGCACTGGACAATCAATGGCTGATCAAGTCAAAAGCCTAAACCAGATCTCAAAAAGGAACTGTTGTTCACAGTTCCATAGTCAAGGCTAAAAATCTTTAAGCAAATCAAAGAAAATGGAGTCGCAAAATCACGATAGATCAACGTCTGTAAAATCTCGTAACGGATCGGAAATGCCGTCACTCTTCGAATCCAAAGACTTTGGTTTTAAATCACTGCTCGAAGCTTCTGTGACAGTATCATCTAAAATCTCATTCAAAATCTCTTCTTGAGTTTTAACAGTAACGTTCTCTGTATCGACAATTTCTTTGACATCATTCAAGTCCAATTTCGATTCAAACTCATCATCCAACAATTTAGAATCAATATCATTCTCTTTTGACTCTACAACTCGATCATCATCATAAACATGGTTGGTTTCAAAATCGTCATGACTATTAGCGTCAAATTCTTCACTATAATCATCCAAGTCCCTTTCCGTTTCTGTAGGAGTCATCTCAGACCGACATCTCGACGGGGAAAGATTCTGTACCGCTGTTTTTGACACCGTCTTAAATATTTCGTCTATATTAGCTTCGGTGGCTAGTTTTAAGGCGTGTTCCCATCCGTGGAGCGTTTGTGTGTGCAAGTTGACTTGCCTGTCGGCGAGGTCTAGTAGTAGTGTTTTGATTTCTGAGCGAGTCTTTGGTACCCAGTCTGACAGTTCCGAGCGGAGGGCTTCGGATGCTTGCTCCAGCCTGAGGACAGAGGAAAGATTTCGTTAGAAAATTTTCGAGGAATTGTCGGCTGCTTATGGGTTCAACCATAACTGGGCGATGCTGTGGGTGAATTTAAGAAATTAGAAACTAATTGTTTGAGATATTTTATACTATGCAATAGATATCTCAAAGGAACCAGATTTTTTACACACGACCGTCACACTTATTATCAAGCAATAGGTACATTTTCAGCATACGCTGACCTCTTATTGCACGGAAGGCCCATACAATGCGAGGTCTACCTTTACCGAAAATGTCGTCTATATTTAGTTGGTAAAGCTAAAACCTAAGATATTCCAGTATAACTTGATATTAAGACTAAAGCAAAATTAATAGTAGAGGAAGACCAAAGAAACGATGGATGGACTGTGTGAAGGATGATATGACTAGAAAGGAGGTGACTGCTGAGATGACGAGTACTAGAGTATGAAAGACAAAGACATGCTGCGCCGACCCCAAATAAATTGGGATTAGGGCAGGAGAATGGTAAACCTAATATTAAGACTTCGTGGTTATAGTAAAACTTGTTCTGCGATGATCTTTAATTTCACATATTTACTAGAATTACACATAAAGACAGTAAATGCACGAAAAAAAAACGTCTTATCAATATCAAATCTGTTACCAACTCATGTTATCACTTAATTCGAAGATTTACCAATATTCAGGACTTGACAGCAACATTAAATAGACAACATTAGAGATTGCTATCAGCGATAAGACCGCCATTGTAACCATAAAATTGAATTTTATAAAACCGTTCTGTTTCAATTTTGGTGTACAATAAAGTATAATATTCTATTCTATTCTATTAAATGTATACACAGTATACAAACACATTTTAACAGATACATAATAGTACGTATTTACCCTATTACATGGGACTTAAACATAGCTGGAGAATTGTTGGTGTACTATTAGATACACCTCTGCCTAACCCTTCGGGGATTACATTTACGTGATGTTACGTTATAATATTTCAAACTTAGCTCAAGGCATTTACATATTTGAATTAGACCATTATAGGCACTTTTGAATGTCCATAACAAAAGGATGAAGCTACAGTCCCAGTCATAAGACATAATAACTGTGAAAGTACTGTAGTTGCCCATTCCACAGCGTAAATCTCTATGGAGAAGCACGGGTAAGAAACACCATGGACACTTTTAAAATTTAAATCAAAATATTTTTACAAGATCTTGGTTACATAATTCATGTTGAACTTATACATCTATGTTAGAACGATGTAGAAAAGAGCGTCCAGAGTCAAGATTAAATTATAACATAACATCACGCCTGTATTCGCCGAAAGATTAGGCAGAGGAGTATAAGTCCCATGAAATAGGGGGCGAGCCTATTGCCATCCACCGGGCACAAATCCAGACTGCGTGGCTGCTACCGAGATATTCCTGATGGAAAAACCCAATAACACTCTGCCCGACCAGGTAATCGAACCCAGGACTTCATGATCAACAGTAGCGCTTGCGACTGTTCCACCAACGAGGAAGTCGATTAAATTATAATAATTTTTATTTACTTGCTGACGAATAAAACATACGTATAAATAAATAGACTGGCCCCATAGTACAAGAGACAAACAAAACAGGCGTATTCCTTCAGGAAAACGGGCATAATTATGATGTATGAGCCTAACTTCCACATGACCTTGCCGAATCTGACGCACACTATACACACCGATATATATATCAAGGCAAGGTCGAGGGGTTCGCGTGACCTCAGCTCGCGTTGTGATGCTAAAACCAAGGTCGACCTCCGAAACATTGAGCGAGGATTTGCAAGCGAATCTTTTTTTATTATCTTTTGTGACAAAATTTTAGGCGGAAGTGAGCCGATCTTGTGTTTGTAATGGAATGACTGTACTAAACTTATCGATGGCGACGGAGAATCAGTTTGGGCCGCACAAAAAAATATTCTGAAATGTATTTTAATGTAATGTAATTTAGGTATTTGTTTTGCCGAGCCCTTACAGGGTGCATGTTTGGAACTTTTAATTTAATCTTATTCCAATTTCCAACCCCTATACAACACGTTTGCAATAAACTGATTTGATGATAAATTGACGATGGGACTACATTGCGTCAGACTAATCGCGCATGGACATAAAGCTAATTCTGTGCGGCTCACGCCCGCGCCGCTTCAGCGTCGATAAGTGTGGTGACTCCATATGTGGGGCGTGCATTAATTACGTGCAGCGTTTAAAGGGCTGAGGAGGTCGACCCGAATCTTACCCAAGCTCATGAGGTATAGGCAAAAAAAAATGTTCTTTATATTGAAAAGTATGAGATTGCCCACTAGACCAGGCATGGCGAACCAATGGCCCGCGACACAATATTTTGGGCACGCCGCCGATTTCAACTACATTTTAATCTACCTATGGCCTGAGAGTCATTGTTTCCAGATATGATTAACATTACAAGACTCGCTTAGAAACCGTTTGGCAGATGACTCCAGCATGCATTCTACTAAAGTAACCTCTTACAACCCTAATTTAAGTTATTTGTCATCTAATCTGCAACACAGAAGTCACACTAATGTTACTTTAATTAGAGTTACACGTATAATTGAAACACGTATTACTATACAGTGCGGATTGTATTTTTTTGTAGTAAATAAAGAGTTTTGAGTCGTTAATTTCCCAATAATCACTAAGTCAAAATTATTTGACGGCGCATCTGTGGCCTCATTAAACATTTCTTTAGAAAAAATGGCACGTTGAGCCATAAAGGTTCGCCACCCCTGCACTAGACCGTTCCGTCACCGTCGCGTGCCATGCGCGGAGCGTCAACATAAATTATATCGGCGAGATTATTTTTGGCTGTGCCGATACGCAAGGTGCAAGGCGCACAGTGGATCGAAACTGCTATAATTTGCTTTAATTTGTTTTTTTTTGTACTTTTTCGATTTTTTTTTTTTGATTTTGTATTGTTTTGAAATTAATATTATTCCTTAATTATAAATGTTTTAATGTTCTATCTATGATATTATTAGTAAAAAATTACTTTTGACTTACTTTTTTTTTCATTTTTCCGAACCTCATAACTCTTGAACGGGCAACTATGGGCGCGCGCTGATAGCGTATAATTATAGCCAACAAGTCAATTAATAAGAATATAGTAGTTTGAAAACCCGGTCTTTCAAGACATGGCCAAATTTTAGCAGTTTCTCTTTCATTCCATACAAAAAAAATCAAAAATATTTTTTCCGGGCAAACTATCAGTTTTAGAGAAAAACTTGTAATGACAATTATTCATCAGATTGACGAGATCTTTCTTACTTTAAAAAAAAAAGAAATTTGTAAATTAAAAACGAATGTCCCTCATACAGCAGTTTCGATCCATTGTGCGGTGTTGATCAGTGGCGGAACGGTCTAGTGGGCATAGTCTCATACTTTTAAATACAAAGATATTTTTTTTGCCTCATACGTTCACAGCACAATCATGATATGTATGGTACGGTGTAGTTAGTGGACAGAATCTTTCAAGATAAAGCATTAATGATGAGATAACATAAAAGGTCTTACCTATTATGTAGATCATCTGTGGTGTTCGTCCCAGCGACATAGGCAGCTGTAACAAAGAAATACAACTGCAATTGGTTGGTTCATGAATATACATAAATTTTACTAACTTACTTAAGAAACGACGGATGGACTGTGTGAAGGATGATATGGCTAGAAAGGAGGTGTCTGATGAGATGACGAGTAATAGAGAAGTATGGAAGAAGAAGACATGCTGCGCCGACACCATATGAATTGGGATAAGGGCAGGAGAGTAATGATAATGACTTGCAAAATATTGCCCTTTAAGACTGTGTTAAATCTCCTTAGATATTTGTAGCGCTAATAACAAAATTTATCCAAGGGATATAATGTAAAAACCCAATTACCTACACTTTACCCGACCTTCTTTTTCCGGATGGGAAATCATCAATTGACTTCTCCCGCTCTGGGCTGAGCGGGAGGGAGTGTCAGACTTTTACTGACTAAAACCCACCCATGTTCCTTCATCGCCCTTTGTGTTCCGGGGCCGCGGTATCTCTTTCGAACAACCCGCAGCACCCGGCAGAACACTTTACCCGACCTGGGAATCGAATCTATGACATCATGCTCTGTAGACCAACGAGGAAATTTTTCTCCTCAGTCCCAGTATAAAACCGGCCTCTAGTTTTAAAACAAAAACGACTGTGAAGAAAAGTGTTTTTCAAAAGTTGTTTTTAAAATTTTTCAATAATAGCTGTCAACAACAGCTGAAACAAACCACTTGCCATACATTACCGTGTAACAATAGGCGGTGTTGCCCTTGCTTATTATTGAGCGCGCAATGAATGGCGCGACGAGCTCGTTGACCTCGGCTATCGCAATCGATCGAGTTCGATGCTCGCGGTCGTTACGTAGGGATGTACCTCTTGGTCTTATGTCGATACTTTTTATCTACACTAATATTATAAAGAGGTAGTTTGTAATTTTGTATGTAGGAGGTAACCTCTGACACTAGTGTGTGGAGTGTGCTTTGGAATTACACAATACAATTCCTCCATCGCCATTCTATCATCTGACGAGCAGAGATACGGAGCGTCCGCGTTATAATTATGATTAAAATTCCGCGGACCCGAACAAAGCGCTATGCTTCCGCAATTATTGTGCGGACTGCCAGTCTGTCGAATTGACAGCCGGATTCTCTGTTCCCTGATCATTATAATCTGTATCTCTTCAAGATTCGAGTGAATCGGTTTCTTCTAGACAAGCGTATTCCACCCTAGGCCGCATCATCGCTTCACATCAGGCGAGTTGCGGCCAAACGCAAGCCTATTTAGTATTAAAAAAAACTACTAATCCCATTTCAAAAATGATTCCACTGTTGGAAAGCTAGTAATTGCGCAGTGCCATAGAATGTGTTTTTCACGCAGGCTAAGTCGAGGGTAGAACACACACCTCTTTTCTATGGGGTAGACGAGAAAATACTGATACTGGACTACGATCCCTACATAGCATAGGTACTCTTTTTGCTTCGTCCGCGGTCATACATTAGCCATACATTTCCGATTAACGACCAGCGGCGTTGTCCTTGCTTAGTATTAACCGTGCTATGAACAGCGTTCAGAGCTCGTTGACCTCAGCCATCGCAATCGATCGAGTTCGACGCTCGCGGTCGTCCTGTAGAGACATTACTTCTGATCTTATGTCGATATGTTTTATGTACTTACGTTTGTTATGTTCGATCAATCAATATTTATTTGTGAACACAGGTATTACAATAAAGGTCTTATGTATACATTTTAGTCGAGCTCTATGTCCTACCAATGAAATTGGTGTACAAATACTAGCTTTTTTAGTAATAAGTCTATGTATGTTTATGTATCTACATAATTATATGTTGTGTGTATGTTCTGATGTCCGTTGCATTAATTTTCGTCGTTATTTCAATTAAGTCTGTGCAGTTCACCGCTGCAAATAGGTGTCTCATAAGCGCCACAACGATCAGTTATACGTTTTCCCGTTTGTAAGGTCGTTGTTATATTTAGCGGGGGTGTCCCGCGCTACACTTTGTCGTTACGAGGTGTCTACTATAGGACACGTTTGTCTCATCGGCCAAATTAGTGATCAGAACGTCAATTAATTTGAGTCCATAGTTGGACTGATGATAACATTAGTTTATAGCTCATTACTGCATTATAGGTCTCCAACAAAAGCAACAGAATTTAGGCGGTTATCACAGTGAGACTAAACATCAACAAAAACTAAGACTTTTCAACCGATATACACTGTTACTATTAGATTTCTGAGTTCAAGGTAAAATCAGATAATTTAATACAGAATTATCGATAGTAACACTACACGACACTATCTCAAAACAGAACACATGCGTACGACAGAGCACGAGTACCTTCCATCTCTCTTACACTCACGGCCATACTACAACTTCGGCTCCATTCGGCAGTGTCCGCCGCACTTCGGCAAAAGCAAACCGCCCATGGTTCAATGTAACGAGACAAACGTCAACCTTGTCTTGTAAACATTACTTTAGTATTAGTTTTACGTCAAAGCGATGAGTTACTAGTTGTACTGTACTAGTTGTACTGTAAAACGAATTCCTAATTAGTTTTTAGGTGTTAATAGGCAGTTATTGAGTGATTTTTAAGTGAAAAGTGTAATGTTTTGACAAGGAAATCATTTCGAGGTTATTTGTTGACATTGAAAAAAATCGGACTCGATAATTTTCGAGTCAACTTCCGTGTTACCACATTGATACAGTGAATTTTGCACGAAAAGTGTCTACAAGTGATTTTTTTTGTGTAAAAAAGTGTTAAAATGCAGTTTTCGAGGTTATTTTAAACGCAATACACAGGGCATGGATTTAAGAAAAGAAGGTTCAACACACAAAATGTTAACCTGTTTTCTGTGCGATAAAGCGGGAATAATCGTGAAGAAATTCAACGAAGAAAGATTAGAGAAATGCCGTAAAATACAGGTCTTTAGGAAGAAAAAGAACTTGGTATATAAAGATGTTGTGTTGCCAAAAAGTTTGCAGCAAAAAGGATATCATTTGCAATGCTACGACAAGTTTATTATTTTGAAAAGTAATAATAAAAAGGAGTTTGCCTCTATGTTCAGCAATGGCAAGGTAAATATTAAGTCACAAATATTATAATCTGGATCTATTCGAGATTCCAGTGAACCGGTTTCTTCTGGGCAAGCATGCTCCACCCTAGGCCGCATCATCTCTTCACATCAGGCGAGTTGCGGCCAAACGCAAGCCTATTTAGTATAAAAACATTCATCACTGTCGCTTTCAAAGAGATGAAGGAAAACATGGTTAAATGCTAAAGGCTAATTATATATATATTTTTATTAATGCTATCCTTTTGAATCATTTTCCCAAAGATTACATCAAAATCTAGGCAATGATTGGCGGGTAAAAAGATCATAATTATTTCTAGGGAGTCTTTTTCAATTGTTTGCTCAACTCAGGGATACTAAAACTATAAAGGACAGGTGGTCTAATCTGTGTGGTTCTTTCTCTAAAAGACTATCTCAGACACTATCTTCTTGGTCCAAGATTTAAATTCTGGACTTTAAATGCGACCTATGAGTTTGTATCATGTTTCTTCTCAGAGTAGAAAACAGAATCACTGACATCATCAACTTTTATAACATCATTCATTTTAGTGGTTGAAAAATGTTACTAACCCAGAATTAATATTACAAGCTTTTGCTCGCGGCTTCGCTCCCGTTATCTACGGAAATGAACCCACGGGAACGTTTTATATGTAGCCTATAACACTCAAGGATAATGTAGCTTCCAGTTAGTGAAAGAATTTTCGGAAACGGATCAGTCGTTCCAAAGATTACCCCTTACATACAAACAAATTTTAGTAATATTTGTTTAACATTTATAAACTCAATAGGTAGTCCGACTTATATTTGCGCTGAATAAGTATTCTAAATAATAATATTTTACCGTAATAAATCTAGACTATACAAGACCTTGAATTAATAATTAAATTACACGGTCACATCTGAAAGAGTAAAGGTCATCTCATGGTTAAATATTGTAGGTTTTAAAATGATATTTTAGTATTACAGGAAGTAATAATTTGATTAACTCTTCAACCTTTATAGGCAACGTGTTACCGAACAACTGGGTTGTGGAGGTCAGATAGGCAGTCGCTCCATTTTGGTAATAAGCTGCATCCCGTTGGACTATGATTCAAAACCAAAATCCATATAAAATTAGGCTGATCATCAGCACTTTTTGAACGTCAAAGTTCACAAGAGACAGTCCTCCAAAACGCCCGCCCTACGCCACTTCCTAGTGTTTTAGCTGGGAAGAAGTGGCGGAAAAATTCGCCAGCAACACATCTCTCTGTTAGGTTAGAAGAACCAGATTCTATACAATAGTGTAATAGATTGACACTTTTAATGTCTGACAGATTAGGCAGAGGTACACACCTAGATTTTACCAGTTTTGTTTAAGTCCCATGTTCGAGAGCGAACCTATTGCCATCGACAGGACACAAATCCAGACTTCAGGCTGCAACGGAGAAATTCCTAATAAAATAACAATTTACCCAGCCTGGGAATTAAATCCAAAGGCATGACGCAACGAAGCAGTTCCACCAATAATTATACTACTAACTTCTGTATTCTTATTTACAGATACTTATCAACAACATACCTCCCCTCAAAATCGAGTCACCCAAAGCATTTAAGAAGAACACACCTTCTTCTAGCAACATTATAGAAATACCAAAATTAATAGAAATACCTAAGATTGGTACCAAAACCTGTGACATAGATTTAAAAGTCACACCTTTTCAATCAACATATGAAATGGACGAACCAAGCTATGTGAACCCAGATATAGCAAGAGGAGTGATTTTAAAATCTATTCTAACAAGAAAATCTCCTATAAAAAGGGATATGATGAAAGACTGTTCAGCATTCAATTCTGGCATGGACCTATTCAGATATGGAAACATGTTTAACCAACCAAATTTAAACTTTGGTCCGGAGAAATTAGAACCTAAAATTGTCGAAAGTATCGAGTTGGTAAACGATTTTTGTGTCTTTTGTGAGAAAGAGCAAAAGAAAATAGGTACACAGGTTGACCTGCCAGAAATGTCAAATGAAGATGATGAATTTGAAAAGATTTTCGCGATCGCTGAAGCAATGAAAGACGAGAAATTGTTGGAAAAATTGGAGAAAAGCAAAGAATTTTTGTGCCATCCTCTATGCAGAGTCGAATATAAAAATAAGTATCAGAAAATCACTTACAAGAATTGCGATGAAAAAGACAGGTTGGTCATAAAAAACTTACAAATCAAAGCTTTTGAATCGCTCTGCAGTTTCATAGACGATGAAATCTTAGGCAAGAATAAAACCTACTTCTTAACTGACCTATTTGAACGCTTCAAATTCATACTAGTTGAAATTCAAAACACCTCAACCCCATTGGTCTTCGAAAATAATACTGTCCCACAATTACAAGAAGAAATACTAAGCCATTATGACGGTATTATAAAAATCACATCAAAAAACAAAAAGAAGGTTGTCTACAAAACCGGTCAAACTGATTTCGAAATTGAAGATTTTAATATGGATAAAATTGCATTTGAAATACATAGTGAAATTAAATCTTTGAAGAGGAAGTATGACGGTAGAATTGTGAGCGAAATTCCTGACAAATTAGTGCATTTCATTGGTTGTTTAATACAAGGGCCTGTGGCAAGGAATTCTTTTGAAGATAGATTTAAAATTAAGTCTCTTTGTGATAATATCGTGACTAGTGTTAATATCGATTAGTGTAAATTCTGCCTAACCCTTCAGGTATAACAGGCGTGGATTTATGTTTATGATGTTCGGTTTTATTTATTTGTTGTAATGTAAGTAATAAATGTTAATTTTAAGTGTAAGGTTTGTTTGTATTATTTAATTTATTAGGGATAACCCAAGCCAAGAGGAGCTCATGGCTAAATAATAACAGCCACTCGGATCGATGTTCAGGTTATGCCGCGCTCGCGCAGGTTGGGCCGTGGATGGGTGACCACCAATTACATACAAAGTTTCCATTCCGTTGGCTGTCAATTGTCAATCTTTCACAGTCGTTACAGGTAGTCAGTGGCCCAAAAGACTGACAACCAGTCTTACTAAGGGGTATCGTATTACCCAGTATTAACTTGGTTGTGGAGGTCAGATAGGCAGTCGCTCCATGCTGCGACAGCAATCAGCCACGACCCAAGGGAGATCAAGGGCAGGACTAACGAATTTACGTGATTTCCGAGGTTCCACCAGCAACTTCCAACCTTCGGGGTATTAATTCTTTCTTTATCGTGTGGTTAGTGCCTAACCTGGTGTCAGAGTTTTTACGCCGCCCATGGGCCTGTGACTTGGCTTTACATGCCGTCGAGGAATATCTCAGGCATGCTGGTTTCCTTCACCGAAGCTAGTGATAATTACACAAGACACGCATGAATCCGAAAAATCAAAGGTCTTGGGTTCGAACTCGTGATCTATGATTTGGCAATTCGATGATCGCGTAAAACCAATATTTTCCAGAATTGAGCAATAAGTTACTCATGTAGTTTTATCTTAAATTATGA